>SJYV01055904.1:273161-298545 GCA_006410875.1 Neotragus pygmaeus
GACTGAGCGACTTCACTTCGACTTTTCACTTTCATGCATTGGAGAAGGAGATGGCAACCCACTCCAGTGTTCTTGCCTGGAGAATCCCAGGGACAGCGGAGCCTGGTGGGCTGCCACCTATGGGGTCGCACAGAGTCGGACACGACTGAAGCGACTTAGTAGTAGTAGTAGTACCCACAGAGTATACAAAAAGTAAGAAAAGCTGAGGGCCTGGAAAAGAACAGTGAATACATAAATGCTGAAGGGAACACACAGTTTCAAAAGGGAAAAGGGAAAAGGAGATGAAGGAGTAACTGCAGAGTAGGCAAAGTATAAATAGAAGGTGATTTCTGGGAAACCAAGGAAAAGGGTGCTTTAAGAGACAAGAAGCGGGCAACAACGTCATAAGGTGGCGACAGATCTTACGAGATAAGAACGCCAAGTGTCCATTAGGTTTGGTTACAGGGTGTCTTTGACGATCACAGTGAGATCTATTTCAGAGGCAAAATGCCGTGGAAATGAGATTACAATGCACATGATAAGACCAAACAGCAATGCCGACAACTGATCTGAGAAATTTGGCTGGAAAGAAGAACAAAGAAATAAGGTTCTCAAGGAAAGGGTCCTTTGCCCCGCTCCTTCACATTCTTCCCTCCCTTCCTTTCTTTCTANGAACTTTGGGCACCTCATGCAAAGAGTTGACTCATTGGAAAAGACTGATGCTGGGAGGGATCGGGGGCAGGAGGAGAAGGGGATGACAGAGGATGATATGGCTGGATGGCATCACGGACTCGATGGACGTGAGTCTGAGTGAATGAACTCCGGGAGCTGGACAGGGACGCCTGGCATGCTGCAATTCATGGGGTCGCAAAGTCGGACACAACTGAGCGACTGAACTGAACTGAACTGAACTGAATTCTAACATAGGTGTAGGCATTTAAAATTTTTGAGAGGAATTAATATATTTCCTACAGGATAATGAAAATATTTCCAAAGAACCAGTTTTATGATCAACATGCTGGAGAAGGCCATAGCTACTCTTTTGAAAAAATGCAGTTTGAGGAAGTAAGAAATTTAAGTAGAAGGGAAGCAGGAGATAAGCAGGAACAAGAAATGGTTAAAGATACTCTTTGATAGCAATTATTACCCTAGTTCCCTGATACCACCTTTTCCCTTTCCCTGCTTGATATTTTTCTGTATCAATTATCACCTCGTATACAATGTAATTTATTCAATTTTTAAAATAGTATATCTTTGGGGGCAATAGGAAGTATAGTGAATTGGTTTGTTGGATTTACAACATCCAAGTCAGAGAGATAGACCTGAGATTGAGAAATAAATTCTGAGCTGGAGATACAGATTTGAGGATTATTAGTATGGTGCTGCTTATTAAGCTGTGGACTATTATTAAGAGCAGCTCTACAGACAAGATAAGGTACAGTGAGCAAAGAAGAAAGCAAGAGAATAGGTAAGAAAGATACCATTTCAGATGGTATTTAAAACCATGGAAGAGTCTTCTTCAGAAAATAATGAAGACTTTTGCATCTTGAGGCACAAGTGAATGTATAAATCTTCTCTTTTCTTCTTTAGCCAGGGAATGCTAAGACAGATTCGGCGAGGGGTGGGAATGGAATGAGACTTTTACTTCTATGGTATGGATCCAAGTTGCCTTTTACATTGTGTATGTTTTTACTTTTAGTAAAATGAATTAAATTAAAAAACAGATAGAAGGTGGTGCTGGTTAGAGCCGTGGGTACTGCCATAAGAAGTTCTTTAAGAGTACAAACCTTGGGAGTTTCAAGTTGTTGCCAGAAGTAACTAGACTTCTGAGAATGATCTGGTCTGAATGAGAGATTGTGCTGTACACAAATAGTCTCTCTTTCTTATTCCTGTCTGCTTCTGGAAATTTTTTCCCTAACTCTTCCTATAAGTGCAGTAGACCTTTGAACTTTACAAGTCCTCTTATATGTGGATTTTTTTTTTCAGTTAAGATATATACATACTATAAATGTATTTTCTCTTCCTTATGATTTTCTTAATAATATTTTCTCTATGGTAAGAATATAATATATGATACATAGATAACGTAAAAATATGTGTTAACTGTTTATGTTGTTAATATGGCTTCTGATCAACAGTCAAAGTGAAAGTCACTTAGCTGTGTCCGACTCTTTGTGACTCCATGGACTGTGGCCTGCCAGGCTCCTCTGTCCATGGAATTCTCNTATGATACATAGATAACGTAAAAATATGTGTTAACTGTTTATGTTGTTAATATGGCTTCTGATCAACAGTCAAAGTGAAAGTCACTTAGCTGTGTCCGACTCTTTGTGACTCCATGGACTGTGGCCTGCCAGGCTCCTCTGTCCATGGAATTCTCCAGGGCAGAATATTGAAGTGGGTAGCTGTTCCCTTCTCTAGGGTATCTTCCCAATCCAGGGATTGAACCCAGGTCTCTAAGACTGCAGGCATATTCTTTCCTATCTGAGCCACCAGGGAAGCCCAAGAATACTGGAGGGTATAGCCTATCCCTTCTCCAGCAGATCTTCTTGACTCAGGAATCAAACTGGGTCTTCTGCATTGCAGGCAGATTCTTTACCAACTGAGCTACCAGGGAAGTCCCCTGATCAACAGTAGTCTATTAGTAAACTTTGTGGAGAGTTAAAAGTTCTGTGAGGGCTATCAGTTGTGCAAGGCTGCAACTATAATCCCTTCACTGTTCAAGGATCAACCATATATCCCTGGTGAATTGGGTGGTAATGAAGAGTGGTTTCCTGGGCTTTTCTCACTGTGGTGGAAGCATTTCATCAATTTCACTTTGGGTTGGTTTGTTCTGACATCTGAGGGGCTATAATGTAACAAAATGGCACAGTGTTTAGTCTTCAGCTGATAAAAACTCCATACAGTAGGTAAGTAGGTATGTATTGGGCTGGCCAAAATGTTTGCTTGGGTTTTTCTGTATGATGCTATGGAAAACCCCCACTGAGCTTTTTGACAAACCTTATATATGTCTATTGATCATATTTTCACTGGTTAAAACTTTATCATTTCCAAGTCGATTGAATTCTTTCTAGAAAGTCTATTTCAGTCTTGTAAAAATTAAATGTCTTATGTGATTCTGGTCTGCATGAAGAAATTATAACAGACAATGCTGTGGATAAGACAGATTCAGAGGAAATGAGATGGCCAGATGACCACCATCCTAGTGATGACTTAAGCGATGCTTCTGTGACAAAAATGTTTTATGTCATTTTTAAAGCTGATAAAAAGATCCCAGAGAAAATGGATCTTTTAGAAATGTCTGATTAAAAACTGCGCTTCTGCACTTACTAATTAGCTTTGGAGTTGAGGAGCAAGTATAACCCTAGTAAAGTGAAGTCGCTCAGTTGTGTCCGACTCTTTGTGACTCCATGGACTGTAGCCCACCAGGCTTCTCCATCGATCGGATTTTCCAGGCAAGAATATTGGAGTGGGTTGCCATTTCCTTCTCCAGGGGATCTTCCCCACCTAGCGATTGAACCCAGGTCTCCTGCATTGGAGGCAGATGCTTTACCCTCTGAGCCACCAGGGAACCGTAGGGGGAAAAAAAGGCCCAAAGCATTTGAATATACAGCAAATTCAAGTCAATTAATATTTAGTGAGAATTTAGTTTGTTGCCACCTTGGTGAGCAAGACTGACATGGTTTGAGGAGAAACTCACACAATAGCAGCTTAGATGCAAAGTCTTTAAGACTATATTGTTAAAATTTTCTGGTCTCTTCCAAAGTAGTTTGTCCTTGAAAGAGAAACAACGTGCAGTCTGTGGTACCTCCATTTTGTTTTGTTTTCATAACTAAATATAGGCAACTGAATATAGGCAACACTCTTGGTATAGTAATATTATTCTAGGTGAATGATAATCTTTTAGTCATGTTCTAAAGAGAGAAGAAGGATTTTGTGCTGTCATTTGCTTCTCAATAAGAATAAAAATTTGTATGCCAAAACCAATACAGTATTGTAAAGTAAAATAAAGTAAAAATAAATAAATAAATTAAGCCAATAGTGGATGTCTCTGTGGCAATATTCCTATAAATTTTATTGGTTTTGTCCAGTTGATCAGGTACTTGGCATCTGTAAATTTTTCCTACCTGGTTAAGCTTGTGAATCTTTGGAATTAGAATTGAGTTATGTCAAAAATCACATTAAACCCAATACCTCAGGTTGAGCTCAGAAGACTTAATTTTTCCATATGATTTGTAATGAAGGCATCAGCAGTCCTGTAATTCTAATTCATATTTGTAATATTTCATAGAATAGAAATATTCTGAAAGTTAAAAATTATAATAATTATTTCTGGACATCTCTCTGTTTTTCCCTTCTAGACCTTGTGCGTTTTACAATTTCTATTTAATAAAGGGTCATTCTGTTATCTGGTAAAGTAGTCTGGCACAGAGATTCTAGAAGCAAGTTCCAAGCAGAGTTTTATTTGCTTTCTACCTTTGTTTACATCCTGACCCCAGTTTTATTTGCAGAATTTATTTATGAAGCTCTTTTTCCCCTTCTTGCTTGTGAAGCAGCTCTTGGGTCTGTAAGGCGCAGAGTAGTGTTCTCATCATGCATATATTTAGCACCCTAATCTCTGCAACCAGTTTTAGCTGCTTGGTATACTTTGCTTGACATTTTCTTGTATGCTTTTTGACATCTGCTTGCAAACTCCTGCAGCCTTTTCAGTCCTGATATTCACTTGTTTCATCTGATGTTGTTATCATTCTCCTTAGATATGCAGATGTGTTGCTTCCCTTCCAGTCCAGTCCCTTCAGTCTTGCTAGAGACAAGACTCACACCCATTGCCTGCTGATTGGTTTCTTTGCCTGTTTATTGTTATACTATTTTTCTGCCTCATACCTCTAGCTTCATACTCTTCCTTTGAGAACTGAATGCCTTGAGTTGACTTTTTAATGCAATCCGTTTTTTGGCATACACACATGCAAACTGCGCGATGGATTGTATTTCAAAGAAGGTAGTACTTAACATCATCCTTTTCAATGACTCCAACCAAATTATTTGCAAAACTCTTTCACAAGAGCTTGAAAAGCCTCATGAAATGAACACTTGTCAGAAATGATTTTATAAACTTGAGTCATTAGCAACCTAAGGTGCGGTCTCATCACATGGCATCACTTTGTGTCAACAATCATCCTTTCTGATCATCACAGCTGAATTAATCATTTATTTGCCTTTAGTATCATGTAGATCTGTGACATTATCTGAGTGTTCGGTAATGAAACTGAGTATAGCACAGTGCTTTCTTCAGATCTCTGAATATTTCAAAAGACAGAATCTTTTGTCTCTCTGGAAATGTGCCACACTTGTAATGGAATTTATATCTGTGGAAGAGATGCCTGCAGGAATGCAGGCACAAAGCCATGATTTCAGGTAAGCCAAAACAGGTCTTGAGACCCTGACATCACCCTATGTAATGGCTCAGAGTCATGAAAGTTTACCTCTAATGCTATATTTCTAATTTCTGAAACAAAGGTTCTCTTAAATCTATGTTCCAATTATCAGAAGACATTTGGGTAGTAGTTAATTGGTAAAAATCTGTCAGTGCTGAAGGTGAAGCAGTAAGGAGCTCAGCTTTCATCGATGCTCAACGTGTGATGTCTCACACATAATATTTAAGTCAGTAGCTTAACCTTCCTTGTATATTTAATGCATGATAAGCTACTAACACAGCATTTTGAAGTATTTAGGTAACTCTATGTTTGAATTAAGTTTGAATGAGCAGCAAAATATTTTTTCTAGTAACGTTAATAGGAAAAGATAACTCTGTACATGATTTTGTCCCTATTCACTACTAATAATAATTGACATACAATATTTGAATTTTATTTCTAATAGCAGACATTGGATTATATGGATGGAGTAAATTATTGGAAGATTCAAAAAAATTGTAAACAATGCAGTATTAAAAATATACTCTCCTATGACCATGACAAAATCTTTTTAAGGCAAGTTAAATAATATTTCTTGTATTTATCAGATTTTGGACTTTTTTTTTTTAACTATCCTAGAGGAAGAAAAAGACAATAGCATAGTTTTCTGGAAGAACTGATTTCCTCCCCAGCTCTCTAAACACTGAACTAAGTACATGAATGATTGAAGTGAAATAAGTTGCTTTCAACAGTTGTTAATATATCATTAATAATCATACATGCAATAAATAACAACACATGAGTTATTTCCTAAGAGATATATGACTGCAAATTGCAGTAACAAATCACAGCGTGTGTAAAGGATGCTCATTACTCTAGTGTGTACCGAAGCTGTTTTAACAACTGTATTCTTTATGGTGAAGCTCACCCTAATTAGCCTTGCAGATTCCTTAGGGAATGTGTGCAGAATGTTTGACATTGTGATGCTGGAGCGAAAGTGGGGGAGGAGGATATCATTTCTGCACCAAGAAAACACCAGGCCACAAGCCTGGCTTTCTATTCAGTCACTTGTTTTAATGTATGCATTGTGGTGAAAGTAAATAGCCTTTTCAAACAAGTGGATAATAAGGGTGTTTGGAATTAAATGACTAATTAAATCAATATTAAACATGAAAGCTAGACGGCAATGTGGACTAACATNGGAAGGCTGCTGGGAGCGCACAAACTCAGAAATAGCATGAAATGCAATAAGAACAAGCTCTTGCCGATTTTTTTTAAAATCATAATTTTCTATTCTTGTTAGTGAAAGCAAGTGAAGGAAACAGCTTTTTGTTTTCTCCAAGTAAGTGGTTTGTCTCATCCTGATCGAATGATTCTCTTCTACCCTGGAAAAATTTCAAAGTGAGGATTTGTTCAGAAGGGAAGAGTAAGGTTATACAGCCATTAATAGGGAGAAAACAGATATCTGCCTAAAAGTTAGAGTAAGTAAAATATGAATTGCCAAACTGAGAACTCAGCAACAGGGACAGATTTTATATCTTTGGAAAGAATAGACTTGTTAGACAAGGGTAAACCATCACTGGCTGACAGTATTGGCCTCCTTGACATCCAGAGGTCAGGCCTGGTTACATTTCAATTTACAGATTCCAGAATATTATCTCTAGATAGCATGTGTTCAGGGATGTTCCTGAGGAGGCTGCAGAGATTACACCTGTGGTGGACTTTAAAACAGTCTTGACAGTTGGCACCAAGATTCCTTGCAAAGAGATAATACTTTGGTTTATCTTGGTTTGGTTCCTCTTGGTTTAGGATAACTTTTTGATAAAGGCTCAGAATGTTAGGTTAGCCTCAGGTGATAGGTCAAACTTTAAGGGAATTTATTGGCCTACAGATAAGCAAAATAAAAAACTGGTAACTACTTTACATAATAAATAGGAACATGAGGGACTGAGTAAAGGCAATGGAGGAAGGCGAGGAGAAAGGATAATTCAAAAATATAGCACAGCACAAATTTTCCTTGTTTTACAAGTGCAATTCTTTTTCTTCTTTTACTGTGTTCAGTTTAATTTTAATTTCTTTGAAAGACTACAATATAAAGCCCATTTCGCCACAGCATTCAGGACAATTGGACATAGACACAGAAAACAATAAGGAAGGGAGAAATGAATAGCTTCCTTGAATGAACCAATATGGAACAAAGAGGAAAAAACAATCCATAGACCTCATCGATAAAAACAGAGATTAACAAGTGAGAACCAGAGAGAGTAATAGTTCTGGAAAGGAAGACTTGAGAAGGTGGATAAATATCTGGAGGTGAGCTGGAAGAAATTTGTTTTCAACAGGCTTACGTTTTGCTTCCTTTGGAGAAAAGTGTTTACTTTTACCTGAGAGTCTTATTTTAATATTTCCATTATACTTTCCAAGACCTTTCTCAGGACTACATTAAGTTCAGTACATGTGTGACACCCTATTGAGTGGCAAAATCTATAATCATGGAAATGCTAATAATGTTTATTAATTTCTTATATTAGTTTCAAGAGTAAAATGAAATGCTTATTCTCGGGTGAATGATTGCTCTCTAAACAACAGCTCGGTTTGTGCTCAAGCATTGACATAAGCATATTTAAAACACTGTTTATCTTAGGATTTTAAAAAATAAATTGAAAAAAGCAAATAGGGAAACCAAGGCTTATAATAGGAGGTAATCCGAACATATTGTAACTTTCTAACGCTGTACATACAGTATTTTCAAACACTTTAAATTAATTTATTTAATCAAACTTAATTGAGAACTTACTGTGAACCAAAGAATATTCTAAATGCATAGTGGGTACTCATGGTTCTAGATATTGATGATCTAAAACTTGATTTTTCAAATTTAAACAATGTTTCTGTTATCTCCTTTTAAAGTACATATGATAAAATCTGGACGGGTTAAAGTTTGAGTATCACTTTCCACATATTTTTTAAAATCAGGTAATTCAGTAGATGTAAAACAAATCCTAAACTGTACTGTGATTTAGAATTTAAGCTTTCCAGTGCTTACCTGTATCAATGAATGCTGAAATTTTCATTAAAAAATATAGTTCAGTATCTTTTAAAATGATCATAATACCAAAAGAAATTTTGAGGGACTCCTAGGCCTTTAATATATGATATGCAAATGTAAATTGTAAATTGGTAAAGCACAATAATGTACGGAACATTACACCTGAACATGAACGGAACACCTATAGTTTCTAAGGATTCTGCTAGCCCCAGATATGATTGAATGTTGAAACAGACAGATACCTCTATCTTAAATAATTTACAATCCAGTAGAAGAAATCACTCACTCAGGTGGATTAAGGCAGGAAGTAAGATGTACTTCAAGAGAACAAAGAGAGGAGAATATCAGGGAAGGAAGATTATTTCCTATTCCCACAAAGCCTTCCTGAAACAGCGCTGGACCTTGAGAGATGCTATGTAGGTAAAGAGAGAAGTGACAGATTGGGATTTAAAGGTGTGCAGAGCACATGTAGAATAAGGCGGCAGGTGAGAGTCATCTACAGGAAAAGTAGGCTCCTTCGTAAGGATGTTGCACCCAGTTAATTTAGCAATGGTATGTAGAAAACTGAGATGAGGTGGCTTATTTATTTATGAAGAATTTTTAGTGACAGAATGGCATAGTCTATTCCCACATTTGGTGTAACCCATTTTGATGTGATTCTACGCAGTCAAGAACTAACCAAATATTCATATTCAACCAAGTGTTCACTACTTTTCAAAAGTATCTTTGGTGGGTAGGGGTTGTCTTCCACTAGCAAGAGGAACNGTCTATTCCCACATTTGGTGTAACCCATTTTGATGTGATTCTACGCAGTCAAGAACTAACCAAATATTCATATTCAACCAAGTGTTCACTACTTTTCAAAAGTATCTTTGGTGGGTAGGGGTTGTCTTCCACTAGCAAGAGGAACAGCTGATCAGGGAGCAAGCCCTTCCTTAAAAACATTTTATTACAGTTAAGAAATATGTAGTAAGAGATAACTAGGCATACTCTTTCATGGATCACAGCATTTTCATGTCCAAGGAGCTTGCTTAACTCAGTGAAGTTATGAGCCACGCAGTGCAAGGGCACTCAAGAGAGATGGACCATAGTGAAGAGTTCTGACAAAATGTGGTCCACTAAAGGAGGGAATATGTGGAGTAATGGGCAAGTTTGGCCCTAGAGTACAAAATGAAGCAGGGCAAAAGCTAACAGGGTTTTGCCAAGGGAACGCACTGGTCATAGCAAACACCCTCTTCCAACAACATGAGACAACTCTACACATGGACATCACCAGATGGTCAATACCTAAATTAAATTAATTATATTCTTTGCAGCCAAAGTCGGAGAAGCTCTATACAGTCAGAAAAAACAAGACTAGGAGGTGACTGTGGCTCAGATCATGAAATCCTTATTGCAAATTTCAGACTTAAAATGAAGAAAGTAGGGAAAACCACTAGACTATTCAGGTATGACCTAAATCAAATCCCTTATGATTACACAGCAGAAGTGACAAATAGATTCAAGGGATTAGATCTGATAGACAGAAGAACTATGGACAGAGGTTCATGGCATTGTACAGGAGGNCAGACTTAAAATGAAGAAAGTAGGGAAAACCACTAGACTATTCAGGTATGACCTAAATCAAATCCCTTATGATTACACAGCAGAAGTGACAAATAGATTCAAGGGATTAGATCTGATAGACAGAAGAACTATGGACAGAGGTTCATGGCATTGTACAGGAGGTGGTGATCAAAACCATCCCAAGAAAAATGCAAAAAGGCAAAATGGCTGTCTGAGAGAGCCAAACATCCTGGAGTGCGAAGTCAAGTGGGCCTTAGGAAGCATCACTACAAACAAAGCTAGTGGATATGATGGAATTCCAACTGAACTATTTCAAATCCTACAAGATGATGCTATGAAAGTGCTGCACTCAGTATGTCAACAAATTTGGAAAACTCAACAGTGCCTACAGGATTGGAAAAGGTCAGTTTTCATTCCAATCCCAAAGAAGGGCAGTGCCAAATAAGGTTCAAACTGTTTTAAAATTGCACTTATTCCACATGCTTGGAAGATTATACCAAAAATCTTTCAAGCTGGACTTCATCAATACTTGACCTGAGAACTTCCAGATGTACAAGCTGGATTTAGAAAAGGCAGTGGAACCAGAGTTCAAATTACTAACATTTGTTGAAACAGAGAGAGCAAGGGAATTCCAGGAAAACATCTACTTTTGCTTTATTAACTATGCTAAAGCCTTTGACTGTGTGGATCACAACAAACTGTGGAATATTCTTAAGGAGATGGGAGTACCAGATCACCATCTTACCTGTCTCTTGAGAAGTCTCCTGTATGCAAATCAAGAAGCAATAGTTAGAATCAGACATGGAACAACAGAATGGCTCAAAAGTGGAAAAGAAGTTCGATAAGGCTGTATATCATCACCCTGCTTATTTAACTTCTATGCAGAGTACATCATGTTAAATGACGGGCTGAATATATCAAAAGCTGGAATCAAGATTGCCAGGAGAAATATCAACAACTTCAGATATACAGATGATGCCACTCTAATGGAAGAGAATGAAGAAGAAATAAAGAGCCTCTTAATGAGGGTGAAAGAGGAGAGTGGAAATGCTGGCTTAAAACAACATTTCAAAAACTAAGATCATGACATCTGTTTCTATCACTTCATGGCAAATAAAAGGGTAAAAAGTGGAAAANGAAGAAATAAAGAGCCTCTTAATGAGGGTGAAAGAGGAGAGTGGAAATGCTGGCTTAAAACAACATTTCAAAAACTAAGATCATGACATCTGTTTCTATCACTTCATGGCAAATAAAAGGGTAAAAAGTGGAAAATGTGACAGATTTCTTTTCTTGGTCTCCAAAATCACTGTGGACAGTGACTACAGCCATGAAATAACAGATGCTTTCTCCTTGGAAGGAAAGCTCTGATAAATCTAGATAGAGAGCATAAAAAAGCAGAGACATTACTTTTCTAACAAAAGTCTATGGAGACAAAGCTATGATTTTTCCATTAGTCATATATGGATGTGAATTTTGGACCATAAAGAAGACTGAGTGCCAAAGAACTGATGCTTTCAAACTGTGGTGCTTAAGACTCTTGAGAATCCTTGGACTGCAAGGAGGTCAAAGCAGTCAATCCAAAAGGAGTTCAACCCATGAATATTCATTGGAAGGACTGATGCTGAAAGATGAAGTTCCAAATACTTTGGCCACCTGATGTGAAGAGTCGACTCATTGGAAAAGACCCTGATGCTGGGAACGATTGAAGACAAAAGGAGAAGTGGGCANAGGAGTTCAACCCATGAATATTCATTGGAAGGACTGATGCTGAAAGATGAAGTTCCAAATACTTTGGCCACCTGATGTGAAGAGTCGACTCATTGGAAAAGACCCTGATGCTGGGAACGATTGAAGACAAAAGGAGAAGTGGGCAGCAGAGGATGAGTCAGTTAGATAGCATCACTGACTTAATGGATACGAACCTGAGCAAATTCCAGGAGACAGTGAAAGACAGGGAAGCCTGGCATGCTGCAGTCGATGGGGTTGCAAAGAGTCGATATGTCTTAGTGACTGAACAACAACAAAATCACGTAACTATTATAGAGAATGTCTAGGTGCCAATGATTGTGCTAAGCATATTGGGTGAATTATCATATTTAATCTTCTAAACCACTCCTGGAGGCAAAGATATTATTATTCTTATTTTATGGATTTCAAACTCTAAGCTTTGATAAGGAAGTTAAAATAGACCAGTTTATACCTCTAACGTATACCTCAATTTATGCATTGGTATAAATCCATATGTGTGCATTGAATAGGATCTATTAATTAAATAATTGTTCCAGAAAAAAGGATACAGTTCAAGATAGTGATAATACTACCAGTGATTTGTTGAGCACTGGCTCTACCTGGTGAGCTAGGTAGGTTACAGATATGATCTCTGAACTGCTAAATTAGACTTGAGTACAGTTATCTGATCTGCATTATAACCATAAAGCAGTAATATAGGGCTGTCTTTCAGGGGGAATGAACAAATTGGACACGGACTATTATGATGTGTGAATTCTAAATAGCCTTCTTCTTGGTATTATTTTAATCAAGTCTTCAGTATATCTATTTTGAGGGCAAAAACATAAAAATAATCAGAATGGATATAGAGAAACCAGAAATCGTTTTAAGAGGAAGAACAAAGTGATTAAGATGGCAGAAAAAATTTCCTATAAGAAAAAGCTGGACTATAAGTCAGAATTAACATGTCTTAGTGCTGTTTTTATTACTTGTTGACTGTGTGACTTTGGGCACATTAATTATCTTCTGGATCTCAGTTTCACATTTATAAAATAAGGGTACTGTTAGAAGTTTCGTAGAATAAATGTAAAAATTAATGAAAGATAGGTATTACCTTAAGCATTACTGAGGTGGGAAGGGAATGTTTTTTGCTAAGGGAGTGATGTGTAGAAAGAGATAAGAGGAAAGGGAAGTCATGGAACATTAGGGAACTTAAAAGTACATAATTTGTTATGTCAGCAGTGAGTGGTGAAAGCTGAGCAATTGTGAGACGTGAAGATGAAGAGTTAGCCCTTACGAAATTAAAAGAAGCTATTTGTATTAGTGGTTAAGAGCATAGACTTAGCAACAGGACTATCTGGACTCAAATCACCCTCTGCTGTTTCTTTATTGAATGATGTTGGGTAAGTTATGTCTCTCAATTCATTTTGATAGAGCAGCACCTCTGCATAATGAGTTATATATTTCTATGTATTAGTTGACTGGATTCATTTTTGCATAATCATAAAGAGGATTGTTGTTGCTTTTTTTCCTCTGAAAGCAATGGAGATTATCTACTAAAGGATTTTTAGCAGTAGAATGACATGATAAATTTGTCTTTAACGAACATCTCTAGCAGTATGGAAGTCAATGAGAAAAATATATGCATAAAACTATTTTATTTCTCTGGGTTTGTGTGTGTCAGGATTATACTTTCTATTGAGTCAGAGTGGAGAAAAATGAGAAAATGCAAAAGAAATAAAAGTTACTTTATATAGTCTTGTGGCAGAAGCACCTCCCTCACTAATTTTTACCAATAAAAATAACTCACTTGGAAGTTCCAAGGGATTTCCACATTCAGGGGGTAAAAGAGAAATCAACTAATGCTGCAGTCTAAATTAAATGAAAATTCATTACACAAATTATCCATGAATTTGAAACAGGTGTTCCTTTCCTACTTCGGGAAGTAAGAAATGAGAAAACTGCCACAAATTTGTTATTTATTTAAAGTGTTCGTAAAGTGAAGGAAAAGTTCATTCACAGTGCTTTATTTCTAAGTTTCCTTCTGAGGAAGTCTTCTTCAACAAAGAGAATTTACAGAATGTCAGAAAGAAAAGAAATAACCAAGAAAGAGATGTGTCATTTATAATATTTTGGTCTGCCAATATGGTTGGCTAAGTAATCAGGGAATTGCAATGCTAGTGGCTCCAAAAGAAAATTGTGATTTATTAGTTGGCGCCACTCAAATAAAGGTGTCTCTACTCTCTTTGTGATTTTGGAAATGCCCGATTCCATCCCTAAAAGGAATACAGAGATTAAAAATCCAGGACAGCTGCAGGAAGCCTTCTCTGAGGGCTCTCATTCTACTGCCTGAAAAAGAGAGCACAGAAAAAAAAAAATATTTTACACGAATCTGTTGGCTAGACTCTACCTTCATAAAACTCAGCTGTTTTTGCATTAACTGTAAAAACGCCCATGAGGTTTGAATAAAAGCAGACATTTCTCTTTTATACTGACCTCTCTTAGAAGACATTCAAGGGATCAACGTGTTCTTAAAAATCTCAAACTGACCACTTATAATAACACAGTTAGAGATATGATTCTCTAAAACAGGATCACTAGCTTATAGCTTTCTTTCTTTCTTTTTTTTTGCAGCATTTTACTTCTGTGAGCATGAAGTTGCATGGTATTCCTGATGTTCTCATGATAGGGTGAAGAAAGGCTAATCTGAGTAGAAGCGTTGCATGAAAGTGAAACATACCAAAAGTATAAGTCTGACTGAAATAAATAATCCTGGACCCAGTAAATCACATTTGCAAAATCAAATTCAAGTAGATGCTGCATAATTTGTACTCCCTACCCACACATCATGCTTGTTTAAATTTATATGCCTTCTAAGCCCATCCTATGTATTTTCCAGCAGAAGGCAACCAGGTCTTAGCTGTCTGCTAGGGAAAGTAAAACTTAAAAGGAATTAACAGAGTATCGGTGATTTGGTGTAGTGCATACTGAAGCATGACACTGGATCAGCAACTTACTCTAATAATCTCCATGAGTAGGAACAAACAATATTGAAAAATAAGAAAGAATGGGTGCTTTGTTTTGAATCCACCATAACCAATACCTTTGGATGGGCTCTATGATATATCCATCATATCCAAAATTCCAACTGATCATCAAATATGTGCTGAATGCACTGTTCAATATGTAGTGAACATTTGACAAATGTCACACAAGAGTGGCAGCAGAGTAGGCGAGTAGTTAAGACAAAGCATAAAGTTCAGAGTCCTTCATGTGCTTTGAGGACTGTCTACTTAATTACTTAACTGTCTAGCATGCTGCTTTACTACGTAGCATCATGGATCTCTTAACCATTCACATTCCAGAATTCTGAGACAGCATCTTTTGAGGATATTCCCATTTTTCTTCCCTGCATTGCTTTCTCTTTATTCTCATTTTTGTTACCTGGTGTATTCATCCAGGACATACTCCCATACTCCCAAACGCTAGGTTACATGGCTCTACTGTAGATTATGACTATTTTGTCATTTCCTTATTATAATGTTTATTCCACAGTTAGAAATTTTCAAATTGCATAACTGTTTCCCTCATGAGGCTATAACCCTGTGAACAACCAGAACATTAACTTTCTTGTTCACATTGTGTCAAAGGCTTTGGCCCTATGCCTGGCACATATTGAGTACCCTCACTATGTGTAATTAATACAAATATTTATTAATTGAAAAAAGGCTTGTATTTAAAGTGTAGGTAAGTTGATCAAGTGCTTTACAAATAAGAGATCCCTAATTAAACATTGCCTCATTCACTATGTCTGTAAGTCATTTGAGTTTTGGCCTCGTTCCTAATATAATTGTTCAAAAAGACCAAGAGTAGAGAGACTCCATTTCAGACTGAGTATCTCACTTGGACTATTTCAAAGAACCCTGAAGCAGCCACTGAGTCCATGACATATATTAACTTTGTTGTAAGATACATTACAATATGATTTATCATTACAAGTTACAATTGTTTCTCTGGTCAAATTGTGTTTACTGAAAACTGTCATCACAAGCAAATAATGAGATGGTATTAAAATATAGGCCTTGTTTTTGAAGGCAATGGCAACCCACTCCAGTACTCTCGCCTGGAAAATCCCATGGATGGAGCAGCCTGGTAGGCTGCAGTCCATGGGATTGCTAAGAGTCGGACACGACTGAGTGACTTCACTTTCACGCACTGGAGAAGGAAATGGCAACCCACTCCAGTGTTCTTGCCTGGAGAATCCCCGACACGGGGGAGCCTCGTGGGCTGCCGTCTATGGGGTCGCACAGAGTCAGACATGACTGAAGCGACTTAGCAGCAGCAGCAGCAAGTATTAGAGATATTTCTACCATGTACCTTTTATAAAGATCTCATTTAATGATGTTTCAAAATGTCCCTCAGAGAAACTAGTAAAGCAAGTTTGGTTTTCTAATGATGTATAGTCAGTTAAATCTGTTGACTCACATTATGAATCCTGTGTCATTCAGTAATCTATCTGTATCTGGATGAAGTTGGGAAGCCAGAACTTTAGACAAAAGCTTCCACTTTACTTTAATTTGAGGAATATGACCTTGTCTAGAAATACATAATTTTCAAAAGTACAAATATGGAAATGCTTTATTCTGATTTTCTGGAAGAAATAATGATTTTTTTAAAAGCGTGTGTGTGTGTGTTTTAAGTAGATGATAATGAATGTAAATCATTCTACAAAACAATGTGAGCTTATTTTCACATTTGTTTGGGATTAAACTGCATCCATAAACTGCTTCCACATGTATGCTAATTAACTCGGCAGCAGTACCAACTACTCTACTTTGAGGATTATAGACAAAAGCTTTATGAAATCCTACCTTTTTAGTTTAACATTTATCACCGTATTTCTGGTCACCAGGGCTCAGTTTTAAGTCTATTTGAGGGTCTCTTTTGACTCAGGGCATTGGTAACAGGATATAGAATCTTTCTCTTGTAGATAAAAAGATTGAATGCAAACCAGCCTGATCTAAACCCATAGTTATTATTATTATTTGATAGCTGTCAGTAGTGAAAATAAAATTAATTAGTGGCTTTCTAGAAAATGAATCTTAAGACTTAAAAAAAAAATAAAAAGCGAGTCATCTTTACACTGGGATTAATTGCTAGAAGCTTCAAGAGACCAGATATTAAGTAGACATTTAATAACATCCATACCTCTTGGACTAGAAACTCTAGGTCACACATTAGCTATGCTATTAGCTATGTTATTTTGATGGTTTCAGGAAGTTATTGTATGCCTAAGCACTGTTTGGAAGAGCTTGTTTGTATCTGACACTTACAATTCTAAGTTATAAGTAAGTAAAATGAAAGAAGAGCAAAATGTAAATGAACAATAGTGTTTTGTTTTGTTTTTAATGAATGTGTGCTTGGTGTGTGTGTGTGGGAGAGGAGAGGAAGAAAGATCATATTTTAAATATAGGCACTGTTTGTCATTACTAATTGGCAGAGAAATTGACTCTAATTTTACTATAAGAATCATCTTCATTGCTCATTGTGTTAGTTCTTTATTTCATTTTGTTTTGGAGTAAGTATATAAATAAAAATCTTAAGAATTGTAGGAATATCTAGTTCTACTTTGATTGCAATACAGTTCAGATGGCTCAAGATAGAAGTTCTTTCATAGTCTTTCATAGTTTACATTATTATGATATAGTTTTTGTAGTGATTTAGGTAATTGTAAGCCAATAATGCAAATGATACTAACTGATAGCTTTCAAGTTTCTCAGACTAAAGCAATACCACAGAATTTCCACCATTGTTTCATATTTTCATCCATACATTCATTCAGGAAGAAATTACTAAACATCAACTCCATACCAGATATATTGCTAGGCACTAATTCTACCCAGACATGCATGTGCCTTTATTTTATAGAGCTTTCAGCAAGTATATGTGTGCATGTGAGTGTGTATATTTAATTTAAAATTGTGAAAATTTTTTTGAAGGAAACTAAAAGGGTCTGTTAGAGGATTAAGAGAAATTTGCTTAATTTAGATTGAAGGCTAGAACAGGCCTCTGAGCATTTGCACTATTGAACTTGAATGTCTCACTGTGTTAATGTTGTTTACTTGGCTTAACTGATATTTAAGCAGTAATAGAGAAGAATGTTTTAGCTCAAATATGCACATTTAGAATAGCTTTGGGGTGTCTCTTGCTGTAGTATATTGTTGACTGGTTCCTGAAACAATTGATTCAGAATATTATGGGAGTGGAAAAAAGTGAGATAGACAAGTTATCTAGAGTGACCAGCACTTTGTGTTACCCTCCCTTCCTCAAACATCCCCTATACAAACACTCTGATTAGCCTTCTCATATTTACTGGAAACATGGAGATATTGTTAAATATATAATTCCAAATTTAACCTTACTTGGAACAGGGTATAATTTAAAAATAGAATTTAACCTCCAAATATATACTTTAAACTTTTTTTTTTAATTGATGTTAATGAGAGCATCAGGTTAAAACTGGCCCAGTTAATATTCTGTTACAATTCACAATTCCTTACATTATTATTTTTTTTGGTCTACAGAAATATTATTACACATGAAAATATTACATTGTGTCAATTACACATTTTGATGACAAAAGTAAATTGGAATACTGAACATTTGTAGACTTTAATAACCTAGGGAAAAAAATGAATCTTTCTTCTTTTATCTCAGCTACTTTTACATTTTAAACAAATTTCCTCTTCTGGTGTGAAAAGAATCTTCCAAAATTACTATTCCATCTCTATGTTGTACATGATCATAAAGTGAGTAAGTATCACATTGTTGTGTTTAATAACTATTTTGGATTGAATAAATGGAGGGCTATTGAGCCAAATTTCAGTCCTTGTGAATTTCTCCACTTTATAAAATAATATACACCTATAGAACTAATATGATGAAGGAAGAAACAGGGTCACAATAGTTATCTTCTACATTAGAAAGAAAAGATATCTTATCAGCTCATAAAGATCCACTGAAATAGGCTGGAAAGGATCTGAAGCTGCTGACAAAACCACAACACTGGGCCCAATTAACAATACCCATTTTTAATTAACAGTTGCTGACTCTTTGCCATTGAAATATTCACGCTCTAGGTGTGAAATGGCAACCCCATTTGTCATATCTGTCAAAATTAATTTTTAAATCCTATGTTCTTCCTTCCACAGGATAAAAGTGAATAACTAGAATATGCTTCCTACCTGCCAAAGTTCAGTTCCAGGAAAAGACTAGGTAAACAGCACCCAGGAAACAGGTTGGGTCAGCATTAGTAATATAATTCATATAAATTATTTTCATAGAATTTATGATGCTAACTATACCAGTATTTATCGCATACCTTGAGATAGGGTATAAATGGCATTTTAAAGTTTTTATCTATAATTCTTTTTTACTTTATCATTCAAAAAATAGATTAAGCATATAACATGTTAGATACTAACCTAGATATGTCTTTCAATCCTGGGGCCACGAATATGCATAAGACAAGCATTTCAGAGATTATCCCAATCTAATAAAGATGGAAAAGTTGCCAAATTTCTATATATGTGAATATTAGGAATGAAATTATAATCTCTTTACAAAGATGTAAAAGTGTACCACCATCAAAGATAGCAGGGTTGGGAAGGAAGTTAAAATAAGACTAAAGAACAAGCAAGCTTCCTAAACGTGGGTAAGACTTCTTTTTGTAAATGACCATAAAATGTTCATTTGGATTCTATAATAGAGTTAGAATTCACATCATTTGTAAGTATTTACTGAGAATTTACTTTTTTTTGGAAACAGCAATTGATATATCATGTTCTACTTATCTCATTTGATCCTTCCATTTATCTTATGAAGTCAATAGTATTATTTTTATTATATAAAGGAAAAAACAATCTCAAAGACCTAATTGACCATCCTAAAGTTGCAAAGTTGGTTGTATTAGAATGACTAATTAACACATCATTTTTTGAATTCATTTATTGAGGGATCACTATATACCCTGAGATATTGGTGATTGAAAGTATAGAGATGTAGTAAAACAAATAAGGTCCATCTAGTCAAGGCTATGGTTTTTCCTGTGGTCATGTATGGATGTGAGAGTTGGACTGTGAAGAAAGCTGAGCACTGAAGAATTGATGCTTTTGAACTGTGGTATTGGAGAAGACTCTTGAGAGTCCCTTGGACTGCAAGGAGATCCAACCAGTCCATTCTGAAGGAGATCAGCCCTGGGATTTCTTTGGAAGGAATGATGCTAAAGCTGAAACTCCAGTACTTTGGCCACCTCATGGGAAGATTTGACTCATTAGAAAAGACTCTGATGCTGGGAGGGATTGGGGGCAGGAGGAGAAGGGGACAACCGAGGGTGACATGGCTGGATGGCATCACGGACTCAATGAAAGTGAGTCTGAGTGAACTCTGGGAGATGGTGATGGACAGGGAGGCCTGGTGTGCTGCGATGCATGGGGTCACAAAGAGTCGGACACGACTGAGCGACTGTTCACCCATTCCAGTCCATTTTAGTTTGCTGATTCCTAAAATGTTGATGCTCACTCTTGCCATCTACTATTTGACCACTTTCAATTTGCCTTGATGAATGAACCTAGCATTCCAGGTTCCTATGCAGTATTCCTCTTTACAACATCAGATTTTACTTCCATCACCAGTCACATCCACAACTGGATGTTGTTTGTGCTTTGGCTCCATCTCTTCATTCTTTCTGGAGTTATTTTTCCACTGATCTTGAGTAGCATATTGGGCACCTACTGACCTGGTAGTTCACCTTTCAGTGTCCTATGTTNTTTACAACATCAGATTTTACTTCCATCACCAGTCACATCCACAACTGGATGTTGTTTGTGCTTTGGCTCCATCTCTTCATTCTTTCTGGAGTTATTTTTCCACTGATCTTGAGTAGCATATTGGGCACCTACTGACCTGGTAGTTCACCTTTCAGTGTCCTATGTTTTTGTCTTTTCATACTGTTCATGGGGTTCTCAAGGCAAGAATACTGAAGTGGTTTGCCATTCCCTTTTCCAGTGGACTACATTTTGTCAGAATTCTCTACCATGGATCTGTCTTGGGTAGCCCTACATGGCATGGCTCATAGTTTCCTTGAGTTAGACAAGGCTGTGGTCCATGTGATCAGATTGGTTAGTTTTCTGTGATTGTGGTTTTCAGTCTCTCTGCCATCTAATGGAAAAGAATAAGAGGCTTTTTGAAGCTTCCTGATGGGAAAGACTGACTGAGGGGGAACCTGGGTCTTGTTTGATGGGCAAGGCCATGCTCAGTAAATGTTTAATCCAAATTTCTGTTGATAGGCAAGGGTTGTTCCCTCCCTGTTATTTGATCTGAGGCCAAACTATGGTGGAGGTAATGAAGATAATGACCTCTTTCAAAAGGTCCCATGCACACACTGCTACACTCAGTGCCCTCAACCTTGCAGCAGACCACTGCCGACCTACATCTCTGCAGGAGACTCCTGAGCACTCATAGGCAAGTCTGGGTCAATCTCTTGTGGGGTCACTGCTCCTTTCTCCTGGGTCCTGGTGTGCACAAGGTTTTATTTATGCCCTCCAAGAGTCTGTTTCCCCAGTGCTGTGTAAGTTCTGGTGACTCTATTGTGGGGTTAACAGTGACTTTCTCCAAGAGAATTTATGCCATACCCAGGTCTATTGCACCCAGAGCCCCTGCCNGTGCCCCTGTGTTGGATACCTAAATATTTACAAATGTTATATCCTCTTGTTGAAATGACCTCTTTATTTCTGTGTAACACCCATATTTATCTTTTATTACGGTCTTGTTTTAAAGTCAATTTTGTCTGATATAATTCTAGCCACTCTGGCTTTCTTTTGGTTTTCATTTGAATGGAAACTTTCAGTCTGTGTCTCCTTATTTCTAAAGTGAGTCTCTTGTAGGCAGCATAGACATGGATCTTGATTTTTTTAAATCTCTTTTGCCATTCCATGTGTTTTGATTATAGAATTTAGTTTTTTGAGATTTAAAATAATCATTGATAGCTATGTACTTATTACCATTTTGTTAATTGTTTACTGTCTATTGTTTACTGTACTTCCTCTCTTTTGCTCTCTTCCTTTGTGGTTTATTGAGTTTCTTTATTTTTAATAATTGTATTTATTTTTATTTTTGGCTGTGCCATGTCTTCATTGCTGTGTAGGCTTTTCTCTAGTTGCAGAATACGGAAGCTACTCTTTTTTCGCAGTGCATGAGCACCTCTTGCAGTGGCTTCTCTTATTTCAGAGCACAGGCTCTACAGTGTGTGGGCTTTAGTAGTTGTGGAGCACGGACTCAGCAGTTGTTGTTCCCTGGCTCTGCAGCACAGGCTTAATAGATAATGGTGCATGGGCTTGGTTGTTCTGCAGCATGTGGGTTCTAATTGGACCAGAAACCAAACCCATGTCTCCTTCATTGGCAGGCAGATTCTTTACCACTGAGCCATCAGGGAAACCACTTTTGTCTTTTAATCCTCATATTAGCTAAGTGGTAAAAGTAACTATGATTACAATAAATAGTTAAGGGAGACACATGTAAAATGAAACATCAAAGATGTTAAGATATAAAATTGGATCAAATTAAATTTGCTATTAACTTAAAATAGACTATTATAGATATAAGGTATTATAGGTAAGCCTCATGATAACTACAAACCAAAAACCTACAGTAAATACACAAAAGATGATAAGAAAGAAATGTATTACTAAATGTATTACTTTATTTTGGGGGGCTCCAAAATCACTGCAGATGGTGATTTCAGCCATGAAATTTAAAGATGCTTACTCCTTGGAAGGAAAGTTATGACCAACCTAGACAGCATATTCAAAAGCAGAGATATTACTTTGCCAATAAAGGTCTAGTCAAGGCTATGGTTTTTCCAGTGGTCATGTATGGATGTGAGAGCTGGACTGTGAAGAAAGCTGAGCACCAAAGAATTGATGCTTTTGAACTGTGGTGTTGGAGAAGACTCTTGAGAGTCCCTTGGACTGCAAGGAGATCCAACCAGTTCATTCTAAAGGAGATCAGTCCTGGGTGTTCTTTGGAAGTCATGATGCTGAAGCTGAAAGTCCAGTACTTTGGCCTCTATTCCAACAGTTTTCTTGGCTCAGAGAGACACAGGGTTGGGTGCTGGTTCTCTTTTCCAGGGCAATACAGTAAAATCCTANTCAGCCCTGGGTGTTCATTGGAAGGACTGATGCTGAGGCTGAAACTCCAATACTTTGGCCACCTGATGCAAAGATGCGAAGTGATGAGGGGAAAGTGTGTTAAGACTTTTCTCTGTACACTTTGTAAAGCGTTTCTATATTAGAGCTATGAAAATTCATATTTGAAAAGATGCTGATGCTGGGAAAAATTGAGGGCAGGAGGAGAAGGGGACAACGGAGGATGAGATGGTTGGATGGCATCACCAACTCAGTGGACATGGGTTTGGGTGGACTTTAGGAGTTGGTGATGGACAGGGAGGCCTGGCGTGCTGCAGTTCATGGGGTGGCAAAGAGTTGGACACAACTGAGCGACTGAACAGAACGGAACTGAACTGACAGAGATTATAAGGAAATAAGCACCTTTATACCAAGAAATTGGAAAAATGAGACAAACTGGACCGATTTCTAGAAAATATACTAAAACTGACCCAAGTAGAAATAAAAAAAACTTTGAATATTCCTAAAACTACTAAAATAAATGAATCATAAGTAAAAAATCTTCCTACAAAGAAATCCTAGACCAAGATGATTTTCCAGGTGAATTCAAGCAAACATGTAAGAATAAAATATTAGAATCTTATATAATCTTCAGAATATAGAAAAAGTGAACATTTTTTGACTGATTTTTTGAAGCTAGCATAACCTTGTCTAAAGCGTAAGGACAGTACTAGAAGGAAAAACTAAGGTCAGTCTCTCTCAGGAGATATATACAAGATCCTTACAAACATCACAAACTGAGTCCAACAAGAAAAAAAAAGGATACTCAAAGATAATACACATGAACTGCCCTGGTGGTCCAGTGGTTGAGAATCCACCTACCAACACAGGGACAGGGGTTTGATTCCTAGTCCAGGAAGATTCCACCTGCCTTGGGGCAACTGGGCCTGTGTACCACAACTAGAGAGTAGCCCCAGCTCACTGAAACTAGAAAAAAGCCAGCATGCAGCAACGAAGACCCAGGGCATCCAAAAATAAGTAACTAATAGTATTTCTTAACAGATATTTTTAAAACTAGATGCATCTCAGGAAAGCAAAATTGGTTTAACAGTAGAAAGTCGATAAATAACTTAATGTCAAATCACAGATACAGAGAACAAACCAGTGGTTATCAGCGAGGAGATGAAAGGGTGAGCAATATAGGGGCAGAGGATTAAGAGGTACAAACTATAATGTATAAAATAAACCACAAGGATATACTGAACAACACAGGGAATAGAGCCAATATTTTATAATAACTATAAATGGAGTATAACCTTTTAAAATTTTGAATCATTATACTGTACACTATAATTTACATAATTCATAATCAACTATATTTTAATTAAAAATTTTGGGGGGCTGGAAGACTCAAGAGGGAGGGGATGTATATGCACATATAGCTGATTCACTTTGTTTCACAGCAGAACTAACACAACATTATAAAGCAATTATATTCCAATTAAAATTTTTTTAATTTTTTAAAAATAAGAGCAAAAACAAAAATCTCTGAGTGTAAAAAAGAAGCTAACAATGGTTACCTTTCTACAGGGATAGAAACAGAGTGATGAGGGGAAAGTGTGTTAAGACTTTTCTCTGTACATTTTGTAAAGCATTTCTATATTAGAGCTATGAAAATTCATATCTATTCAAAAATTAAATATAAAAAATTTTCTAAGTGTGAAAAAAACCCAAGAATTCAGAAAGAGAACAGAACTTAAAGGAAGAAGAAGGAAATAAATGATAAAATAATGATGTTCCCCTTCATGGATCACTGCCTCATCATGGTGAAGGGGCCTGTGTAACTTGGAGACGTCATGAGCCAATCCATGCAGGGCCACCCAAGGGCACAGGTCATAGTGAAGAGTTCTGACAAAATGTGATCCACTAGAGAAGGAAATGGCAACTCATTCCAGTATTCTTGCCTGGAGAACCTCATGGACAGCATGAAAAGGCAGAAAGATATAATATCGGAAGATGAGCCCTCCCCTAGGTCATAAAGTATCCAATACGCTACAGGAGAAGAGCAGAGGGCAATTACCAATAGCTCCACAAAGAGTGAAGCAGCTGGACCAAAGTGGTAATGACACTCAACTGCGGATATGTCTGGTGGTGAGAGTTAAATCTGATGCTGTAAAGAACAATAGTGCATAGGAATCTGGAATGTTAGGTCCATGAATCAAGGTAAACTGGATGTGGTCTAGCAGGAGATAGCAAAATTGAGCATTGATGACTTCAGTTCAGTTCAGTAGCTCAGTTGTGTCTGACTCTTTGCAACCCCATGAACCGCAGCACGCCAGGCCTCCCTGTCCATCACCAACTCCCGGAGTTCACTCAAACTCACGTCCATTGATTCGGTGATGCCATCCAGCCATCTCATCCTCTGCCGTCCCCTTCACCTCCTGCCTGCCCCCAATCCCTCCCAG
>SJYV01055904.1:304039-321463 GCA_006410875.1 Neotragus pygmaeus
AAAAGCAGAGACATTACTTTGCCAATAAAGGTCTGCCTAGTCAAAGCTATGGTTTTTCCAGTAGTCATGTATGGATGTGAGATTTGGACTATAAAGAAAGCTGAGTGCCAAAGAATTGATACTTTTGAACTATGATGTTGGAGAAGTCTCTTGAGGGTCCCTTGGACAGCAAGGAGATCCAACCAGTCCATCCTAAATGAAATCAGCCCTGAATATTCACTGGAAGGACTGATGCTGAAACTCCAATACTTTGGCCATCTGATGTGAAGAACTGACTCATTGGAAAAGACCCTGGTGCTTGGAAGGATTGAAGGCAGGAGGAGAAGGGGACAGTAGAGGATGAGATGGTTGGATATCACCAACTGGATGGACATGAGTTTGAGCAACCTCCAGGAGTTGGTGATGGACAGGGAAGCCTAACATGCTGAAGTCCAGGGGTTCGTAAAGAGTCAGACATGACTGAGCAACTGAACTGAACTGAACTGAGTGCTGTGTACACTATACATTAGGTTTGTTGTTTAGTCACTAAGTTTTAAGTGATTCTTTTGTGACCCCATGGACTGTAGCCCAATAGGCTATTCTGTCCATGGGATTTCCTAGACAAGAATACTGGAGTGGGTTGCCATTTCCTTCTCCAGGAGATCTTCCTGACCCAGAAATCGAACCCACATCTTCTGCATTGGCAGGTAGATTCTTTAACACTGAGCCACCTGGGAAGCCCAGGAGTGGAAGTGCAGAGTCTTAACCACTGGACCACAAGGGAAGTCCCTGGCAATATATGTTAGGTAGTCGATACATGTTTAATGTCTAGATGAACTGTATGGAGCATGTGCATCAAGATTTGAGCTGAGTTTTTCCTAGATGTAACAGGACAGGGTGTCTGCCCAGTAAATATTATTTGTAGGATACCAACCAACCCAGTACTGCATTTTGGACTCTTTTGTTGACTATGATGACTATTCCATTTCTTCTAAGGGATTCCTGCCCACAGTAGTAGATATAATGGTCATCTGCATTAAATTCACCCATTCCAGTACATTTTAGTTCACTGATTCCTAGAATGTTGACGTTCACTCTTGCCATCTCCTGTTTGACCACTTCCAATTTGCCTTGATTCATGGACCTGACATTCCAGGTTTCTATGCAATGTTGCTCTTTACTGCATTGGACCTTGCTTCTATCACCAGTCACATCCACAACTGGGTGCTGTTTTTGCTTTGGCTCCACCCCTTCATTCTTTCTGGAGTTATTTTTCCACTGATCTTCAGTAGCATATTGGCACTTACTGACCTGAGGAGTTCATTTTTCAATGTCCTATCTTTTTGCCTTTTCATACTGTTCATGGCATTTTCAAGGCAAGAGTAATGAAGTGGTTTGCCATTCGCTTCTCCAGTGGACCACATTCTGTCAGACCTCTCCACCATGACCCATCCATCTTGCAGTCTCAAAAATGACAGAATGATCTCTGTTCATTTCTAAGGCAAAACAATCATATCATGGTAATCCAAGTCTATGCCCCAACCAGTAATTCTGAAGAAGCTGAAGTTGAATGGTTCTATTAAGACCTACAAGACCTTTTACAGCTAACATCCAAAAAAGATGTCCTTTTCATTATAGGGGACTGGAATGCAAAAGTAGGAACTCAAGAAACACCTGAAGTAGCAAGCAAATTTGGCCTTGGAATACAGAATGAGGCAGGGCAAAAGCCAATAGAGTTTTGCCAAGAAAACGCACTGGTTGTTCCAAACATCCTCTTCCAACAACACAAGAGAAGACTCTACACGTGGACATCAACAGATGGCTAACACTGAAATCAGACTGATTATATTCTTTGCAGGCAGAGATGGAGAAGCTCTATACAGTCAGTGAAAATAAGACTGGGAGCAGACTGTGACTCAAATCATGAACTCCTTATTGCCAAATTCAGGCTTAAATTGAAGGAAGTGGGGAAAATCACTAGACCATTCAGGTATGACCTAAATCAAATCCCTTATGATTATACAGTGGAAGTGAGAAATAGATTTAAGGGGCTAGATATAATAGACAGAGTGCCTGACAAACTATGGATGGTGGTTCATGACATTATACAGGAGACAGGGATCAAGAACATCCCCAGGAAAAAGAAATGCAAAAAAGCAAAATGACTGTCTGAGGAGGCCTTAGAAATAACTGTGAAAAGAAGATAAGTGTAAAGCAAAGGAGAAAAGGAAAGATATACTTGTTTGAATGCAGAATTCCAAACAATAGCAAGGAGAGATAAAGCCTTCTTCAGTGATCAGTGCAAAGAAATAGAGGAAAAAAATAGAATGGGAGAGACTAGAGATCTCTTCAAGAAAATTAAAGATAAGAAGGGAACATTTCATGTAAAGATGGGCTCAGTAAAGGACAGAAATGGTATAGACCTAACAGAAGCAGAAGATATTAAGAAGAGGTGGNACAAATAGCTGAGGGAAGGAGAGAAGTGAAAGGCAAAGAAGAAAGGGAAAGATATACCCAATTGAATGCAGAGTTCCAGAGAATAGCAAGGAGAGATAAGATGGCCTTCTTCAACAAACACTGAAAAGAAATAGAGAAAATAATAGAATGAGAAAGATTAGCCATCTCTTCAAGAAAATTAGAGATATCAAGGGAACATTTCATGTAAAGATGGGCTCAATAAAGGACAGAAATGGTATGGACCTAACAGAAGCAGAAGATATTAAGAAGAGGTGGCAAGAATACACAGAACTGTACAAAANGAGAAGTGAAAGGCAAAGAAGAAAGGGAAAGATATACCCAATTGAATGCAGAGTTCCAGAGAATAGCAAGGAGAGATAAGATGGCCTTCTTCAACAAACACTGAAAAGAAATAGAGAAAATAATAGAATGAGAAAGATTAGCCATCTCTTCAAGAAAATTAGAGATATCAAGGGAACATTTCATGCAAAGATGGGCTCAATAAAGGACAGAAATGGTATGGACCTAACAGAAGCAGAAGATATTAAGAAGAGGTGGCAAGAATACACAGAACTGTACAAAACAGATCTTAATGACCCAAATAATCACAATGGTGTGATCACTCACCTATAGTCAGACATATTGGAGTGCAAAGTCAGGTGGGCCTTAGGGAGCTAGTGGAGGTGATGGAATTCCAGCTGAGCTATTTTAAATCCTAAAAGATGATGTTGTTACAATAAGTTCAGTTCAGTCACAGTCATGTCCAGTTCTTTGCGGTCCATGGACTGCAGCACACCAAGTTTGGAGGCGTTGACATTTGAGCTGAGCTCTAAAGATGGGGGAGGGTTTAGATGAGTGGACTTAAAGAGCATGGCAGTTCTAGACAGGCTGTGAGGTTGAGCAAGGGCTGCACCTGGAGTAGACTGGCATTGGTCTGCTAGGGAGGCAAAGCAACGTAGATGCTGACCCAGCCCTGCCCCTTTGTGCTGTGCAGCCTTAAGCAAGTCGCCTAACCTCTCTGATTCCCAGAGAGAGCCTTTCTCCCAAATAGGAACAATTGTGATAAAAATGTCTTTCTCAATGTATTTTTG
This sequence comes from Neotragus pygmaeus, assembly GCA_006410875.1. NCBI lineage: Eukaryota > Metazoa > Chordata > Mammalia > Artiodactyla > Bovidae > Neotragus > Neotragus pygmaeus. The sequence goes on from SJYV01055904.1 coordinate 307,567, forward strand.
GAAGAACTCCATGAGATTTTTAATGTAGAAGCATTTAGTGCAGTGTCTAAAAAGTTTCCCAAAAGATCTAGATGCCTAAGTAGGGCTTTGAATAATGAATAGTTTTTGAGATGGACAAAGAATAGGAAGATATCTCAAAACATGGGGGAAAGAACAAAGTATAGAGGCATGAAGCAGCCCTGGATGGTTGCTTACTAACCGGAACAGTGAGTCACACCACCAGGAAGAAGCTAACCAAGATGTATTTCCATCACGCTGAGACCAAGAACAGTGTGGGCCAGAAAGGTTTTGGTGAAGACACTGGTGGTGGTGATGATGACAGCAGAAGAAGAAAGGGAGGAGGAGAGCTCAAGAAGCAGAAAGAGAAGGAGAAGCTATGGAAAGAGAATTAAAGGAAAAGGAAATAGTAGTTTCTCTGCCAGGTCTGCTCCCACCTCAAAACCTTCACACATGCCATTTCCCCTGCCAGCTGGGTGGTTTCTGCAGGTAACCATGTGAATTCTTCATGAAGTTCCCCAGGCTTCTACTAAATGTCTTCTGACCAGTCTTTGCCCAGTGAATCCAAAATAGCATCATCCCTATATTTGTAGCTTCTGTCTCTGTTGTTTTTTTCCCCTAAAGTCCCTACCCCCATCTGACATATTTCACATTGATTCATTTATTTGGTTGTATCAGTCTCACTTCCCCAGATATGAGCTCCATGAAGTCAGCATCTGTACTATTTTATTCACAAGGGTCTTTAGAAGCAAGGGTCTTAATCAGTGTCTGCAGAGAAGAGCGTTCCTAATAATTTGCTCCATAAATGAAAGAAGATAGAGAAAGGACAGACAGGATGGAGGGGTTAATAGAAGATTGAGGAGGAGGAAGAAAGCCAGCTGCATCACTGTCATCCAGCAGCCAGGTTGTGAAAATGTGGTGAAGTGAAGTGACGTGAAAGTCACTCAGTCGTGTTTTGCAATTCCGCGGTCTATCAGTTCAGTTCAGTCGCTCAGTCGTGTCCGACTCTTTGTGTGGACCCCTTGAATCACAGCACGCCAGGCCTCCCTTTGCATCACCAACTCCCAGAGTTCACTCAGACTCACATCCATTGAGTCAGTGATACCATCCAGCCATCTCATCCTCGGTCGTCCCCTTCTCCTCCGGCCCCCAATCCCTCCCAGCATCAGAGTCTTTTCCAATGAGTCAACTCTTCCCATGAGGTGGCCAAAGTACTGGAGTTTCAGCTTTAGCATCATTTCTTCCAAAGAAATCCCAGGGCTAATCTCCTTCAGAATGGACTGGTTTGAACTCTCTTGCTTTTTCTATGATCCAGTGGATGTTGGCAATTTAATCTCTGGTTCCTCTGCCTTTTCTAAAGCCACCTTGAACATCTGGATGTTCACGGTTCATGTATTGCTGAAGCCTGGTTTGGAGAATTTTGAGTATTACTTTGCTAGTATGTGAGATGAGTGGAATTGTGCAGTAGTTTGAGCATTCTTTGGCATTGCCTTTCCTTGGGATTGAAATGAAAACTGACTTTTTCCAGTNGGATGTTCACGGTTCATGTATTGCTGAAGCCTGGTTTGGAGAATTTTGAGTATTACTTTGCTAGTATGTGAGATGAGTGGAATTGTGCAGTAGTTTGAGCATTCTTTGGCATTGCCTTTCCTTGGGATTGAAATGAAAACTGACTTTTTCCAGTCCTGTGGCCACTGCTGAGATTTCCAAATTTGCGGCATATTGAGTGCAGCACTTTCACAGCATCATCTTTCAGGATTTGCAATAACTCAACTGGATTTCCATCACCTCCACTAGCTCTGTTCATAATGATGCTTTCTAAGCCCCACTTGACTTCACATTCCAAGATACGTGGCTCTAGGTGAGTGATCACACCATCGTGATTATCTGGGTCATGAAGCTCTTTTCTGTACAGTTCTTCTGTGTATTCTTGCCATCTCTTCTTAATATNTCCTACAATGCAGGTCCTGCAGTCAACAGGCTCAGGAACTTGTCTTGACAACCAGCGTGCCCAAAGTAGTCAGCTCCACAACAGAAGGGTACACACAAGCCACCTAAGGGACAGTAGTCAGGCTTATGGGGGAGTGTGCTGATGGGTCCGATAGAACATTTCCTACAAAAGGCCATTTCTCTAAGATCAGGATATGTAATCAACCTACTTAACATATACAGTAAACACAGATATTTAAGCAAAAGGAAAAGACAGAAGAATATATTCTCAATGAAGGAACAAGAGAAATCCTCAGGAGAAGAACTAAACAAAATGGACATAAGTAATCTACCATGTAAAGAGATCAAGGTAACAATTATAAGGATGCTCACGAAACTCAGTAAAGAATGAACACGAACTGACAATTTTCACAAGAGTTATAAATAAGAAGAAAAACCAAACAGAGCTGAAGAATACAAAAACAGTNAGTAATCTACCATATAAAGAGATCAAGGTAACAATTATAAGGATGCTCACGAAACTCAGTAAAGAATGAACACAAACTGACAATTTTCACAAGAGTTATAAATAAGAAGAAAAACCAAACAGAGCTGAAGAATACAAAAACATTTTAAAGATTAAAAATATACTAGAGCACAATAAAGATATACTTTATAACAGGGAATTATAGCCATTTTTTTTGTCTTAACTCATGATGGAATATACTCTACAAAATATTGAAGCACTATTTAGTACACCTGAAACTATTATGATACTGTAAATCACTTGTATTTCAATAAAACATAGATGAGATAATATAGAGGAACAAACCAGAACACTGGGAGACAAAGTAGTAGGAATTGCTTAAGCTGAACAGAAAGAAAAAATAAAAAGATTAAAAATACATGATGACAGATATTTCTGGGAGAAATCGAGCCTGTTAGCATGTTATAAGGACACTAGAAGAAGGAGAGATAGAGAAAGGGACAAAGAATGACATATTACATTTGAAGAGATAATAACTAAAAACACTCCTAACCTGAGAAAGGGAACAAAGATTAAGTTCCAGGGAACAAAGAGAGTCTCCAAGAAGTTGAAGCCAGAGAGGTCTACATCAAAATAAGTTATAATTAATGTTGCAAAAATAAAAGATTAAGGTAGAATCTTAAAATCATGTTATGTACAAACTCCCATAAAACTATGCTTTGACTTTTCAGCAAAAAGGAGCTCCCTGAAGGGAGCAGTCCAACATACTCCATGATGATAAGAAAAACTCTGCAACCAAGTTTACCCTGTCTGGCAAAGAGAGCATTCAGATTGAAACTGAGATAAATAGTTTTACAGAGAAGTAAAATTTAAAGAGGTCAGTGCCACTAAACTGACATTACAAGAAAAGTACATTTAATTTCCCTATGTGGAAAACACAAGAACAAAATTAGAAATATGAAACTTACAAAAGGAAAAATATCTCAATGGTTAAGAAAAAATATATAGAGCAAAGGTGGTAAACCAGTCACTTATGAAGCTAGTAGAAAGTTTAAAAAGACAAATGCAACTATATTTATGGTAAGTAGTTAAGATATACATAGAACCAAAAGATATAAAGTGTCAAAATATTAAAAGTGAAAGCAGGCATAGAGGAAATATACCTGAATATAATAAAGGCCACATATGACAAATCTGTTAATAGCATCATAATCAATGGTGAAATGCTGAAAACCTTTCCGTTAAGATCAGGAACAGCCTAATCTTGCCAGTTTTACTCAACATTGTTTTTGAAGTCCTAGTTACAACAATCAGAGAACAAAATAAAATAAAGGGAATCTATTATTATTATTTTTACTTTACAATGTTGTATTGGTTTTGTCACACATCAATATAATTCCACCACGAGTGTACACATGTTCACCATCCTGAACCCCCCTCCCATCTCCCTCCCCATACCATCCCTCTGAGTTATCCCAGTGCACCAGCCCGAAGCATCCTATATCCTGCATTGAACCTGGACTGGCGATTCATTTCTTATATGATATTATACATGTTTCAATACCATACTCCCAAATCTGGAAAAGAAATAAATCTGCCACTGTTTATGAACGTTCAACTATGGCAAAATTGCACTCATCTCACATGTTATCAAAGTAATGCTCAAGTTTCTCCAACCTAAGCTTCAAGAAATCTGTAAACTAAAAATTTCGAGATGCTCAAGCTGAATTTAAAAAAGAAGAACCAGAGATCAAATTGCCAACATCTTTTGGATCACAGAAAAAGTAAGATAATTCCAGAAAAACATCTGCCTATGCTTCATTGACTACACTAAAGCCTTTGACTATGTGGCTCACAACAAACTGGAATATTCTTCAAGAGATGGGAACTTAACTGCCTCCTAAGAACTCTGTATGCAGCTCAAGAAGCAACAGTTAGAACCAGACATGGACCAATGGATGGTTCCAAATTGGAAAAGTAATACATCAAGGCTATATATTGTCACTCTCTTTATTCAACTTATATGCAAAGTACATCATATGAAATTCAGGGCTGGATGAAGCTCAAGTTGGAATAAAGATTGCCAGGAGAAATACCAATAATCTCAGATATGCAGATGACAACACCCTTATGACAGAAAGCAAAGAAGGACTAAAAAGCCTCTTAATGAAAGTAAAAGAGGAGAGTGAAAAAGCTGACTTAAATATCAACATTCAGAAAGCTAAGATCATGGCATTNCTATTTGGAACCAGTCTGTTGTTCCATGTCCAGTTCTAACTGTTGCTTCCTGACCTGCATACAGATTAAAATGTTAGTAAATACAGGTAGACAAAAAGAGAAAAATACTACATTTTCATTGTAAATGGAATACACACACACAAACACATATTTGTGGGATTATATTGCATAAGATTTAATGCAAATGTTTTCACTTTATAGGCCATTAGTATCATCTAGGATTTTATTTTTAGTGGCTACTTATTATTCACTATGCCTCCCTGGTGGTTCAGCAGTGAAGAATCTATCTGCCAATACAGGAGACCCAGTTTTGATCCTTGTTTGGAAGATCCCTTAGAAAAGGAAATGGCTACCCACTGCAGTATTCTTGCCTGAGAAATCCCATGGACAGAGGTGTCTGTCAGGCTACAGTCCATGGGATCTCAGTGGATTGGACATAACTTAGCAACTAAACAACAATAATAACAATTATTCACAATATCTTTGTACCACACATTTAATCAGTTGGTCATTTTGAGAACTTCCAGTTTTTCCCTATTGTAAACAGTACTTATTCTCATATATAAATCTATCATAGTTTTATATNGAAGGAAATGGCTACCCACTGCAGTATTCTTGCCTGAGAAATCCCATGGACAGAGGTGTCTGTCAGGCTACAGTCCATGGGATCTCAGTGGATTGGACATAACTTAGCAACTAAACAACAATAATAACAATTATTCACAATATCTTTGTACCACACATTTAATCAGTTGGTCATTTTGAGAACTTCCAGTTTTTCCCTATTGTAAACAGTACTTATTCTCATATATAAATCTATCATAGTTTTATATATGTTTCTTTTTCTCAGATTTCTGAAAATGCAGCTATTAGATAAATAAGCAGTAAATATTTTAACACTTTTAACATGTGATCAATTTTCATATTAGAAATATACTGATTTACACCCCCTTTGGTATTGAGAAGTCTTATTTTCTCAAAATTGAGTTTCAATAATGTTATTTCCAGCTATATGTATATGTGTGTGTGTGTATTCCATTCTTTTAGTCTACATTTATCAGTTATTGATGTGGAATGTTTTCTCTTATATTTACTCTTCCATTAATATTTGGTGTTCTTCCTTAGTCTGTGTACTTACTGGTGACTATTTTGTGATTTGTGAGAAATATTTATATAGTAATTCTATTGATTCATTGCCATCAGATATGTTACAATTATGAGAGGGCCTTTTACTCTGTATTTTTATATAGCTGGATCCAATAATCTTCTCCTTCATACTTTCTATTTAGGTGGTGTCATATATAAAATGTTTCCATTCGCATTACATAATTAACATCTCTGTTTATTCTCGTGTCTTTATTTAGATCTTTAGTTCAGCTAGAATTTTGATGTGTGGTGTGAAATAAAAATCAAATTTTATTTTTTACTACTGGTTAACAATTTTCCCAATGCTACTGAATTCTTTCTCCACTGATTTGACATACAATATTTATTATATCCTCAATTATTAAATATATTTTTATCTGTTTCTGATCTTTCTCATCTTTACCACTGATCTATTTCTGCTTTATTCTTTTATTTATTAAGTCTTTAAAGTAGTTTTTACATATGCCATAATGTTACTTCTCAAGTATTTCACAGCTGGTTTCTCACACATATCCTCCAGAAAATCTTTGAACAATGTTGTCATATATGAAAAAAAAACAAACTTTCTGATATTTTATGATTGTGTAAAATTCATAGATTCATCTGGGAAGAATTAACATCTTCACATTTTGCCTTTTTACCTAGGTACATATTTTCACTTGCCATTCATCCATATTTCTGTATTTCTTGGGTAATTAACAAGTTTTTGTCCCAGAAGAACTTGTATTAGAGAAATCCTAGTGGACAATTATACAGGACTGCTAAAATATCCTGGAATGAATTACACAAAGGCTAATTCAGTCTTGGAAATGTTTACATCTTTTTATTTGAAGAGGAAAAAATTGACTGTTAGGATATTGCCAAGTTAAACACTATCCAGAGACATAGCATTGATGGTAATTAAATGATTTTTACAACTTGTATTTTTTATCAGTCTCCTTTTTCCTCTGAGTAGATGCAATTTGATGAAATATATGCTGTAAAATTTTCTTGTTAAACCATGAAACCAATTGGAAAAGCAAAAGTGTTGGAAATGAAAGTCATATCTTATATATAGAAAAATATTGCACAATATCAAAATCATGAAGTTTGATGTCAGAATTAGATGTGTGCATGAATGAACCACAAAACCCTAGTCACCATCAAGGCCATCACTAAGTGTCAAAGAAGGTAACCAAATTAGGTGTTCATCATGTAGCTTAAAACAGGTGAAAAATGAGTGTTTAGAATAGTTCACAAATGTTAGGAAAGGACCCAGGAAACCTGAAATGAAGAATAGGCTGTGAACGTGAGTGCATGAAGAAATTTCTATATGCAGCCCATACTGCATTGGAAGTACTGATATTGGAAAACTTGTCCAATTTGGCCAGATTATACAAATAAATCTCATGGAGGTTAAAAAAATTGTAATTTGGCCGTTTTTTTTTTTTTCTTTTTCTGTAGAAGTTCCAAGCAGTGATAATTATTTTGTGGGTTTTTTTGGTAGTGACATATGAAGATATGACTATAGAGTTTTGAGTTTTTTTCACTTTTAAAGGATGCATTTTTCTGAGATATATCAAACTCACACCATATACTTTATGGCCAAAGTCATGCATAAGCAATGTAAAAAAATGAATTAAAAATTATGCCCAAGACATACAAAGAAGTAGGGAAGTATGACCCATCCAAAGATAAAGCAGAGCAGGTAATAGAAACTGCCTTCACAGGCTTAGATGTTGGACTTAGCAGACTATAAGACAATGTCATAACTAGTTTCAAAGAATGAAGAAAATTATGCTTAAAGAATTAAAGATTTGATGACAATTTGTTATAAAGGAGAGAATATCCATTAAAAGACAGAAATTATTTTTAAATGGTAAAGCTGTAATTAAAAATACAATAACTGGAATGAAAAAATAATGAGTAAAGGAATTCAGTAGTAGATTTTAGCTGACAACAGAAAGAATCAATGAACTTAAATATAGAATTGTACAGATTATGTAACATGAAGACAAAGGAGAATAAAAGAATAAAGAACAATAAACAGTCTTGGAGAAATGTGGGACACTATTGGGACTATTGGGACTTGGAGAAACGTGGGACTGATGTTGAAGTGAAACTCCAATACTTTCGCCACCTGATGCGAAAAGCTGACTCATTTGAAAAGACCCTGATTCTGGGAAAGACCAAGCACAAGAGGAGAAGGGGACAACAGAGGATGAGATGGTTGGATGGCATCACTGACTCAATTGACGTGTGTTTAGGTGGACTCTGGGAGTTGGTGATGGAAAGGGAGGCCTGGCATGCTGCAGTTCATGAGGTCATAAAGAGTGGACACAACTGAGCAACTGAACTGAACTGAACAACATATTTATAATAATTTTAGAATTGATAACCTGCTGATTCCAATAACTAATTCATTTGTGAATCTACTTCTGTGTATTAATTTTTCTCTTCCTTTCTTGTATTTTCATTTTTGTAGGGTTGCATAATTAAATGAACCAAAGAATTTGAAGCAAAAAATAATTTTCCTCAGAGAAAACACATCCCTTTCTCTGTCAAGTAGGTTGGTAGGGTGTGGAGTTGATTATTCTGATCCAAATAGGAATATAGATGGGGTATGTTTGGGTTACAACTGGAGTTTCAGTTTACCTTTGATTTTGATGTCTTCAGTTATATCTATCCTGGGTGATTACAGGCACTCTCTAGGGGAAGTTTAGGATTGAAGCACTATAGGTTATGGAGATTTCTTTCTGATTTAAAGCCCAGCCCAAAGCGTCCTATGCTGCCCTACTAGCAGCAAAATTCTTTTGGGGGTAGCACTGCCTGGTCAGAGGAATTAGCTCTGAGTTTGGGGATACAATCGTTTTCAATGCATCATGCTAGCCCGTGCAGCTATTAAAAACTGCCATATTTCTTGCTATCCCAGCAAAGTTCTGCTCATAGCTGGCCCATTTCTTGCCCATTTTTCCCCAGACATGGCTAATATTCATAGATAGAGAAGTAGCACTGGTATTTGCTCAAAAAAAGCCTTTATTATTCTCTAGTAAAGAAACTAGTTATTTTAGGCTTATTTTTCTATAAAACTCTGTGAAATCCTAAATAAGCATGTACATTATATATATATGATTGTATTGCTATGTATTTTTAAAAATTTGTTCTACTTGCTGTGATGAGAATTATGATCACTTGTACTTCCTAAATGGATGTGGAACACCCAGTTCCTTAGCAGTGATTATTTCATGCCTCAAAAAGGAATTGACATACTGTTGTTTTTATTTATTACTAAAAGTATGTATTTTACAAGTTACGTTAGCCTCCACCGTAGTCAACAGTGTCTTTGCCACAACAGCTCTTGTTTGTAGAGCTATTGTTTGTTTATCTCACCATAAAGTGGGTAATGTTCTAAGTGCTTTACATAGATTACCTAATTTAATCCCCACAACAATCCTGTGAGTTAGGTACTGTTATTAGCCCTATTGTACACACAGGAAAACTGAGCCATGGAGAGTTTAGGTAACCTCAGGAGACCAGGCAGTTCGTAAATACAGGAGTCAGAATTCAAATTCAAGCCATCTTCCTCAGAGTCCAAGGTCTTAGTTATACTCTAAAAACATTTGTTTTTATATAATGCAAATCATTCTGTTCCATACTTCAGTCTCTTTCCATATATCTTTATTCTGCTAAGAATTACTTCTATTCCTTGTTTTCAAAACAAACATCTTTCTTTTAGAATCTCAGCTTGGCTACTACCTCCTTTAGAATCTTTAACCCCTAAATTAAAATTTATTACTCCTCATCTATTCTCTCTTTGCATTCTGTACATACATCTCTCTTAGCATTTAACTTATTGTATAAAATGTATTTATATGATGTGTCCCACCCATTAGTACATAAGATCCTTGAGGGCAGGAACTGGGTCTTATCCATAATTCTTTATCATACCTAATAATGCTTGACATGTAATGGTCACTGAATATATGTTTACAAAATTAATTTCAATCTCTATCTGTTCCTAAAATTGATTCTCCATAGGGATTTTAAAGTTTATAAGTCTCTGTGGTGTATTGCACTTATCTTTCTCCAAAAGTTGAAACATAATAGGCCTCAAAATAAATGTTGTCATACATTATAGAAGATCACCTTGGCTAAAGTAAAAATAGCAAGAAATGTGACTGTTTAAAACTATAAAATTATTCACTTTAATTTTGTCTATTTCTAATAGTTAAAAGCAAAATTCAAGTCTCCTATTTCAAGTTAAACTACAATTCAGTCTTAACTAATAATACCTTTATGTGCCTGACACTTCAGGTGGAATGATTAAATTATGCACCTGTGGAAAGATCTCAGAAAGCAATGACAGGTATTACAAACCTACTATGCTCCTGGGTATTTACAAAAGTACTGTATTTAAAATTTAAGACATTGATTTCAATTCACTGTTTCTCTCGTATCTGACATTCCTCTTCTCTTTTTTTTTTATTCCCATATGGGTATACATTTTCATTTCCCTAGCTTTGCTTTTTATTGAATTCATACCATGGGATATTGTGCTGTTTTGTTTTGTTAGATAGTTACTTTAAGGAAGAAAGTAGACATATACTACTGTATCATTTCTCTTGCTCAAATGGAAGACACCTTAAAGGTACATTTTCTTAAAAAAATGTTTTTCAACAATGGACTACATACAGAGAAATTAAGACAGAGCACAGAGTCTTTAAAGCCCCTCTTTCCATTCTTTGTATATAGAACATGATTTCCTGCATTGAATGGGTTAAAGATTTTTAGAGCTAAAGTCCTCTAATAGAAATTTGGGATGAACAACCCCCCAGAACTCCTCATTTAGCTGTTGCAAAATTGTTTATGCCTGCCACCCTCTTAAAGTCTTTGGAATGTACATATCCCCCAACTATAAGAACTGGGGAGACTACTGCTCCTTAGAAGGAAGAAACAGAAGTGTTAATTTTGACCCTTTGGGGTCTATAATTTTAATTCAATAAATGACTCTCATGCCATTCTTTCATATTACTTTCTATTATTTCTTTCTAATCTAGATTCTTTATTTTTTAGATGTCTATCAAGAAAGAACGTGACCAAAAAGCGTGTGCATATTATCTTTCTAAAACTGCTAGATGTGCTTTTTTTTTTATGGAACAGAAGAGATGTGGAACAATGATCTGAAAAACATTTCCTTGAATTGAAGGTGTCCAAGGGGCAGCAGGGACACCTGTTCTCGTGGTTTGCCCAGGGTTTGAATCTGAAAATCATCCCCCCTCCCAAATCATGTTTAAAATCAGTGTGTTGTAATCAATAATTCTATTTTGGTCAGGCTTTATAGATAGAATATGGGACAAAGTAATTTTGTTTGCTCTTTTGCCACTGGTCATAATTACGTGTACTCCAAAGTAAGTTTTGGTTCTCAATGAATGCATAATTTAAAACAATAGGGAGAAGGCTGAGTCCAATTTCTCCTCATATCTGAAAATTATATATAAAGGATAAATGAGAATAAAATTATTTGAATGTGACAGAGGGTATGCTCATACCCCTATGTTTATATATTTGTGCATTTATTTATTCATTTAATTAAAGATCACTAATCATTTGTGAGAAATAGATTTAAGGAACTAGATCTNCTGTGCCCCTCCTCATCGCGGAGGCGGCCGCACTCCTCTTTCCTGGGGTGTGTTTCTGCCTTATTCTGTCTTAACTGTTTCTCTCTGTGCTGCCCTACTTGTTATGCTACATCTCTCAAAATAAACTTTGAATCTGTTTTTACAGTTTGTGCCTCCTCAAAACATTTTTGTTTTCAAAGGAGGCAATAGCCAGGGGAACTTTACTTCTTGACTTTAGTTCCTGGTGCTTCCCTCACGGCTCAAACAGTTAAGAATCTACTTGCAATGCTGGAGACCTGGGTTCAATCCCTGGGTTGGGAAGATCTAGAGAAGGAAATGGTAACCGACTCCAGTGTTCTCACCTGGAGAATCCCATGGACTGAGGAGCCTGGAGGGGATACAGTCCATGGGTGTGAAGATTCGGATACGACTAAGCAACTGACACTTTCAATTTCACTTTCTAGCCCCTGGTGGTGGACTGGCAGCTAGGATTTTCGGTTTTTTTATTCAGGCTTCCCTGATTTGATTCCTGGGCAGGGAACTAGGATCTCTCTTCAGGACCACTCACTGTTTCTTTCTGAAATCATATCTACAGGAGCCACGCGAACAGGAGCCATTATCAAGCCCATTTCATCAATACAAACAACTACTTTAAATAGTTGATAGCATCATGGGATTTCCTGTTTTGTTGGAAGGTCAAAAGCAGATGGGAACTCACTTGGGAAATGATACTTAAGTAAATACATAATTCTCTTCTAGGACATTATTACTATTTAGTTCTCTGAAAACTTTCAAATTTATTAATGACTAGAATGTAAAATCCTAATTAAATAAATGCAATTTTCAATATGAAAAACCAAACCTGTTACTCTATAAATGAACTCATATATACTACCAAGATATACTAAATATAGAAAATAACACTTTTGTCCTTGTTTACACTGTGTACATGAAACAAACATGTCCTGAAAGACATAAAATATCCTATCACCTACTGAAGATGAGGAGAAAAGGCGTCACAGCACTGGGTTTTTCGAAGTCTGCAATACAAATACACAAAAAAACACTTTCTTATATCCAGCCACTTTAGTGCCAAAGAAAAAACTGTTGTTCTTTTTAAGAAATGGGTCTTCTTGAGTTATAAACTTTGACACCATTCTGCATTGAAGATCGAGCGTATTTTGTCAGCAGTGCACCAACGGTTTGCTTCTCTCCACACAAATCTCTGTGGGAACGATAAAAAAGTTAATGAACAAAATAAAACAAACAAACAAATGAACATCATAAACAGTCTAGGGAACGTAACAGGATATTCACAGCACTAGTTCTTTGTATCTCTCTCCCCTAAGTCCACCTTTCCAACAAACAGAAGGGTATGTATTTGTGGGAGAGAGAAGGGTAAAGAGAGGCTACTAAGCCATAACTGAACTAGATACAGCACATGTAGGTATTATCTCCAACCGTCATGGTCAGAGTATGAGTCATGTACTATTTAACCCCACGTGAGATATGAGAAAACAGGTTGGGTAAAGAGAAGAGAGAGGCCCCAAGAAGTATGGGACACAGGGAGGAAGTGGTAGGGTTTGTTAGTGGATTTTGGGAGAAGGAAATGGCAAGCCACTCCAGTACTCTTGCCTGGAGAATCCTGTTTACAGAGGAGCCTGGTGGGCTGCCATCCACGGAGTCGCACAGAGTTGCACACGACTGAAGCGACTTAGCATGCATGCATGCATTGGAGAAGCAACTGGCAACCCACTCCAGTGTTCTTGCCTGGAGTATCCCAGGGACGGGGGAGCCTGGCGGGCTGCCGTCCATGGGGTCCCACAGAGTTGGATACGGCTGAAGCGACTTAGCAGCAGCGGCGACAGCAGTGGATTTTGGGTCAGTCTTGCCAAGTAGTGACTTCAAGGTGAACTTGTTCTTATGAATTCTGACTTCTCCCAAAATGTTAAACTTCTCCAAAATGTTAAGGCAGTAGGAAAAAAGAAGGTGGCCATCAGAGAGGGGTGGTTGCCTTACAGTCACAGAAGGGTACACAGCAGACTGTTCCTCTAAGAGTTGCAGTTTGCAAGAAGAGCAGAAGTGACTCTAGACACAGCAGAAAGGAAGAGAGGCGACACATCCCCCACCAACCAGATCAGCACTCATGCAGAAGGGCAAGAGAGAGCCAGCCAGGACCTGAGAGCGCCGGGAAGGATGCAGAGTCATCAGGGAAGACAAACGTAACACAAAACGGAAACCCTCTGCTCCCTCTTAGAAGAGAACAACCCTCGAAATCCATCTGTAGTAAAGTACTTACTGAATATATGGAGCAATATCTTCTTCCATCCACTTCTCTCTCAGAGAGAACAGACTATTGAACCGTTCCTGATCCCCCTCAGGCAAGTCTTCCGCTTTCAACAGAAATATGATTTCTGGTCTTGACTGTCTATCTACCAAGGCCAAACCCTGTAAGAAATGAGAAAAAGGAGAGCTCAAGTCATGGTTTAGTGTTAAAAAAAAA
>SJYV01055904.1:321832-348650 GCA_006410875.1 Neotragus pygmaeus
CAAGAGCTGAACACAACGTAGCAACTAACCCATTACAGCCAGTCATTCCATATTTGTTGAAAACCTACTGACCTTATTTCCTCCCAATTTATATCCTCTTACTTCATTGTCGGCAACAATAATCCAAGACACAACAGGTAGAATACTTTACAACTGTGCCAGATACCATGTCAGTTTAACAGCAATTTAACCAATAATCCCTGAGTTACCACTCTTCTTGTGTGTGTGCTGTCCTTAGTCACTCAGTCGTGTCCTACTCTTTGAGACCCCATGGACTGTAGCCCACCAGGCTCCTCTGTCCAGGGAGATTCTCCAGGCAAGAGTGCTGGAGTGGGTTGCCATTTCCTTCCTCCAGAGGATTTTCCCAAACAGGGATCGAGCCCAGATCACCTGCATTGCAGGCAGATTCCTTACCATCTGAGCCACCAGGGAAGCCCAATACTCTTCTTACCGTGTATAATTAAAGTACTTTGTAAAGTATTATAAATTATACTTCTTACCAAATCACATTAAAATAGCTAGTATCATACAGGATAAACATCATGCTGTGTATATTTAGCAGAATATCATGCAGCCTTAAAAACGGATGAAATTGTGATATATGCTACAACAGGGAGGAGCCTTGAAAACATGCAAGTGGAATAAGCCAGACACAGAAGTGCAAATACTCTATTATCCCATTTATATATCTACAATAGGCCAGTTCATAAAAGACAGAAGGTAGAGTAGAAGCTACCAAGAGCTGAGTGGGGGGAGAAATGTGAAGTTATTGTTTAACAGCTATAGAGCTACTGTTTGGGATAATGAAAAAGTTCCAGAAATGGATAGTCATATCTGTACAATATTGTGAATGTACTTAATCCCACTGAACTGTACACTTTAAGTGGTGAAAATGGTAAATTGTCTGATGTCATATTTATCACAATAAAAATAAAGAAAAATGGTAAAAAAAAAAAAAAGATTGCCAGGAGAAATATCAACAACCTCAGATATACAGATGACACCACCCTTATGGCAGAAAATGAAGAACTAAAAAGCTTCTTTATGAAAGTGAAAGAGGAGAGTGAAAAAGTTGGCTTAAAACTCAACATTCAGAAAACTAAGGTCATGGCATCCAGTCCCATCATTTCATGGCAATTAGAAGAGGAAATAATGCAAACAGTGATAGACTTTATTATTTTTTTTCTTTTGAGCTCCAAAATCACTGTAGATGATGATTGCAGCCATGAAATTAAAAGGTGCTTGCTCTTTGGAAGAAAAGCTATGACCAACCTAGACAGCATATTAAAAAGCAGAGACATTACTTTGCTGACAAAGGTCCATCTAATCAAAGCTTTTCCAGTAGTATGTACAGATGTGAGAGTTGGACCTTTAAGCTGAGCACCAAAGAATTGAAGCTTTTGAACTGTGGTGTTGGAGAAGACTCTTGAGAGTCCCTTGGACAGCAAGGAAATCAATCCAGTCCACCCTAAAGGAAATCAGTCCCGAATACTCACTGGAACGACTGCTGCTGAAGCTGAAGCTCCAATACTTTGGCTACCTGATGTGAAAAAATGACTCTTTGGAAAAGACCCTGATGCTGGGAAAGACTGAGGGCAGGAGAAGGGAATGACAGAGGACAACAAGATAGTTGGATGGTATCACCGACTACATGGACTTAAGTTTAAGCAAGCTCTGGGAATGGTGATGGACAGGGAAGCCTGGCGTGCTACAGTCCAAGGGATTGCAAAGAGTCAGACACAACTGAGGGACTGAACTGAAATTCAGAGGTAGGCAACTAGGTAAGCTTCATCTTAGAATAAAAGGGAAGTAACAGATCATAACTGGGCTTCCCTGGTGGCTCAGTGGCAAAGAATCTGCATCCCAAGGCAGGAGACTTGAGTTTAACCCCTGGGTCAGGAAGACCCCTGAAGAAGGAAATGGCAACCTACTCCAATATTCTTTTCTGGGAAATCCCATGGACAGAGGAGCTAGGTGGGCAAAAAGAGCCAGTCACGGTCACAAAGACAACAAAAGATTTTAATTAGGCTTAGAGAAAAGACATTATTATGGTTATCTGCTGCCCTCTGTCTCAAAGTCTTTCTAAATTACTCACTTTGATGAGTTACGCTCACTCCTTCAGAGGCCCTGGTAAGCCCTGGGTAGAAGCTAGAGCCTCTGCCTGGACGGCGCTGAAGAACCGAGCCCATTACACTGCACTTCCGCTCCCAAGATAAATGATGGATTCAGCTATTGCTGAAAATACATATCAAGGTAGGGAAGACACTATACCATACATACTTAGAATACTTTCATAAGTAGTGAAAATAAACCCTTTTGCTTCTGAAGTGGTAGCCTTCATTTATCTTAAAATTAATGAAGTTGCTTATTACTATAGAAAAATAATATAATTCAGTTTTAAAGAGTAATATGGATATAATCATAGTATGTTAAGACATTATACTAAGTACTTTATATGCATTCTCCTGATTAATTAATTGGTTCAACAAGTCATGGAAATCTGATTCAGGGACACTAGATCATAGATGATTTGCAGACCAAAAGCCAATTTTTCCCAAGTATACCCATAATATCATATTAGTTTTTTTTTTTAAAGCCCCAAGATCATTAATCATGCTCCCATTTTATAAAGATGTAATTATGTGTATCCCCTCGTAGACCTGACACAAAGATTGGAAGAGACCCGGCACCAGGGGTTTGTGAAGGACAGGGGAGCCCAGTGGGCTACAGTCCACAGGGTAGCCAAGAATGGGACATGAACAACTACATGAACAACTGAACAACAAAAAATTATGTGTATCAACACAGGGTGTCTCATCAGTTCGTAGTCCCTGAAATCCTTGGATTTAGGGAGCATGAGGGAATAAAGTTTCCATTACCAAGTGTCCTACTAGTTTTCCTTACTCATAATCAAGCTCAACCCAACCCAAACAAGAAAAATTGGGGTAACAAAAGGAAAATATTATTTCTGATGAAACTAATCTGCTTTAAGTAGCAACATAAAGTAGCTTAACCATCATAAGCAACATAACTTTTCCATCATATAAAGACCAGTATCAGTGATGTTGGTGAGGTTCAAATGTGCAAGCAGTGAGATGCTTAATTTCAGACACCGATTTTGCTAACTTTTCTATTTTACTCACTAATGTCTAATGTTTTTAAACACTGTATTAACTATACAACTTACTCCCTTGGCTTTGTGCTCACGAGAACTCTTAGAGGTTTTCTGCTATTTAAGCATGATTTCAGGAAGCAATCCACTTCATTGAAAGGTCTCATAAAAACTAGGTCACCGTTAATCGCAAAAATCTTTTTCCCAACTTCCATGCCAGCCATCTAGGAGAGAAATAGCAAAATAATAATAATAATAATAATAATAATAATAATATTTTAATAAGAAACCTACTTTTTCACAGAATTGTAATCTGAAAAGGTCTAGAACTTAGTAACTTTTGACATTTTAACACATCCGCAATGTTTTTATACAACGTCACAATACAGAACTGTGGAAGAGATAACACAGTTACTCTCTTTGATTTAGTTTTTCATTGGATCACCCATCTCTACTGTAATTCTCCCTCCTTCTGGGACTTAACACTGTATTTCACTTGTGACCCTTTTTTTCTGTTATCTTTAATAGTTCTTCTTACTTCATCCTTTTAACTACAGTCAAACCTCAGGTTAATTGTTTTTCCTGTGTTTTCCATCTATATCCAAATAACTCAGAGAGTTACAACCTCTATACAGACATGGATGACAACCAAATATGCATCTCTAGCCTGACACAGCATAGAGAGAGAAATGCCTGGAATCCAAGGAAGAACTCCAACAGGCATGGATCACAAGATGCTGGAAGGATAACAAGGAAGACATTATCTTTGCATGCCAACCAGGTCAATCTTCTTAACTAACCCTACTGTGTAAAAGGGAAAAAATGGGGTGGTTCAGGGGTAAAGAATCCACCTGCCAATGCAAGGGACTCAGGAGACTCGAGTTGCATCCCTGGGTCAGGAAGATACTCTGGAGGAAGAAATGGCAACCCACTCCAGTATTCCTGCTTGAGAAATCCCATGGGCAGAGGAGCCTGGTGGGCTACAGTCCATGGGGTCACAAATAGTCAGAAACGACGAAGCACGCACACACACATGCACACTGCCACATATGCCTATAGCATATGCTGGTTACTAGCTAAAGGATGAAAACCTGACAGAGGGCATTTTATTGGTGGCAGAGTCAGGTGAACCTGGGCTCCAAGAACATCATCTGAAAATGGGGAAAACATTTCCTCATCACAGAAAATTAACAAAAATAGTTATTTGTTGGCCAGGCCCACTAACAGGGTATGACCTGAGCAGATTTATTTTCTCTGACATTAATAGGCTATACATAAAGCTTTCAGTGGGCTTCCCTGGTGGCTCAGCAGAAAGAACTCATCTACCAATGCAGGAGACCCAAAAGACCCAGGTTTGATCCCTGGGTCAGGACGATCCCCTAGAGAAGGAAATGGCACCCTGCTTCAATATTTTTGCCTGGAAAATCCCATGAACAGAGGAGCCTGGTGGCAGTCCATGGGGTCACAAAGAGTAGGACAGGACTGAGTGACTAAACAACAACAGAAAGCTTTGTCTCTCGTGAGGCTGACACAAGCAAAGACCTTAGGCATCAGCAGCTAGAATGAGTGACAGCTTGCTACTGACTTTAAATAGGTTCAAAATTAAAAGCCATGCTTTACTCATTCTCACATTCCTTATTAAACATTTATATACTGAGAGACATTTGCTTGAGGATGAAGCATTTTACAAGGCAGACAAAGGAAGATCCCTTGGAGAAGGAAATGGCAACCCACTTCAGTACTCTTGCCTGGAGAATCCCATGGATGGAGGAGCCTGGTAGGCTACAGTCCATGGGGTCACAAAGAGCCAGATACAACTGAGTGACTTCACTTTCTTTTTCTTTCACACACACACACACACACACACACACACACACACACACACACACACAGTTGATGCTGTTATTCAGTCACCCAGTCATGTCCAATTCTTTGTGACCCCATGGACTGCAGCACACCAGGCTTCTCTGTCCTTTACCATCTCCCGGAGTTTGCTAAAGTTCGTGTTCTTTGCACTGCTGATGCCGTCCAGTCATCTCATCCTCTGATGCCCTCTTATTCTTCTGCTCTCACTCTTTCCCAGCATCAGGGACTTTTCCAACAAGTCATCTGTTTGCATCAGACGACCAAACTACTGGAGTTTCAGCTTCAGCATCAGTCCTTCCAGTGAATATTCAGGGTTGATCTCCATTAAGATTGGCTGGTTTGATCTCCTTGCTGTTCAAGGGACTTTCAGGAGTCTTCTCCAGCACCACATTTCAAAGGTATCAAGTCTTTGGCGTTCTGCCTTCTTCACGGTCCAGCTCTCACAACCATTCATGACCACTGGGAAGACCATAGCCTTGACTATACAGACCTTTGTCAGCAGAGTAACAGCTCTGCTTTTCAAAACACTGTCTAGGTTTGTCATTGCTTTCCTGCTAAGAAGCAATGGCCATCTGATTTCATACATGGCTGCAGTCACCGTCCACAGTGATTCTGAATCCCGAGAAGAGGAAATCTGTCACTACTTCTACCTTTCCCCTTCTATTTGCCATGCAGTAATGGGGCTAGACAGAGGAGCCTGGTGGGCTACAGTCCATGGGGTCTGTAGCAAAGAGTTGGGCAAGATTGAGTGACTAACACACACACACACACACACACACACACACACACACACCACACACACACACACGGGAGCTGGACACCATGATCTTAGCAGATACACACACTACCTAATGTATAAAATAAATACCTAATGAGAACCTACTGTATAGCATAGGGGGGAAAAAAAGAAAGTGCCATCTGTAGGACATATATTAAGCTAAGCTTAAAAATGCATTCCAATATACACTGGGTGCAGACAAATACTGTTTGATTCCACTTACACGAGGTACCTAGAATAGTCAAATTCAGAGTCAGAAAGCAGATCCCAGGTGCCAATGGCTGGGACGGGGGAGAAGGAAAAATGGGGAGTTATGATTTAACGAGGACAGAGTTTCAGTTTATGAAGGTAAACAATTTTGAGAGATGGATGATGGTGAGAGTTGCATAGCAATGTGAATGTGCTTACTGCCAATGAACTGTACAGTTAAATATGCTTAAAATGGTATGTTTTATATTATGTGCCTTTTACCACAATAAAAAAGTTCAAGTGATAGGAAAATAGAAGACACAGCTCTTGATTCAGTGGAAGAATCACGTAACATGCATAATACAGTCCCATCCTATACAGTCTCCACCAGGTTGCAGACTAGAATCAGACATGGACTAAGCCACTTGGACTCCTACAAGGTTAAGTTGAAGCTGTACATCTTTACAATACCTCCCCCACTATCCTTAGCTACTCAGACACCCTCTTCCACAAACACCAACAGTATTACAAAGAACCTCAGAATAAGATTATTCAGAATCATTATTTTCAATAGAGATACTTGAAGGCTGATTTCAGTTTGTTTAAAACTTTTAAATGTGTATGTCACAGACAAAAATTTTAAATAAAAACACTAATTTACATTACCTCAGCATTAGACCCCTTTTCCACCAACTTTATTATTGGAACTTTATTTTTGTCTTCTAATCCAAAACCATAGCTACCTTCATTGGATTTAATCTGAAATGTAAAATATTAACATGACTAACAAAAAACTATGAAAAAAGTTACAAATCAAACAGACTGAAATGATATCTTGTATCACCAAACTTGTTTATGAAATCTATCAATGTCTAATGAAGAAGAAAATTTGGACAGCATAGTAATAAACTTACCAATAAGGATTTAGCTATAACATTTTCCACAACTTTTAAATCATGTTTCATCAGTCGATGCTTCATATTTGACCCTTCCATTTCCTCATCCGCAAAAAAACGGAAAAGTAGAGGTTCATCTTTGAATTCACTTTTTTCAAGCACTATGGAAATAGAGAGCGAGTAGCCAAATCAACCTCATTTTCCATACTGACAGACCTTCAGCCTTCGAACAAGCTACATTAACAGATATCCCAATGACAGTTTTTAATTTCTATAATTTCAAGCTGATGTTTCCTTCAATTACTGTTACCTAAAAGACTGAATTTTTAAAGATTTTGAACTGTGGTGTTGGAGAAGACTCCTGAGAGTCCCTTGGACTGCAAGCAGACCCAACCAGTCCATTCTGAAGGAGATCAACCCTGGGATTTCTTTGGAAGGAATGATGCTAAAGTTGANGGACGTGAATCTGAGTGAACTCTGGGAGATGGTGATGAACAGGGAGGCCTGGCGTGCTGCGATTCATGGAGTCGCAAAGAGTTGGACACGACTAAGCGACTGAACTGAACTGAAAATGGACATAATAGGCTATACCTTAGAGAATCATGAAGAATAAATAATACTAATGTGAAAGCACCTACTCCTGTTTGTTGGTTTTTAAATCTGTTTTTAATATTTAATGTTGGTGTGAACTTTGATGTAAAAGTTTAAAAAGAACAAAAAATGTTATTAACAGACACAATGTATCTACACTTCACATTTAAGAAATTTTAACATTGTACATTAAAAAAAAGATAGCAGCTGTATCCCTTTTTACTTTTTAATTAATACAAGTATTTTTGTATTTGTACAAATACAAAACTGGTTTATATTATCCTGATGCANTATCTACACTTCACATTTAAGAAATTTTAACATTGTACATTAAAAAAAAGATAGCAGCTGTATCCCTTTTTACTTTTTAATTAATACAAGTATTTTTGTATTTGTACAAATACAAAACTGGTTTATATTATCCTGATGCATTTATAACAATTTTATTGATGTTTGACTCATCACTGTATGATCTACCTGTTTAAAATATACAGTTCAGCGCTTTAGTCTCTTCACACAATGTGTGTCCATCATAACAGCCTAATTTTGAAACATGTTTATCCTCTGGGAGAGAAATCTGTATCCACTAGTGATCACTCTCCATTCCTCCCCAACATCACCAGATCTAGGCAAGAATCTATTTTCTACCTCCATAGATTTGCCTATTCTGGATATTTTATATAAATGAAATAATATTCACATGGTCTTTTGTGATTGGCTACATGCATCTAGTACACATTTTAAATGTTCACTCATATTGTAGTGTGTGGTAGTACCTTCTTCCTTTTGTTGACAAAATTATTGTACTGAATGGACATACCACATTTTTTATCCTTTTATCATTTGATGTGCATTTGAGTCTTTTCCACCTTTTGCCTATTATGAGAAATGCTGTTATGAACATACATATGCATGTTTTTTTAGAAATATATTTTTTATTTCTCTGGTGTATTTCCTGGGAATGGAACTGTGGCATCATACTATAATTCTATTATATAGAGAAATTTATGTTTCCAAAGTGGCTATACCATTTTTCATTCTCACCAGCAGTGTATGATGGGTCCAATATCTCTACATCCTGATGAGACATCTAGTCTAGTTCCTCCTCTGGTTAACTCATCGAAAATGTTGACTAGTACTCTATTGCATGAATAAAACATGGTTCAATCATTATGTTTTCTTCTTCCTGTATACTGTGTTCCAGCTGATTTTGAACTAGACACCTTGAATACATTGGCTGCTTTTTCATTCTTAACAACCATTGAAACGTTAACTGTTAAATATTGTCAGATAAAAACTCCTTCTAAAATAGAGGAATTAATAAAGCCCAGACACTATTACTCAATACAAACAGTATCCCAGAAACATATCTTTAGTCATCATAATTGATACAGTAATGCCTTACTTCTGTGGACATGAAAAGTGTGTTTATTTTCATTCTGTAGACTGAGGCAGAGTCATAGTAATTAAGCTTGATGATCACATAGGATGTTTCTGAAGTTACAAAAGTAGGAAGAAGAAAAATATTTGTAACTT
This sequence comes from Neotragus pygmaeus, assembly GCA_006410875.1. Lineage (NCBI taxonomy): Eukaryota > Metazoa > Chordata > Mammalia > Artiodactyla > Bovidae > Neotragus > Neotragus pygmaeus. The sequence goes on from SJYV01055904.1 coordinate 330,801, forward strand.
AAAACTGCCTGAAGATAATTCATAAAAACAAGTCACAAGTAGACAGTGGGGCAGTTGTCCACCCCCCAAATTCCTCTGTAAAGTGAACCTTGGGGGAAAAAATGTTGTTGAGGACACTGAGGAATGATGCTGAATGCTACATGGTGTCAGAGATCTTGACATCTCTCTCTGCTAGACACTGATTTAAAAGGGGGCACATTCACCTCCATCAGATGTTCTGTGTCAGAAAGTCACTGCTCATACTTCAAAGGGCAGCTGCCATGCAATTCACAGAGAATGCTCTGATTCTGAGGAGGCTATACTTTGACCTGGAGAAATACAGGGGTGGAAAGATAGCTCTAAAAAGAGACTTTCAGGACTTATTAATTGTATTATTTTTTCACCTTCTGAGTTTCTTTCCATCTTTACAAAGCTTTGCCAGATTGGTTGTCAGACCAGTAAATGTCTCTTTTCCATGGGTGAAATTTATGTGCTCATCTCAACCCTCTTACCCATGTTTCAGGTTCTAGATATTGTTTACTGTAAATGATTTATACTCTTGCTACACTTTGGGTTTTTACTTTTTAAATTTCATTTTTTATTAGTCTTGACAGATCAGCTATTTTTTAAAGTTCAATTTTGTGTCTTTTCAGAAATATTCAATAGTTCTGTTTCTTACTACATCTTGGCCCCTGAAGCCAGATGTCTGGGAAGTGCTTCAAAATAATTTGGGCCTGGGGAGAAATGAGTGGATATTGATATAAGGTGGCTTTATTAGCCTATCTTTCTAGCTTTCCACATAGATTTGGAATTTTCTGTAACAAAAAATTTAAAAATGTATCGAGTTGATTTTATTACACCCTGCTTTAACTACAATATATATGTATATATTTTGTTATATATATTTGATATATTTAGAACTTAGGATTAGAAGAGGTAAGGTGTAGGAAAATGACAATTGAGTAAAAATGTGAAAAAGTGACTTTGAAGCAAAAATGCAAAAAAGCATACTATATTACTTTGTGAAGAGTAACTAGCGTCATTAAGAGACCTAAAAAAAGGCTGGGCAGGCACGTTTTTCTCATAGAAGCCAAAACTCCTTATTATAAAAGAAGATAGCATTCCTTTAACGTGGGACGACCCTTGCTTTACTTATCGATTTCATTTTTACACAGTGAAATCAAGACTTTTTTTTTTTTTTGCTTATATAGCTGTGCCGTATGTACATATCTTTGTTCTTTTACATATATTCTTTTATTCTCATTTTTATCACCTGAAGCAGTTGAAATAACTATAAACTACTCTTAATCTCAAAAGAGAATAGCTTCCCACTTCATGACTTCATATTTTTCTAATCACATTTATATCACTTCATACAGTCCTGTTCTTTATACCGAAGCTGACTATCAAATAAGTTGGCCTCATATTATTTTGGGAAATTGATACTCTGAACAGATAAGAACATTTCTAATACCTAAAACGTCCATTTAAAAGCTAGTATTTGGAATTACTTGCTTATTTCACAGCTATATTTCTAAAATTTAATGCCCATTCTTTACCTTCTTAAATAGACTACAAGAGTAATGCTTAATACTGTCCTAACTAGCTGTGCTCATAATTTTGCCCATCAGCGTTTGTCTTCACTCTAAATACATTGACAGTTGCAGCGCTCCTGAGGTTAGGTTTGCTTTTAAAGTAAATGATTACAGGTAAACTGTGATGATTCTGATGTCCGATTGTGAGTGTTTTCTTATTTTTTCACAATAGATCAGCTACTAACACTTTCTTCTTATTGCTAATCAGGCATTCACTATCATTTGGTAAGAAATCAAGGTTTCCAAGGAAACCAGGTGGACACATTTGCTAAGAGAATACTCTTAATTCTACATGAATTACCAAGTCATTTGACTATTGTTTGAGGGGTGGACATACTTCCCATGCAATGCTCTGGAGCTTTATTGCAATTATTTTCTTCATTCTCCCAAAGACTTTCTTACATATTTCCTGTGAGGCTAGTGTCTGAATCTGAATACAGCTGAGACTGCAGAAATGGGTTGCCACCATCCTGTAAAAAATTGTGAGTGATTTTTTAGTTATGTTGATTAATAACTGAGAAGCTATTGAAATAAAGGCAGAAATAGTATAAGATCTAAACCTAAAACCAGGAGTTTTATTTAAATCATTCTTGACAGAAACCAGAGAGGATCTCATTCTTAAAAGCAAAAAATAAGAGTAAAGTGTTCACCCTGAAGTTCTTGATTTCTTATAACTTCCCTCATGTTGATAACACTATACACAGTATTTATATACTAGCTAAATGATTCTTATTTTGTTCCAGAAATGTTTAGCTAAATGAATACTTTATAAATAGTAAAATAGTTTTGAAAATACATTGATTTACCTAGTAAAGGAAAAGGATAACTTTAAGTTCTAGACTAATTTATAAAATTAAAATATATTTTGATCACTAATAAATATTAAATTGCATTTTGAAGTTAAGGAAATATTTATATTATTATTAAGTAAATAAAAATATTAAGTAAATAAAAATATTATATTTATATTTATCATTAAGGAAACAAAAATAAACAATTTTCTTTTTAGTGATTGCTTTATATGTAAATATGAGTGACAAACAACTAAAAAGAAATTGCATAGAATTTGTGAAAGCTTTCAGGGGGAAATAGCCCATTGAGTTAATTATTTTTTCCTTTACAATGAGAAGATGACTTTGAATATTTGCTAACAAATCACCATCTCAATTAAAAATGATTCCTATTAGGGGCTTAAAAGCTGCTACTTCATTTTATTTGCACCTTGGCCATTAGACTGTATAATAAAAGAAATTAAAGTGAAAGGAAATTAGTTTGAATGCTCTATAGTACAGAATTAAGGAACAAATGAAAAATGTTTCTCAGAAACAGTGTTACATTATTTAATTTACATGTAATATTTGAATCTCTCATTATTAGCTATATAATCAAAGAGCCAAGCAACCAAACTGTTGTTTGAGGTCATTTACCATCAATCAGATGGTGCTTCACACATGCAGGAAGAGGAAGGTTATATTCATGACACTCTGGGAATGAAAATTTCTGTGACTATTTTCAGTTGTGGCTATTTTTCACCTGTGTAAGAATAAAGATATCTCTGTTTTCATTTATATGACTCAGTATTTGAAACAGATCGAGATATCCAGAATAGAGCAATCAGAGCTTTTCAAGAATCAGTCACTATTTCAGGGAAACATTCCTCTGCTTACATTTGCTGTTCTCCTTAATATTAAAACATCAAAACAGTGTAAAAACACCAGGAGCTACTTCCACGCATCTTCAGAACTGTTTCATGAAGGATGTTTAGGGTTCTACGCTTTGGGACTTGGAAGTTTAAGCTATCTTACTTGTTCATCTTGTTATCCAGGGCTGCACTGCATAGCAGTGTTATTTGTCCCCTGCAGAAAATTGTGGGGGGTGACTTTCATATTGTTGTCCATCTAAATGGTGTCCTCTAAGACAGTTTAACGCCAAACTGCAAAACTATGGCAAACTTAGAGTATTGTCATTAAACTGATCTGTCATCTATAAAATTACTGAACTCTACCAAAGTATTTTATTTCTGTGTTTGAAAATAAAGNAAATAAAAATATTATATTTATATTTATCATTAAGGAAACAAAAATAAACAATTTTCTTTTTAGTGATTGCTTTATATGTAAATATGAGTGACAAACAACTAAAAAGAAATTGCATAGAATTTGTGAAAGCTTTCAGGGGGAAATAGCCCATTGAGTTAATTATTTTTTCCTTTACAATGAGAAGATGACTTTGAATATTTGCTAACAAATCACCATCTCAATTAAAAATGATTCCTATTAGGGGCTTAAAAGCTGCTACTTCATTTTATTTGCACCTTGGCCATTAGACTGTATAATAAAAGAAATTAAAGTGAAAGGAAATTAGTTTGAATGCTCTATAGTACAGAATTAAGGAACAAATGAAAAATGTTTCTCAGAAACAGTGTTACATTATTTAATTTACATGTAATATTTGAATCTCTCATTATTAGCTATATAATCAAAGAGCCAAGCAACCAAACTGTTGTTTGAGGTCATTTACCATCAATCAGATGGTGCTTCACACATGCAGGAAGAGGAAGGTTATATTCATGACACTCTGGGAATGAAAATTTCTGTGACTATTTTCAGTTGTGGCTATTTTTCACCTGTGTAAGAATAAAGATATCTCTGTTTTCATTTATATGACTCAGTATTTGAAACAGATCGAGATATCCAGAATAGAGCAATCAGAGCTTTTCAAGAATCAGTCACTATTTCAGGGAAACATTCCTCTGCTTACATTTGCTGTTCTCCTTAATATTAAAACATCAAAACAGTGTAAAAACACCAGGAGCTACTTCCACGCATCTTCAGAACTGTTTCATGAAGGATATTTAGGGTTCTACGCTTTGGGACTTGGAAGTTTAAGCTATCTTACTTGTTCATCTTGTTATCCAGGGCTGCACTGCATAGCAGTGTTATTTGTCCCCTGCAGAAAATTGTGGGGGGTGACTTTCATATTGTTGTCCATCTAAATGGTGTCCTCTAAGACAGTTTAACGCCAAACTGCAAAACTATGGCAAACTTAGAGTATTGTCATTAAACTGATCTGTCATCTATAAAATTACTGAACTCTACCAAAGTATTTTATTTCTGTGTTTGAAAATAAAGCAATTCAAATTTCAAGACCAAAGCAGAAAATACAACTTGAATGATATAAGATTTGGATTACATTGTAGTTCTCAGTTCAGTTCAGTTCAGTTGCTCAGTCGTATCTGACTCTTTGAGACCCTGTGGACTGCAGCATGCCAGGCCTCCCTGTCTATCACCAACACCCGGAGTTTACTCAAACTCATGTCCAGCGAGTCAGTGATGCCCTCCAACCATCTCATCCTTTGTCATCCCCTTCTCCTCCTGCCTTCAATCTTTCCCAATTAGTCAGCTCTTCACAGGAGAAGGCAATGGCACCCCACTCCAGTACTCTTGCCTGGAAAATCCCATGGACGGAGGAGCCTGGTAGGCTGCAGTCCATGGGGTCGCTGAGAGTTGGACACGACTCAGTGACTTCACTTTGACTTTTCACTTTCATGCATTGGAGAAGGAAATGGCAACCCACTCCAGTGTTCTTGCCTGGAGAATCCCAGGGACAGCGGAGCTTGGTGGGCTGCCGTCTATGGGGTCGCACAGGGTCAAACACGACTGAAGCGACTTGGCAGTAGCAGCAGCTCTTCACATCAGGTGGCCAAAGTATTGGAGTTTCAATTCAGCATCAGTCCTTCCTATGAGTATTCAGGACTGATTTCCTTTAGGATTGACTTGTTTGATCTTCTTGCAGCCCAAGGGACTCTCAAGAGTCTTCTTCAACATCACAGTTCAAAAGCATCAATTCTTCGGCACTCAGCTTTCTGTACAGTCCAACTCTCACATGCATACATGACAACTGGAAAAAACATAGCTTTGACTAGATGGACCTTCATTGGCAAAGTAATGTCTCTGCTTTTTAATATGCTGTCTAGGTTTTTCATAGCTTTTCTTCCAAAGAGCAAGTATCTTTTAATTTCATGGCTGCAGTCACCATCTGCAGTGATTTTGGAGCCTAAAAAAATAAAGTCTGTCACTGTCTCTATTGTTTCCCCATCCACTTGCCATGAAGTGATGAAGTGATGAGCCCAGATGCCATGTTCTTAGTTTTTTGAATGTTGAGTTTTAAGCCAGCTTTTTCACTCTCCTTTTTCACTTTCATCAAGAGGCTTTTTAGTTATTCACTTTCTGCCATAAGGGTGGTGTCATCTGTGTTTCTGAGCTTATTGCTATTTCTCCTGGTAACCTTGATTCCAGCTTGTGCTTCATCCAGCCTGGCATTTCACATGATCTGCATATAAGTTAAATAAAGCAGGGTGGCAATATACATCCTTGACATACTCCTCTCCCAGTTTTGAAGCAGTCAATTGTTCCATGTCTGGTTCTAACTGTTGCTCCTTTACCTGCATACAGACTTCTCAGCAGGCAGGTCAGGTGGTCTGGTATTCCCATCTCTTTACTAATTTTCTACAGTTGTGATCTACACAGTTAAAGGCTTTAGCGTAGTCAATAAAGCAGAAGTAGATGTTTTTCTGGAGCTCTCTTGCTTTGTCTATGATCCAATGGATGTTAGCAACTTGATCCCTGGTTCCTCTGTCTTTTCTAAATCCAGTGTGAACATCTGGAATTTCACAGTTCATGTACTGTTGAATCCTGGGTTGGAGGATTTTGAGCATTACTTTGCTAGTGTGTGAGATGAATGCAATTGTGTGGTAGTTTGAACATTCCTTGGCATGGCCTTTCTTTGGGACTGGAATGAAAATGGATCTTTTCCAGTCCTGTGGCCACCGCTGAATTTTCCAAATTTTGCTGGCATATTTAGTGCAGTACTTTAACAGCACTTCAGAAATAAGACCTTATAAGTATTTGATTCTTTACAGTTTACAATAAGCTTTGTAGAGTAACAGTAAAAAAAACAGTGATAATCGTAACATTCTCAGTTCTCAAATACGTTGAATGGAGGCTAAAGAATTCTTTAGCTTTCCTAGTGACTCAGATGGTAAAGAATCTCCCTGTAGTGTGAGAGACCTGGATTCAGTCCCTGGAGAAGGGAACGGCTACTCACTCCAGTATTTTTGCCTGGAGAATCCCTTGGACAGAGGAGCCTGGGGGGCTATATCTAGTCCATGGGGTGGCAAATTATGCTCTTTTGAGGTCAGCAAGGATATTAGAATTTCATTGCTCTTTTCTCCAACAGTGAAAAGTGGAGCATTTTCTCCATCTCTGACATTCAAATGCTGTATTATTAGACTCTGAAAATTTCCATGAAGAAATGGTGTAAGCAATACCAAATCTCAAACTAGAGATATGTGTTATGTCTTGTGAAAATGTCTTATATCAAGTATTTTTTAACATATATGCTCTCTATGTGATCTGATCATCTTTATTCTCTTTCTGTTCCTTCTTCAAACTTGTGGGTATCATATGTGTATTTACTGTATATACCTACATATAAACAAATGGATACTTTATGCAGGTGGTGAGTTCTCATGGTGTTTGAGGATATAGTTGAGTAGACTAAGTAGACTTCTTAAAAGAATGAGCATAATTCATTGACCCTCTCATCAAGGGGAAGTCTGGTGGTGTTAGTATTGAACATTTTCTTTCCAAACGAGGCACAGTATGTTGAATGACACCATAAGATCTACAAATACTTTTGAAACCTATTGTAAAAGACTAGCATATATTTGTGTTCCAGGGGCTCAGCTAGGAACTGTATGCTGGTTTCTAAGGATTTCTGTGAGCCTTTTTCATCTTGCCCTTGGCTGACTCAATTCTGTAGCTCGGGAGGTGTGGGGCAGTTATTTGAACTAGAGTGCCTTTGGAGAGTCCCCACCATTAAAATAGTCTCCATTGGCTTAACTTGTGAATAAACTCATACATTCCAAAAGCAAAGAGGCAAAAAAGAAAATATAAACATTTTTCCCCCTACACTTGCTTATAATGGGGTTTATTGTTAGTAAGAGGAATTTGTGAAAAAAATTTTCTTTTTGAAATGGAATAGGATAAATAGAACTTTATTGCACCTGGGAATGAATGTTCTTTGAATGCATTTCAAATGTGTTTGCATATGCTTAGCCTAATATGCTAGCTTTCCTTTGGCAGAAAAGTACTCTGCTATGCCCCTCTTGCCCATTTGACCTAGCAATTCATTAACTGATATCTCAATTTACTGGTCAATCACAATTTACTAAAAAATGCCTATAGACAAAGTTTGCAATACAGAGTGATGTTCTTCCAGGACAAGAATTCTCTTGCATTATCCTCAGTTTCCTACCATCTAGAGATGTAATGGGAAACAGAGAAAAAGTGTTTTCAAACTCTGTATCTATCCTTTAGAGCAACAAAGTTCATGTGCTCAGGTGTGTCCAACTTTACAACCCCATGGACTGTAGCCCACTGGGCTCCTCTCTCTGTGGAATTTTTCAGGCAATAATACTGGAACGGGTTGCTATTTCCTACTCCAGGGGATAGTCCCAACCCAAGGATCAAACTTGCATCTTTTAGGTTTCTTGTATTGGCGACAAATTCTTTACCACCCTACCATAGTGCAACAATGACAGAATGGTAATTTATTTTGGGTCACGTATGTGATTCATGTTCAAAATATTTGTTTGGTCCCAAACTTATGGGCAGATATGTTTCACGAGATTAAAACATTTCACAGTGTCTCTGTTAGCCTTGCATTTTATTTGTCTGATCTATATTCTTTTCTGTCAAATAGCTGATAAATATTCTAACCAGGTTTTTTTTTATTATTATTACTTCTTTTTGCTTTCCTTTTGTGGCTTTTGACTGACATCTATTCACTTCAATGGTGATTTTCCTGTTGGCAAGAGGCAGAAGAGACACACCAAGCATCACCTTCAGGAACAAGCAATTTAAGTACTATAATGAGATGGGTCTTTTCAGAGTCTATAATTGGTGACAAGGTATGGCAGTTTCATATCAGACAAAGATGTACAACACAGAGCTTATTAATGAGGATGAAGCGTCATACTCAAGAAAGCTTCCTGTGACTATAAGACAGGAGAATATAACAGATAGTGTAGGTTGTTACTAAGTCCAATATCTCCAATTTGCATCATAAAACCTTTATGTAAGCCAATTCAAGCTAACCCGGGATGGGATATTTTTCCCCTCTAGACTCACTAGGGTAGCCAGCAATCCATCACTTTGGATCCCAGCCCTCACAGACAACAGCAATAATCATTTAAGCTTGCAGATATGCTCAATTTAATTGGGTTAGTTTAGTAACCTTTCGTGTATTAGAGCCAACTTGCAAAGAGATGTAATATTTTCACAGTTATGAAGACATAGCAGCTGGCCATAGTGAGATTTGATTGTGGATCAAGAAATCAGATTTTCATCAAGTTAAGAACTCTTCATGGAAATATATATGGAATAAATAATAAAGTAAAATGATTAACAAGGAGACTTACAAAGATATTGGCAAAGCATAGGAAAACTGCCTTACTGGCAAAGCTGAAATCTGTTACTTAGCTTATTCAGATGATTTTTACTTATATTTCAGAGAAAGTACATTAATTTTAAATAAAATCAAAAGATTAATAAAGTAGATATTGAATTAATATATTATTTTAATATTTAGAAGATCTGTGAAACTTCAAGAGTTCAAATTATTTTGTAAATGTTAACACACTAAGCTTTATACAATTTTCTAGGAAGGTAGCACTGTCTTTCTTTTAACATTCTTAAACACTTAAAAAGTTATATAACTTTGATATAGTCTAATAGAGTTTTAAGGAAAGTCATGTTCTCGGTGCTTTGTTCTAACTGATGAATGATGCTTTTTCTTTTGAGAGCAATAGAAAACAAGTACCTTTTCTTAATTGTAACCTGGGACCTATTTTAATGAGGCAAGTGACGAAAATGTTGAAGAAAAAACACTGTAGTCTCTTCACCATCTGTAGCATATTAACAAATTTCCTTGATGAACTGTTTATAATATAATTACCAAGAAAAATAAGGTGGAAATAAAACAGAATGAAAGGTAAAGGACTATCGAACTTAAAATGCCCCTTCCCTGGTCATCAAGCATTCATTTGCAGAGAAAGGGACCTTCCTTTCAACATGCACTGCTTAAGGGCATGGGATGTATCTTATTGTTTATTATTAGGGACACTTTATTCTATTAAGCTGTAGGATTCTCCCTCAGATTGTCACACTTGATAATGTTTCTAGGGAGTTCATGAATTTTTCAAGTAATTGGAATATTTCTTGAGGTCCAAGTTTTGCCTTCATTGATTATAAGCTGGAAATCATAGCTCAAGAAAACTTTTAGAATATTTAAAATTATAATTATACAGAGTGAAAAAACCCAGGACCATATTAGAAACCAGCAGTGATTGCATGGATATTATTACTAATCCGTTGCATATGACAAGTTAAGGGAAGCTAGAAGCATTTCCTTTTGTGCATCAGGAGTAAAGAGAAAGAATTCCAAAGGTCAGAGATTGGCTTACCCTGTTTGGTCAGGGACAAATCGGGGATAATTAATTAGAATTATAGATACTAGGGAGGTTGAAAAGACCTACTATGTTTCACTCCTTCTAACCAAGGTTTGTTCTTACCCTCAGGACTCGTGTGTGTGTGTGTGTGTGTGTGTGTGTGTGTGTGTGTGTGTGTGTGTGTTTCTGTATCTGTCTTTTGGGTTTAACCAAGACACTGATGAAAAACCTGGAATAAGTTTGTTCCCTGTCTGACTCAGCATTTATGAAGTGAGGAAATGAAAGGGAGAGAGAGGATTCATTAAGACTATCCAGTATCTTAGGTGATATATTAAAAATAAGTGTGTCAGATGTAATACGACATAGAAATTTCTAATTTAGTGAATATATTTATATACTAAATTTATGTTTCATATATCTGTTGTGCTTGTCTCCCACTTTATATTTACCAGCAAAGTATGTTGAGTAGAGTGTGGGCTTTGATATCAGATAATTTTGAGGTCAAGCACTGGGAACCCACAGATAAGCCTTGGCCTCACTGAGCTTTGATTTTTCTCATTCATGAGCAAAAGTAATACTGCCCATTTCACAGGACTGGTTTAGTGGCTAGAAATTGTATATGAAAAGTATCTGTCTTAGGAACTAGCGTTTACTGGATGCCCAGTGGCTATTGTTGCTGTTGTCATTTCTGCTGTTGTTATACGAGCAAGAGGGTCTTTGGAGAAAGGATAGTTGTCTGGGGAAAGACTTGTGGGGGATCTTATGATAGAGTCTCTTTCAGATATCTTGCTCTTGTAACAAACTACGTCTGTGCCTTTTCTCCAGGTGAGTCATTCACATCTAGCCTGGCCAGCTGCTTATAACGTCGCCTCGCTTTCACTTTCACTAAGTGTTCAGTAATAAAAATAAGAGGACAGTTTTCCACTCCCAAGTGTGGTGACTCAGCCCTCAGGGTTGTTTGTGAAGTCACTTACCTTTCCCTCACTTTGTGCTGTATGACATTGAAGGAAGGGTGTTAGGTGGCATAAACAATTTTTTTCCTTATCCTGAAATTTTAAAAAAGTTATTTTTCAAAGTATCACACCTTTCTGTGAAATAATGTTTTTTTCTTTTTCTTTTTTTACACAATAATTAAAAGGGAATTAGACAAGTATCTGTAAATTATTATTAACATCAAAATTCAAATACATTTCTGTCTAATTAAATATGTTAAATATTTATAAATTCGGGACTATTGTAGACGTAGGCTTTATAACAGGCATAATAATAGTTAAAGTTATTTCAGTAATGAAATGTAATAGAAATAGGAGGAATTTGTGTGTAAGAAGAAGATATTTTTTAAAGAGTTTAGTATTAAGGGAAACAAAAGGCTAGGAAGCTAACCAAGAATGCCAAATGATTGTTTTCAGTTAAATGAAAATATAAAATATGTCCTTTAAAATGAATGAAGACATATTTTATCCTGTTATTATTTTTTTGACATGTGTCATTTTTCCAGGGCAATTGTTTGAATAGTTTAGTTACTTTTAGAATGTAACAGCTGCTTATAATTTCTGAAGTTTGAAACTGGTGACCAGTCATCAGGTGTTGAGCTGAAACTTTCATAGTTGTCAGCATTTCTTATTCCTCTTATCCCTGCAAGTGAACATTTTTGCAGAGAGTCCAGTATCACACTATCACTGGCTGAAAATAATTTGAAATTGGAGTTATTAGAACCTACCTATCTGTGGAGCTATCCAACTTGTTCAACTCTCAGTAGAAAAGAGAAACTATTAAATCTTTATCAAGTATCTACGTTTTAACGCTTGTCATTTTGTTCTTGTTTGAGGCAACTGTTTTTTTTTTTTTTTTAAGTATTTCTCAAGTTTTACATCTGTGCACAAAAACGTGTTTTAGCTCCTAGGTCCTCCCATGTTATATACCTTATTTCAGTAACTCTCGATCCTTTGTTCCCAAATGCGGGGGATTGCTCCCCAGTATTTATGAGAAGATGAAAAAATTAAAAGAAAACAAATTTATCCACTTTGCTTCACAGATTATTCCTTTTTAAAGTTAATGTCCTCTCCCTTTGTAGTTTTTCTTGTGAGCAATGAGAAGCATAGGAAATAACGTGTTATGTGTCTAAAAAGGTGAGCATTCTCTTAAGAGATTTAAGCATTGCTGACCATGAAGGAGGTGGCAGGTAGACTTTCAGAGAAAGAGAGTAACTGACAGCTTTTTGGTGGCAATAGCAAGCAAATGTGTTGTCTTGATTTGTAAAGGGTTTTAATGTCATCAATAGTAATTCAGCAAAGAGAGAGTTGTAAAATGCAGCTCAAAATGTAGCAAATTGCATCATTGTTAGTGCTTTAGAATTTTAAAATATCTGCAGCAGATGGTAGAGTGCTAGGAGCAATGTCTTGCTTTAGTGTCTAGGAAAAGTTTATGTCATCATAAACCCTAGCATGAATGTGGCTTCTTTGGCCTGCTTAAAAAAGTTGCTATTTATTTTCCTTCAAATTGTAATTTGCTTTTAAAAATATTTAAGAGTATCAAGAAATCAAAATTTCTTAGAGAAATGGTTCACTTTCCAAAGATATAAAAGAATGTTATATAGTATCCTCAGTAGAGAAATGTTTTGAAACAACTTAACAGAGGGTTGTGTTTGTTGTTGTTGTTGTTGTTTGTTTCTGTTTTTTCCCCTCAACAGAAAACTTCTGTTATATATTGTCCAGTCTAGTTTTAAGTTTCCTGAATAAGGAAGATATTTATACAAAAACAAAACAAGTTCCAGTGATGTACAAACTCATCACATTTTAGTTCTGGAAGCATCTTTCAATTTTAGCTACTCTTATTCCACTACTTTCAAATGATGAAACTGGAATCCCTCAGGATTTATCTGATAACATATACCTGGAATTAGGCCACCAGGTGTCTCTTTATCTTCCTTGGCTTGGATTTTTGGTGTGCGGTTTTTAATATACTAGGTTGTAAAGAATTAATCATCTAATTGACATTCTGGCAAGTACAGAAACTTTCTAAATGGAAATTGATAATTGTACAGTAATGGTAGATTTCCCACCTTCAATCTTCTGGAACCTTGAAGAAACTGAGCAGTAGGTTGCCTTATTTTTGAGAATCATGCAAAAATAAAAGTGAGGAATAGAATGAAATGACCTCCTGTTTTTTAGAAGGAACAAATATGACAAAAATATTTAAAATTAGAAAATTTCTCACTGGCAAATATTATATAGAAAGGCTCTTTGGTTCTGTATTGTGGTGGCTACTAGACTCACCTTTGATGCTAGTCCATCTGGTTTGGACTCTCAACTCTGCACTTAATGATTCGTGATTTAAGCATGTTTCTTAGTCTCTCTGTGCCATGGTTTTATCATTTGTAAAATGGAGTTGCTTATTCCTAGGTGTTGTTATAGGGATTGAATGAGTTAATAATGTAAAACACTTTGCATGTTCTCAGGAAATGAGTAAGTGATAAACTTCAAGCTCTTTTATTTTTATATATTAAACTTCATGCATTATAGGGTGAACTTTTTGTCAGGAAGAAAGAGGTTGAGATGAACAGAAATGTGCAAGTAGATATCAAGAAAACTAACTAGGGCCAAAGAATCAGAAGTTTCCCAAAGCAGATTAGTACTAGAAAGGGGCTCCACAAATCAATTTCTGCCTCATTTCTTACATGCACATATCCCCAGTGTATACAGAATAAGCTACATTTCTTAACCTGTACTTTAGTCCCCTCCAACCTTTTGTACCCTAGTTCCACTCTCCTTATCTTGAGTTATTTTTCCCCTTAAAATTAAGTATGCTAAGGAGACTATGGTGGCTACTGAGAAAATACCTTCAGATAAGAATAAAATAAGAAGGCACAGGAGCGGCAGCCAAGAAGAGATACCCCATGTCCAAGGTCAGGAGCAGCAGCAGTGAGGAGATACCCACCGTCCAAGTTAAAATAAATCTAAGAAAGATGGTAGGCACTAAGAGAGGGCATCAGAGGGCAGACAGACTGAAACTGCAATCACAGACAACTAGCCAGTCTGATCACATGGACCACAGCCTTGTCTAACTCAATGAAACTAAGCCATGCCATGTGGGGCCACCCAAGACGGATGGGTCATGGTGGAGAGATCTGACAGAATGTGGTCCACTGGAGAAGGGAATGGCAAACCACTTCAGTATTCTTGCCTTGAGAACTCCATAAACATCTTAAAAATGTAAAAAGATAAGATACTGAAAGGAACTCCTCAGGTCGGTAGGTGCCCAATATGCTACTGAAAATCAGTGGAGAAATAACTCCAGAAAGAATGAAGGGATGGAGCCAAAGCAAAAACAACACCCAGCTCTGGATGTGACTGGTGATAGAAGTAAGGTCCAATGCTGTAAAGAGCAATATTGTATAGGAACCTGGAATGTTAGGTCCATGAATCAAGGCAAATTGGAGGTGGTCCAACAGGAGATGGCAAGAGTGAGCATCGACATTCTAGGAATCAGCGAACTAAAATGGACTGGAATGGGGGAATTTAACTCAGATGACTACTACTACTGTGGGCAGGAATCCCTTAGAAGGAATGAAGTAGCCATCTAGTCAACAAGAGTCTGAAATGCAGTACTTGGATGCAATCTCAAAAACAACAGAATGATCTCTGTTCATTTCCAAGGCAAATCATTCAATATCACAGTTATCCAAGTCTATGCCCCAACCAGTAATGCTGAAGAAGCTGAAGTTGAACAGTTCTATGAAGACCTACAAGTCTTTTTAGAACTAATACCCAAAAAAGATGTCCTTTTCATTATAGGGGAAAAGAAAAGTGAAGTCACTCAGTCATGTCTGACTCTTTGCGACCCCATGGACTGTAGCCCATAAGGATTCTCCATCCATGGGATTTTCTAGGCAAGAGTACTGGAGTGAGTTGCCATTTCCTTTTCCAGGGGAATCTTCCTGTCCCAGGGATCGAACCCGGGTCTCCTGCATTGCAAGTGGGTGCTTTACTGTCTGAGCCACCAGGGAAGCCCCATTATAGGGAACTGGAATGCAAAAGTAGGAAATCAAGAAACACCTGGAGTAACAGCCAAATTTGGCCTTGGAGTACAGAATGAAGCAGAGCAAAGTCTAATAGAGTTTTGCCAAGAGAATGCACTGGTCATAGCAAACACCCTCTTCCAACAAGAGAAGACTCTACACATGGACATCACCATATGGTAAACACCAAAATCAGGTTGATTATATTATTTGCAGCCAAAGATGGAGAAGCTCTATCCAATTAGCAAAAACAAGACCAGGAGCTGACTGTGGCTCAGATCATGAACTCCTGAATTATTGCCAAAATCAGACTTAAATTGAAGAAAGTGGGGAAAACCACTAGACCATTCATATATGGACTAAATCAAATCCCTTATGATTATACAGTAGAAGTGAGAAATAGATTTAAGGGCTGGAAAGGGAGGCATGGGCTGCATCCTTGGTGCTCAGGGTAAGGACAGGGCCTGAATGCCCTGAGGACAATCTGAGGGGGCTAACGTGAGATAGCAACCCAAACTGTGGGATCGCCAGAGAGAATAAAAACAGAGAACTTTCCCGGGAAAAGCTCTAATGGGCAGCCTGGCCTTCTCACAGAACAAAGAAGTGAGCAAATATCAAAAGAGAGGTAGCTGGCTGTGTACAGGCCCCACCAGGGTCAGAGAGGCAGGCGAGAGACAGCCAGAGCCAGAAGGCAAGGGACTGCTCCAATCTTGACCCCAGAGACCATCATCCTCCACCAAACTGTGAGCAGGCTCCCAGTTGCTAACCACATCTTCCAAGGATCCTGGATGGTTGACATCTGCCAGGAGGTTTGCAGCCAGAGATCAGTTCCCCAGAGGAGACTCACAGCACACCGGACATGGTGCACTTGCGGCGCACCCGGGAGACTGAGTGGGACTGGGGAGGTGATTAAGACGCGGGGCTCACCTGGGACAGCACGCTCGCCAAGCACCTGGTTGCCTGAGCTGCTTGGACCTCAAAAGGACACAAAATGCATGCCTAACTGAGTCTGTGCCCTTGCGGAGCACCCGAGAACCTGAGTGGCTTAGGTTCTTAGTAGTGCCTGAGAATGCAGTGGGGAGTGCATGAAAGGCAGGTGCCCTGCCGAGCACCCTGAAGCCTGAGCTGGGGCAAACCCACCATGATCCATACACTGTGACACCCCCCACACATGCCAGCAATATCTGTTTGTCGTGTTCCTCACTCCCCACAACACTGATTACTGGCTAGATTGCTGTCTCCCC
This sequence comes from Neotragus pygmaeus, assembly GCA_006410875.1. Classification (NCBI taxonomy): domain Eukaryota; kingdom Metazoa; phylum Chordata; class Mammalia; order Artiodactyla; family Bovidae; genus Neotragus; species Neotragus pygmaeus. Next base: position 347,148 of record SJYV01055904.1, read on the forward strand.
TTTTGACTCCCCCTCGTCTCCTCGTGGTCACCTCTATATCCCTCCTCCCTCTTCTCTTCTCCATGTAGCTCTGCGAACCTCTCTGGATGTCCCTCACTTTTGGAGAGTTGTTTCACCATTAACCTAGATATTTTATCATCTGTGCCATATGGATGGAGACGTCTTGAGGCTACTGTAAGAATAAGACTGAAAACCAGAGGCAGGAGGCTTAATTCCAGAACTTGAGCACATCAGAGAATTCCTGATTCCAGGGAACATTAATATACAAGAGCTCACCCAAAAGCCTCTGTACCTATACTGAAACCAAGATCAAACACAAGAGCAAATGTTAAAAGCAGCAAGGAAAATGCAACAAATAACACAGGGGGATAACACAAGGGGATCCCCATAAGGGTAACAGCTGATCTTTCAATAGAAACTCTTCAGGCCAGAAGGGAATGGCAGGACATACTTAGAGTGATGAAAGAGAAAAATCTACAACTCAGATTACTATACCCAGTAAGGATTTCATTCAAATACGAAGCAAATCAAATGCTTTACAGACAAGCAAAAGCTCAGAGAATTCAGCACCACCAAACCAGCTCTTCAACAAATGCTAAAGGATCTTCTCTAGACAGGAAACACCAAAATGGTTTATAAACTCAAACCCAAAACAACAAGTAAATGACAACTGCATCATACTTATCAATAATTACCTTAAATGTAAATGGGTTGAATGCCCCAACCAAAAGACAAAGACTGACTGAATGGATACAAAAATAAGACCCCTTTATATGCTGTTTACAAGAGACCCACCTCAAACCAAGGGGCACATACAGACTGAAAGTGAAGGCCTGGAAAAAGATATTTCATCAAACAGAGACCAAAAGAAAGCAGGAGTAGCAATACTCATATCAGATAAAATAGACTTTGAAATAAAGACCATGAAAAGAGGCAAAGAAGGACACTTCATAATGATCAAAAGATCAATCCAAGAAGAAGATATAATAATTATAAATATATAGGCAAATAACATAGGAGCACCTCATTACATATGGCAAATGCTAACAAGTATAAAAGGGGAAATAACAGTAATACAATAATAGTGGGAGACTTTAATACTCCACTCATGTCTATGGATAGATCAACCAAAGAGAAAATTATCAGGGAACACAAACTTTAAATGATACACTGGATGGCTAACAAACACATGAAAAGATGCTCAACATCACTCATCATCAGAGAAATGCAAATCAAAACCACAATGAGGTACCATTTCACACCAGTCAGAATGGCTGCGATCCAAAAGTCTGCAAGCAATAAATGCTGGAGGGGGTGTGGAGAAAGGGGAACCCTCTTACACTGTTGGTGGGAATGTAAACTAGTACAGCCACTGTGGAAAACAGTGTGGAGATTCCTTAAAAAATTGCAAATAGAACTGCCTTATGACCCAGCAATCCCACTGCTGGGCATACACACCAAGGAAACCAGAATTGAAAGAGACACATGTACCCCAATGTTCAT
>SJYV01055904.1:351251-551491 GCA_006410875.1 Neotragus pygmaeus
AGCCCTACAAGATATTATTTTTTCATTTCTATTATAACTTTTAAAAATTACTTTTTTTGAGTGTATGATTTCATTAACTGTATGCATCATCCTATTTCATGTTAATAATTGCCTGTTTTGAACATTATATTAATAGCATCAGCCATATTATCTTTTACAAATTAATAATTTTTCCTTAAAAAATGTTTGTGAAAATCTTTTGTGGTTTTGTATGTACTGCATTTTGTTATTTTTATTTATCTGTGTTACTTAATTCTATGGGTTGTGACATTAATAAATAAAATAGATAAATATATTAAAAAAATAAAATAAAATAAATTAAAAAACAAACATATCTTTAAAAATAAATAAATAAATAAATAAATGATACACTGGGCCAGTTAGACCTAATTGATATCTATAGGACTTTTCACTCCAAAACAATTTCACCTTTTTCTCAAGTGTACATGGAACATTCTCCAGGATATATCACATCCTGGGCCATAAATCTAACTTTGATAAGACTCAGAAAAACTGAAATCATTTCAAGCATCTTTTCTGATCACAATGCAGTAAATTAGATGTCAACTATAGGAAAAAAAAACTATTAAAAATACAAACATATAGAGGCTGAACAACAGACTTCTGAATAACCAACAAATCACAGAAGAAATCAAAATATGCATAGAAACAAATGAAAATGAAAACACGATAACCCAAAACCTATGGAACTCAGTAAAAGCAGTGCTAAGGGGAAGGTTCATAGCAATATAAGCTTACCTCAAGAAACAAGAGAAAAATCAAATAAACAGCCTAACTTTACACCAAAAGCAACTAGAAAAAGAAGAGATGAAGACCCCTAGGGTTAGTAGAAGGAAGGAAATCATAAAAATTAGAGCAGAGATAAATGAAAAAGAAACAAAGGAGGAAAAATCAACAAAACTAAAAGCAAAACTAAAAACTACAGCAAAAATCAACAAAACTAAAAGCTGGTTCTTTGAGAAGATAAATAAAATAGGCAAACCATTAGCTAGACTCATCAAGGAAAAAGGGGAGAAGGATCAAATAGACACAATTAGAAATGAAAATGGAGAAATTGCAACAGACAACACAGAAATACAAAGGATCATAAGAGACTACTGTAAGCAACTATATGCCAATCAAATGGACAACTTGGAAGAAATGGACTAATTCTTAGAAAAGTATAACCTTCCAAAACCAGGAGGAAATAGAAAATCTTAACAGAAGCACAGATATCAAAACTGTAATAAAAAATCTTCCAACAACCAAAAGCCCAGGACCAGATGGCTTCACAGGGGGATTCTACCAAAAATGTAGAGAAGAGCTAACACCTATCCTACTCAAACTCTTCCAGAAAATTGAAGAGGAAAGGAAATACCCAAACTCATTTTATAAGGCCACTATCACCCGAATGCCTAAACCAGACAAGTGAAGTGAAGTCGCTCAGTCATGCCCGACTCTTTGTGACCCCATGGACAGTGAGTGGCCTCTACCACTCCATCCACGGGATTTTCCAGGCAAGAGTACTGGAGTGGGTTGCCATTTCCTTCTCCAGGGAACCTTCCTGACCCAGAGATTGAACCCAGGTCTCCAGCATTGTAGACAGACGCTTTACCCATGCCACAAAAAAAGAAAGCAACAGGCCAATATCACTGATGAACATAGATGCAAAAATCCTCAACAAATTCTAGCAAGCAGAATCCAACAATATATTAAAAAGGTCATACATCATAACCAAGTGGGCTTTATCCAAGGGATACAAAGATTCTTCAATATGTGAAAATCAATCAATGTGATACACCATATTAACAAATTGAAAGGCAAAAACTGTATGATTATCTCAATAGATGCCAAGAAAGTCTTTGACAAAATTCGGCACCCATTTATGATAAAAACTCTCCAGAAAGCAGGCATAGAAGGAACATATTTCAACATAATAAAAGCCATATATGATAAACCCACAGCAAACATTACCCTCAATGGCTAAAAATTGAAAGCATTTTCTCTTAAGTCAGGAAAAAGAGAAGGGTGTTCACTCTCACTACTATTATTCAACATAGTTTTGAAAGTTTTAGCCACAGCAATCAGAGAAGAAAAAGAAATAAAATGAATCCAGATTGGAAAAGAAGTAAAACTCTCACAGTTTGCAGATGACATGATCCTTTATGTAGAAAACCCTAAAGACACAACCAGAAAATTACTAGAGCTAATCAATGAATATAGTTAAGTTGAAGAATATAAAATTAATATGCATAAATCTTTTGCATTCCTATACACTAACAATGAGAAAACAGAAAGAATTCTATTCACCATTGTGGTGAAAAGAATAAAATACTTAGGAATAAATATACATAAAGAAACAAATGATCTTTATATAGAAAACTATAAAACACTGATGAAACAAATCAAAGATGATGCAAATAGATGGAGAAATATACCATTTTCATGGATCAGAAGAATCAAAATAGTGAAAATGAGTACACTGCTCAAAGCAATCTATAGATTCAATGCAATCCCTATCAAGCTACCAATGGTATTTTTCACAGAATTAGAACAAATAATTTCACAATTTGTATGAAAATACAAGAAAACCTCAAGTAGCCAAAGCAATCTTGAGAAAGAAGAGTGGAACTGGAGGAATCAACCAGTCTGACTTCAGGCTCCACTACAAAGCCACAGTCATCAAGACAGTATGGTACTGGCACAAAGACAGAAATATAGATCACCTGAACAAAATAGAAAGCCCAGAGATAAACCCATGCACCTATGGACACCTTATCTTTGACAAAGGAGGCAAAAATATACAATGGAGAGAAGAAAATCTCTTTAGCAAGTGGTGCTGGGAAAACTGGTCAACAATCTGTAAAAGAATGAAAATAGAACACTTTCTAACATCATACACAAAAATAAACTCAAAATAGATTAAAGATCTAATTTAAGACCAGAAACTATAAAACTCCTAGAGGAAAACATAGGCAATACACTCTCTGACATAAATCACAGGAGGATCTTCTATGACCCACTTCCCAGAGTATGGAGATAAAAGCCAAAATAAACAAATAGAACTTAATTAAACTTAAAAGCTTTTGCATAATGAAGGAAACTACAAGCAAGGTGAAAAGACAGCCTTCAGAATGGGAGAAAATAATAGCAAATGAAGCAACTGACAAAGAATGAATCTCAAAAATATATAAGCAGCTCAATACCAGAAAAATAAACGACCCAATCAAAAAAATGGGCCAAATAACTAAACAGACATTTCTCCAAAAGAGACATACAGATGGCTAACAAACACATGAAAAGATGCTCAACCTCACTCATTATCAGAGAACTACAAATCAAAACCACAATTAGATACCATCTCACACCAGTCAGAATGGCTGCTATCAAAAAGTCTACAAACAGTAAATGCTGGAGAGGGTGTGGAGAAAAGGGAACCCTCTTAACACTGTTGGTGGGAACGCAAACTAGTACAGCCAATACTTAAAAAACTGGAAATAGAACTGCCTTATGACCCAGCAATCCCACTGCTGGGCATACACACCAAGGAAGCTAGAATTGAGACTGTGCACCCCAATGTTCATTGCAGCACTGTCTACAATATCTAGGACATGGAAGCAACCCAGATGTCCATCGACAGATGAATGGATAAGAAAACTGTGGTTACATATACACAATGGAATATCATTCAGCTATTAAAAAGANTAGAATTGAGACTGTGCACCCCAATGTTCATTGCAGCACTGTCTACAATATCTAGGACATGGAAGCAACCCAGATGTCCATCGACAGATGAATGGATAAGAAAACTGTGGTTACATATACACAATGGAATATCATTCAGCTATTAAAAAGAACACATTTGAGTCAATTCTAATGAGGTGGATGAAAGTGGAGCCTATTACACAAAGTGAAGTAAGTCATAAAGAAAAACAACATAATACTATATTTAGTATAAGTTTATACTAATATACATATTTATATACTATATTTATATATATTTATACTATATCAAATCTAGAAAGATGGTAATGATGACCCTATATGCAAGACAGCAAAAGAGACACAAATATAAAGAACAGGGTTTTCAACTATGCGGGAGAAGCCGAAGGTGGGATGATTTGAGAGACTAGCATTGAAACATGTAAATTACCGTATGTGAAATAGATGACCAGTCCAAATTCAATGCAAGAAACAGGGCACTCAAAGCTGGTGCACTCGGACAACCTAGAAGGATGGGATGGGGAGGGAGGGGGGCTATGCACATAAGAATGACCTAAGTCAGGGTGAGGTAATGATAAAGCATCCACAGGGGTGGCATCAGGCAGTCTGCTTGGACCACGTNGTGATTTTGGAGCCCCCCAAAATAAAGTCAGCCACTATTTCTAGTTTCCCCATCTATTTGCCATAGGAGCAATATTTGTTAGACATCGGAGAGTCAGGAAATATGAGACATGATCCCTTCTCTCAAAAATATTTTTCTAATTGTATGGAAGAACCTGTATCTATTAAAGTAGAATGGAACTACGGGCCAGAGCAGCACTGGAGATAACAAGCATTATGGTCCTTGAGAGGAGGGTGTGGTGCCTGTGTGTTTGAGCACTCCCTGGACACCAGAGACATTAGAATCTACATACAGTCTTGAGCTTGCTATTCACAATGTGTCCTTGGACCATAGGACATCATTGCTTTGGAGCTTCTTAGAAATGCCAGCTCGCAGTACCTGACCTGTATCCACTGAATCACAGTCCCCATGATGAAATTCCCGGATGATTTATATGCACAGTAAATTTAAGACACATTGTCAGACATAAGGAAAAATTTTAATTTTTTCCCAATTTTTTTTTTCTGAATTGACTATCTCTCAGAATTTAATGCCAACCTTAATATTTTCACAGATTTCTTAGTTGCTTTGCAAGCAATATTTGAAGGAATATTAATGTTTTGTGTGCAGGACAGCTCTGTTTGCATGGTGGGCACTCCACAACTGCTGTGTAGGTGTGGGAGGACTTCCATACATGGCTCTCATTTCCGGAATCATCCATGGGTTTCTTTCCTGTTATCTCCAAACCAACTGCAAGAATGTGTGAGGAAGGAGAAGGAACACCTGCCCGGAGTCCTGGCTTCTGTTCTCAGTTTGGGAACCAATGGGCAACATGATCTTAATCATATAATTATTCCAAAGAATAATATTCTCTTATCAATAAAAGGATATTGAACGATCACTACATTTTCTTTCAACTCTGAAGTTTAATAGTTGTATTTCAAAATATCATACATTAAAAAGGAATAAGCCAAACACTACTTAGCCTTCTGTGCAAGTCTTTCTAGAGAAAAGCATGATGAATAATAGGTATTGTGTGTGGAGTATGTATGAAAGCAGATTGTTGTTGGGTTAAAAACACAGAAATATCAAGATTCCTCAGTGCAATGTTGTTATTTAAGGGAAATTTTGTTTACTTTAAAATGCAAGACAGAGTTTTTTCACCTTCAGTAGCCAACTTTGAAATATTGTACATTTCTCATATAATCTAAACATTTCTAGTATGACTCATAAAGAAGAATATTAATGAACTCAACTTTGCCCTATATACTTATTTTCATTTTGCCCTCTTTGACCTTATTTCTGCAGACTTTCTTTTATTATTTAGAGGTTTTTTTTTTTAAGTACTAATAGTTTCTTATCAAATGCTTTGTATGCAGTAAGTGATTACTGAATGTATCATAGGATCAAAGCAAGTAAATCTCCATCAGATGGGATATTCTAAGAAATAAAACAAGTTTATGGTATTAACACTTTGAGTAACAGAATAGTGTAATGAAGGTTATAAACAAGGTGGGGATGAACCTGGGTTTCCTGTATTTGAGGCAGATTCTTTACCCTCTGAGCCACCAGGGAAGCCCTACCATATCCTCATCAACATTTATTTGTATTCTTTTGATAATAGCCAAGTGTGAGATGATATCTCATCCTGGTCTTGATTTGCAATTCTCTGATGACTAGTGATGTACAGCATCTTTTCACGTGCCTGTTGCCCATCTCTATGTCTTCTTTGAAAAAATATCTATCCATATCTTTTACTCATTAAGAAAGTTTTTTTTGATGTTGAGTTGTATGAGCTGTTTACATATTTTGGACATTAACCCCTTATTAGTCATATCATTTGCAAATATTTTCTTCTATTCTGGAAGTTGTCCTTTTTTGTTGTTGATGGTTTTCTTTACTATGTAAAAAGATTTCAGGTTTAATTAGGCCCCATTTGTTTATTTTTGCTTTTATTCCCTTTGCTTTAAGTGACAGATCTAAAAAAAAAAAAATTTCTATGATTTATGTCAAAAAGTGTTATACCTATGTTTTAAAATTTTTTATAAAATATCTTTGACCCAGAATTTGCTGAATTAACTAATTCAGAACCTATAGATAAAGAGGGCCAACTGTATACATTCTCCTCACCTTCTTTCATGTTTTGCTAGCGGGATGCTGAGGGACTATAAGACTCTGGTACTTGAGTTGGCAAATTGCAACGCATAGACCAAATCTGCCCCGCAGCCTGTTGTGTACAGTTTTATTGGAATACAGCCACACCCATTCTTTACACATTGCTCCTAGCTGCTTTGTGCTACAGTTGTTATTCTTGTTCAGTCCCTTAGTCCTGTCCAATCTTGGCAACCCATGCACTGTAGCATGCCAGGCTTCCCTGTCCTTCACCATCTTCTGGAGCTTACTGAAACTCACGGCCATTGAGTCGGTGATACCATCCAACCATCTCGTCCTCTGTCATCCCCTTCTACTCCTGCCCTCAAGCATTCCAAGCATCAGGGTCATTTCTAAGGAGTTGACTCTTCACATCAGGTGGCCAAAGTATTGGAGCTTTAGCTTTATCATCAATCCTTCCAATGAACATAAAGGGTTAATTTCCTTTAGGATTGACTGGCATGATATCCTTGAAGTCCAAGGGACTCTGAAGAGTTTTCTCCAACACCACAGTTCAAAAGCATCAGTTCTTTGGCACTCATATTTCTTTATAGTCCAACTCTCATATCCATACACAACTACTGGAAAAACCATAGGTTTGACTAGATGGACTTTTGTTGGCAAAGTAATGTCTCTGCTTTTTAATGTGCTGTCTAGGTTGGTCATGGCTTTTCTCCCAAGAAATAAGCATCTTTTAATTTCATGGCTGCAGTCACCATCTGCAGTGATTTTGGAGCCCAAGGAAATAAAGTCTGTCATGATTTTCCATTGTTTCCCCATCTATTCACCATGAAGTAATAGGACCGGATGCTGTGATCTTCATATTTTATTTTATTTTTTTTATGTAGAATATATATTTTTTATTAATTAATTAATTAATTTTTAAATTTGACTTTACAATACTCTATTGGGTTTGCCATACATCGTATTTTAAATGTTGAGTTTTAAACCAGCTTTTTCACTCTCCTCTGTCACATTCATCAAGAGACTTTTTAGTTCCTCTTCACATTCTGCCATAAGGGTGGTGTCATCTGCATATCTGAGGTCACTGATATTTCTGCTGGAAATTTTGATTCCAGCTTGTGCTTCATCCAGCCCAGCGTTTTTCATGTTTCTACATATAAGCGTTTCTACCTATAAGTTATATAAGCAGAGTGACAATATGCAGCCTTGACGTACTGCTTTCCCAATTTGGAACCAGTCCATGGTTTCATGTCCGGTTCTAACTGTTGTTTCTTTACCTGCATTCAGTTTTCTCAGGAGGCAGGTCAGGTGGTCTGGTATTCCCATCTCTTTAAGAATTTTCCACAGTTTATTGTGATCCACACCATCAAAGGCTTTAGCATAATCAACGAAGCAGAAGTAGATATTTTTCTGGAACTCTCTTGCTTTTTCAATGGTCCAAAAGATGTTGGCAATTTGATCTCTGGTTCCTCTGCCTTTTCTAAAACCAGCTTGAACATCTAGGAGTTCTAAGCTCACGTACTGTTGAAACCTAGTTTAGAGAATTCTGAGCATTACTTTGCTAGCATGTGAGATGAGTGCAATTTTGTGGTAGTTTGAGCATTCTTTGGCATTGCCTTTCTTTGGGATTAGAATGAAAACTGACCTTTTCCAGTCCTGTGGCCACTGCTGAGTTTTCCAAATTTGCTGGCATATTGAGTGCAACACTTTCACAGCATCATCTTTCAGGATTTGAAATAGCTCAACTGGAATGCCATCACCTCCACTAACTTTGTTCGTAGTGATGCTTTCTAAGGCCCACTTGACTTCACATTCCAGGATGTCTGGGTCTAGGTGAGTCATCAAACAATCATGATTATGTGGGTCATGAATATCTTTCTGGTATAGTTCTTCTGTGTATTTGTGCCACCTCTTCTTAATATCTTCTGCTTTTGTTAGGTTCATACCATTTCTGTCTTTATTGTGCCCTTCTTGGCATGAAATGTTCCCTTGGTATCTTTAATTTTCTTGAAGAGATCTCTAGTCTTTCCCATTCTATTGTTCTCTATTTTTTTAGCATTGACCACTTAAGAAGTCTTTCTTATCTCTCTTTGCTATTCTTTGGAACTCTGCATTCTGATGAGTATATCTTTCCTTTTCTACTTTGCCTTTCTCTTGGCCTCCTGAGAAAACCATTTTGCCTCTTTGCATTTCTTCTTCTTGGGGATGGTTTTGATTACTGCCTTCTATACAATGTTATGAACCTCCATCCGAAGTTCTTCAGGCACTCTGTCTATCAGATCTAATCCCTTGAATCTATTTGTCATTTCCACTGTATAATCCTAAGGAATTTGACCTAGGTCATACCTGAATGGCCTAGTGGTTTTCTCTACTTTCTTCAATTTAAGTCTGAATTTTGCATTAAAGAGTTCATGATCTGAGACACAGTCAGCTCCTGGTCTTGATTTTGCTGACTGTGTAGAGCTTCTCCATCTTTGGCTACAAAGTATATAATCAATCAGATTTTGGTGTTGACATCTGGTGTGCTATAATAACGAAGTTTAACTGCAACAGAGACCTATGGCATGTGAGACCTGAAATATTTACTATGTGGCCCTTAACAAAAATGTTTATCAACTCCTTCCCTAGGAGATAGCAAAGTCAAAATCTTGAAGAAACACAGGTCCCCAAAATGCTGAGAAGGCCCAAACTTTCTGGACTTTTATATGAGCCCAAGGGAAAAAAAGAAACCCACTATATTTGAAATGTTAGATTTCAGAGTTTATTTGTAATATTAGTTTATCATATTCTTGTTAATACATCCATTTTCAGATTATAAAAAAAACGTCAGAGAGGTTGAATCATTTAGCCACAAATGCTTTATATGTGAAAAAGACAGGATTTGAATTCAGCTCTGGGTGATTCTAAAATCTGTTCTGAGTTCAGAGTGATCATCTTTGGTTGCTGAGTTCGCAAGTGATTTTTATTTTCTTCTTTGTATTCTCATGTGTTTTTTCTAATAGCTTTATTAAAACGCATTTGTATACCAACAAATTTAAAGTATGCAGTTCAATGATTTTTAATGTATTCACAGGGTTGTACACCATCACTGCTATCTAATTTTAGAACATCTTCAGCACTCGAAAAGAAATCACATTAGCAGCAACATCCTAATCCTTAAGTCTTCCTATCACCTGGAAACTACTAATCTCCAATCCTATTCATGGTGGAAAAATAATGAATTTACCTCTTCTGAATATTTTATGTAAATGGATTCATGTAAAAGAATGGTCTTTTGTGATTAGTTTCTTTAACTTAATATAACATTTTCAAAAGTCTTTCATGACACAGTGTCTATTAGTACTTCATTCCTTTTTATTGATGATAATAAGAGTCCATTGTATGGATAGATCACATTTTTTAATCCATTAATCAGTTGAATGGTTTCTACTTTTTAGATTAAGGGTAATGTTCCTTTGAACATTTGTATATGAGTTTTTGTGTAAATATATATTTGTATTTCTCTTGGATATATAGCTAGAAGTAGAATTGCTTGATCACATGGTAACTCTATATTTAAGATTTTAAACAACTACCACACTGTTTTTCAAAGTTGTTACACCATTTTATAGTCTCACAAGCAATGTATGAGGATTCCAAGTTCTTCACATCCTTACTAAAATGTCTTTTTCCTCTCTTTTTCTACTTTAACAATCCTTATGTGTCCTCTCTAGAGCCTCAGTGTTGTCCTCTGTGAAATGGGTACAACCCCACCTAATTCACAGTGTTGCAGGGGAATGTTTTGAAAAAGATATGTGTCCATGGGAGCCAGCAGGGATGGAAGAGTTCAGGGTCCAGCTGGGGTTTGGTCTGGGGTGCAGGAGAGGGGACAGAGTGTGAGAGATGCTGGCCCCTGAAGGTCTGTGCTCAAGGTTTATCCTGAGGGCACTGGGGAATCATGGAAGGTTCCAGTGAGAGTGCTCCTGTTGACACGTGGGTGAAGATGGGGGAAGGAGACATGGGGGGAATGCTGAGATGGAGGAGAAGTTACCGTATGCAAGAGGTTGAGTCAGCATGATGGTGGTGGGGGCCCAGGAGCCCCACATCCCGAGGACTATGAGGACTGAGCAGATACACTTAGAAAACAGTTTTTGTATTTCTCTAGTAACTAACATTTATATACTGTGTAGCTGAATATCTTATTTGGAAAAAAATGTCTGTTCAAATTCATTGCTCATTTTAAATCAGTTATTTGTCTTTCATTGTTGAATTGTAAAAGTCCTTTCTATATTATAGATACAAGTCCTTTATCAGATGTATTATTTTAAAATATTTTTACATATATATGTATGGCTGAATCCTTTCACTGTTCACCTGAAACTATAAGAACATTGTTAATTGGCTATACCCCAATACAAAATGAAAAGTTCAAAAAAAATGTTTTCTCAGATTCTGTGGGGTTTTTTTCTTCCTTTTTGGTGACATCATTTGAAACACAAATGTTTTTGATTTTGATGAACTCGATGTATCTATTTTTTCTTTTGTCACATGCTTTTGGTGTCGTATCCAGGACGCTATCATCTAATACAAGATCGTGAAGATTTATACCGATGGTTATTTTTTTACTAAAAACTTTATAGTTTTAGCTCTTACTTTTAAACCTACTGTAAATTATGACAATTTTTGTATATGGTGAGATGTAGTTGTTCACCTTTACCCTCTTGTATGTGGATGTTCAGTTGTCTCAGCACCATTTGTTGAAAAGATTACATACATTTTTCAACTTTAATTAACATTTTTTTAGTTTTATGGTTGAAAACACTAAATGTCATAAAAAATGCACAAAACATTTTGAAAATTAAATTTAAATATATGTAGGAGGAGTCCCTGGTAGCTCAGCTGGTGAAGAATCCACCTGTAATGCATGAGATCCCAGTTCGATTCCTAGGTCAGGAAGATCCCCTGGAGAAGGGATAGGCTGCCTTCTCCAGTTTTCTTGGGCTTCCCTGGTTCAGACGGTAAAGAATCTGCCTGCAATGTGGGAGACCTGGGTTAGATCCCTGGGTTGGGAAGATTCCCTGGAAGAGGGCATGTATTCTTGCCTGGAGAATCCCCATGGACAGAGAAGGCTGGTGGGCTGCAGTCCATGGGGTCTCAAAGAGTCAGACACGACTGAGCAACTGAGTGACTAAGCACACAAGAGGATAACGGGCTGTCACAGAAATTGAAGACAGGAAACTGATTCAAGGAAAACTGGAAAGGCTACGGTATCATATGCAAAATAGATCTCAGAGAAATTAGGAGAGAGGCAAATCTTAGGGAGAGTATTTTCAAAGGCTGGATTTTCATTTAAAAATATGTGTGTGAATAATGTAGAGATAAAAGCAGTGAACAGGGACTATGTTTTAAAGAAATTTGATGATGAGAGAGTCAAAGTTCAAAGGAAAAGCAAAGGTGAGAGGAAAATTCTTACAGTATATCTTACAGTGTATAGGAATATATATATATATATATTTTATTTTTAAATAGGTCATCTTGATTAGGAACAGATTGAAGATACAGGGAAAAGAGGGACTAATTAATTTTTAAAATGTGAGAGAAGGGTATCTAAGAANTTTGAACTGTGGTGTTGGAGAAGACTCTTGAGAGTCCCTTGGACTGCAAGGAGATCCAACCAGTCCATCCTAAAGGGAATCAGCCCTGAATATTCATTGGATGCTTCACTGATGCTGAAGCTGAAATTCCAATACTTTGGCCACCTTATGCAAAGAACTGACTCATTTGAAAAGACCCTGATGCTGGGAAGAATTAAAGGCAGGAGGAGAAGGGGATGACAGAGGAAGAGATGGTTGGATGGTATCACTGAATCCATGGACATGTATTTGAGCAAGCTTCAGGAGTTGGTGAAGGACAGGAAAGGACATGGTGTTGCAGAGTCAGACACGACTAAGCGACTGAACTGAGCTGAACAGATCAAACTCCTTCCAAAATTGGACCAGTCCATAGACTATTATGTAAGTTAATTTCCTTTATGCTTAAGCTAATGTGTCAAATTTGTTATTTTTTTGACACATGCACCTCCGAAATCCTATTCCTATTTGAATTTTCTAATAACTATTTACTTACAAATATTTTATGCAGTATGAATTTTAAATTTTATGAGAACATGAAATGGTTTATATCTCCTGTATTTCCTAGCATGCCTATACTGACTGGCATATTGGGTTATCAGTAATTTAAGCAGAGACCATAGAGTTATCTGTCAAGAATGCTTCTAAAAAGAAACACTTCAGGGATAGGAGATTGCACCACATTAGCTGAAATGCCCTTTCCACACCTCAGCACTTTGTATGACTCTATTAATTTTAATACTTCCAAAAGTATTCCACACTGCAAAGTTGATTGTGATGGTTAACATAAAAAAAGAAAAAAGGAAAGTTATTTTAGTTTCCTAGCACAGTCATAACAAAGTATCCCAAACCGGGTGGGTTAAAACTACAGAAATTTATTATCTTCCAATTCTGAAAGGTAAAAATCCATAATCAAGGTGTCAGTAGGACCATGCTCCCTCTGAAGCATCCAGAAAGAATCTGTTCCATGCCTTTCTCTTAGCTTCTGTTGTTTGGCTAGCAACCTTGGCATTCCTTGGCTTGAAGCTGCATAATCCCACACGTCTCCTCATATGATATTCTCCTAGTGTCTTCACATGACTGTCTTCTTATAAGGACACCAGGCATCTTATATTAGGAGACCATCCTACTCCAATATGACCTCATTTTAACTTAACTAGTTACATCTACATTGACCCCATTTCCAAATAAGGGCATATTTTGAGGTACTGGGGGTTAGGACTTCAGCATGTTTTGTTTTGGGGGATACGATTCACCATAAGAAATGCCAAAAGCTAGTACTTTCTAGGAGGAAGTTTTATAGGGTTCCTTTTTCCACAGGGTGGGGATAAGATACTTAAGATTCTGGGGGAGAAATCGAAATGACTTAAGGGAAGTGAAGAAAGAACTGACACCCAGTGACCGAAGACCGTTTTCTAAACAGATATATTTTCCTCTGTGATTGGCACTTTTGTATGAAAGAAAACATAATCCCAGCGGATACTATTTAGCTCTGTCAGGCAAAAGCGATTCATGTTAACAACATGACCTTACTGGTGAGGAGGAACTTTTATTCATTTTGGCTCATGAATAAATTAGCTCTTTAAAAAATTCATAGGANATTGGCACTTTTGTATGAAAGAAAACATAATCCCAGCGGATACTATTTAGCTCTGTCAGGCAAAAGTGATTCATGTTAACAACATGACCTTACTGGTGAGGAGGAACTTTTATTCATTTTGGCTCATGAATAAATTAGCTCTTTAAAAAATTCATAGGAGAAAAACGCTGTGTGAAGTTGTTTTCACTTTTATGTGGGTTATCTGTTTATCGAGATGAAGGCATTATGTAATTTTAATGAATGAAATGTAACAATACATTCCTTGGTTTCATAACAAGATTAAAATTGATTCTGAACATAATATAAATTTTCCCTGTTGAAAGCCAAACCTCAAGCCTGTTTTCATCATCATGGAGATGTTATCACAGAACAAATCTGCTTGGAATCAGGCATATCTTGGTTCAGATCCCACCTCCACCAATACAATTGTCATGTGACCTTGGGCAAGTTACTCAACTTCCTCAAACTAAAGCTTTCTAACCTGAAACCTCAAAAGACTGGTGTTGTGACTGAATTAAGGAAATGCATACTCTCTGGCGCATAGAACTTAATAAAAGGTGGTCATTGTCACTGTTATCATTATTAGAATAGACTAGAAGAAGTTTTATTCAAAAATGTGGCAGAAATGAGAAAAACCTAAAAATAATATTAGAGACATGATCAATTTTGTGGACTTCTTTTTGCAATCACTTATATAATCATATGTGGGACTAGAGTTTGATTTTCTTCTGGACAAAAGGTTATCCATCTTTCTAGACTATGCAAAAGATGCCTTTAAGGGACTGTTTCTATACATCTCTGTTCATGCCACCCAGTGTTAAATGTAGATTTCTTTTTGAGGCTCAATGCAAAGTGGATAGGCACCTGATAATTCAGACCGAAACGCTATGCTTTTGCACCATAGGAGTGTGGATTGACTCTCTACAGAGATCCAAGCAACTGGGTAATGACTAGCCTGTCATGCAGCCAATATTCTTTTCTCATCTTCTTTCTATATCCCTGGCCACTTTTTCACTGAAGGCTTCTTATCATCTGTCTGCCATATATGGTGTCCCTTAAAAATTTTTGACTTCTTTTCTTCTTTTGCTCAACACTTTCTATAGATTATCTATCCTCTCTGATGGAGTCTTATATCGCTCACGTAGTGATAACAACCAGACCTCTGAATCAGCCACTCATCTCTTAGATTTTTCCACCTAGCTATGAAAATCAATAGAATGTGAATTTCAGGGATTTATCTATATTGCTCAAAATATATCCAGAGTTTACCACACTGCCGAGCAGAAGAAGGGTTCAATAAAGACTTGTTTTATTTTATTTTTGACTGTGCTGGGTCTTCATTGCTGCATCGGCTTTCCCCTAGTTGCAGGAAGCGGACTTCTCAGTGTGGTGGCTTCTGTTACTGCGGAACACAGGCTCTAGGGCATGGGCTTCAGTAGCGGTGGCATGTCAGCTCAGTAATTGTGGCTTAATAGGTGTGATGCTTGGGCTTAGTTGCTCCACAGCATGTGGGATCCTCCCAGATCAGGGATCAAACCTGTCTCTCCTGTATTGACAGGTGGCCTGTTTACCACTGAGCCACCAGGGAAGCCCCTAGACTGTTTAAACAGATAAAATTAAAGAACATTCCACATGGATCACTGACTACTTTTCCTCCAACCCTGTTCCCTACTCTTAGTTGTGAATAGCAACATGATTTACAAGGCGCCTCGTCTAGAAATCTGGGAGCATATTTAGTTCTTTCTTTCCTTCACTTGCAACATTCAGCCAGTCACTAATTCTGTCACTTTTCTCTCTTTCAATCTTGTCAAATCGGTCCACTTTGTGTTTTTGTTCAGGCTACCATAATCGTTATCAGCCCCTATCTGATTTTCCCAGCAGACCCATTTTTGCGTGATACCCCAGCATGACTTGGAGGACAATCCAAACTCCTCTTCAGTGTGTGCACATCCTCTTGAGAACTTTCCCAGCTTCATCACGTAACACCCCCTGCCTCCCACTCTTTTTTTCTGGTCATGATGAATGGCTTCCCATACTGTGCTTCCTCTGACCTCAATACACTTACATATTTAGCCCTTGTCTCTGAGGGCTCCACTTGTCAACTCCGTGTCTCACTTTTCTCCAGGCCTTGATTTGCGTTTAGATATCACCTCTTCCAGGAAGTTTATCCCAATTTCCCTCAGCCAGGATAAAGTAGATGTTGCCACCTTCTCCAGAGCAACACTGTTCTGATGTCACTTAGCATTTAGCACCCAGGAGATGCTGCAAGCTGAGACTGTGTTTTATTCATTGATACACTCCCAGCACCTAAGACAGTATTTGGCAAATAATCAACACTTAATAAATATTTGTTGAATGAGTGTCATGTAGACACAGTGCAAAGTAGCCTTTGGCCAAAGCAATGATTATAGTATTAGCAAATCTGTGCTACTTTTTTTTTTCTTCAGAACAGTTCACTTTGATTTATCTTGAACTGCTAAGCAAGCTGTAACTAAAAATGACTGTGCTTGACACTGACTATAAAAATACCACTGTGCAGACTGTGTTTTTAAAAGCCAATATTGAAGCTCAAATCATTTATAGTGGTGTCCATATTAACTGCTCTCTACCTACGTTCACTAAGTGTTGAAAGATTTTTTTTACATCTTTCCTCCAGATTTCTCCTCCAGCTGCTACCATAATAGGTTTCCTTACTTGGTCTTCACTGTTGCTAAATGCAAACAAATCAGAATGTGGCACAGAATCCACCTGATTCCAGGAGTAAGCAGTAGTCCCGTGAATCACCCATTGACTCATTCACCATAAGTGGCTATTAGTCTAACCTGGCATTTGCAGGTACAAGTGGAGGTTACTTTGACCCATAGAGTGCTGCCCACACTTCTACACTCTAGAAAGTTTCATATTTGCAGGAATTAGGTTAGATGGTGCACACCTCATCAGTGTCTCTTCTTCAAACACGTACAGAATGGATTTTAGATTCCTGATACTTCTTTACATGTGAGGTTAGCTATTACATCCTCTGTGATCAAACTTATTCTCACAGATTGATTGTTATTCTCTTAGTCTAGGTTCTGTTAAAATATTGCAGTAGATCAAACCCCAAGTGTGTATGCTTATGGTATTGCTTTTGAAGAATTCTTGTATTTAAAGAGTTCTTAGTGACCTTCATGGATATTCAGTTATAATGCTTTACATTTTCTTTCACCAACAAAATGCAAGGTGCAACAACAGAGCTTTCATTTAAAGTAATCCTGGAAGAGCAACATGACTAACACAACTGACTGGACCAGAGATGCGAGAGCCTGGTGTTAACAGATGGAAGTGTGTTCTTCCCAAATTCCTATGTTGAAGCCCTGACCCCAAATTTGACTGTATTTAGAGACAGGGTCTTTAAAGAAGTGATAAAGGTTAAATGACATCAGGTCCTTGATCAGATATGACCAGTGTCCTTATAAGAAGAGGAAGACACACTAGGGGTGCACATACATGGAGAAAAGGTCATGTGAAGACACAGCTAAATAGTAGCCATCTGCCGGCCAAGGAAAGAGACTTTAGAAGAAACCAAGCTAACTATTACCTTGATCTTGGAGTTGCAGCCTCCAGAACTGTGAGAAAATAACTTTCTGTTTTTTAAGCCTCTTTTTGCCTTTTCATACTGTTCCTGGGGTTCAGAGGGGACGACAGAGGATGAGATGGTTGGATGACATCACTGACTCAGTGGACATGGGTCTGAGCAGGCTCTGGGAGATGTTGAAGCACAGGGAAGCCTGGCATACTGCAGTCCATGGGGTCACAAAGATCAGACACGACTGAGTGACTGAACAACAAAAAGCCTGTTAGTCTGGAGCGGTAGGTTATGGCAGCTCAAGAAAACCCAAGATCCAAAACCTACCTGGGTCTTAGTCCCGGCTTTTATGTTTATAACTGCACACTGTGGGGAGACATCTAGTTCCTGAATTTCTCTGTCTTATTTCTGAAAAGAGAGTAAGTGGAAATGCTACCTTTAGGGGGCCATTGTGAAATAAATCACAAATTAAGATGATGGTGCTTTGTGCCTTATAAAAATGTTATAAAGTTATTTTTAGTTTTCTTTATCTTGTTGATAGTCAACAAAAAAAAGGAATCTGTATTATTTTTTCTATAACTTAATTTTTTTTGAGTCTTTATTGAGTATTACCTAATTTTTCTTTTGTCTTGGGATAATGGTCAGAATAGGATAAAGGACCTGTGTATTGAAATCACACAAAACAAACCCTGCTGTACCAGCTACTACCCATGTTAAATAAGGAGTTACTTTTCTGAGTCTGACTTTCTTTCTCTGCAAAGTGGTACTGAAAACAACTACCAGAGCACTTAGGATTATAAGACTAAATAATAGTATGTAGCCCCAGACACAAGATTGTATCTAATAAAATATGTGTTGAAAGCATGAGTGTCTCTTACCTAACAAATCCCCTTTTACCCAGCATGTAGGAAACTCTATCCAGACATTCTTGTATTGAATTCCTTTATTTCCTGGAGAAAATTAAAGACAGCATCACAATAGTTAAGAATTGGAACTCACCATGCTCCAGGCCACCATAATAAATGCTTCAACTGGCTTAATGTTTTAATCTCCATGACTCCCCATTATTATATTCATTGTACACTTTAAGAAAACAAAAGCCTGGAGTAGAGATGCAAGATTGAGGGTGGCCAAGTATACCATAGGATTTATTTAACACTAAAAAATATTCATTGATTATTTGAAATTCAAATTTAACTTGGCATGCTGTATTTTATCTGGCCTCCCAGCCCAGAAAAGGCTAAGTAACTTGCCTAAAGTTACACAGAGCCATGCATCAAACCCTTGCATGTGCCTCTCACATCCCCAAATCTTATCCTTTATGGATTACTGATTAACTATGATATTAAGGAGAGACCATTCAGATAGGAGAAAAGAACTTAGGCTGGGAATTATTCTAGCTGATAGTTGAAATATCTTCATAGTTTGGGCTGGTTGTGAACAAGATCAAGGCAAATGTTTCAGAAAGCTTTGGGCTCTGAACTGAGAACTTAAGGCCCTAATTAGCTGGGCAATCTACTTTGACATCAAGAGCAGAACAAAGTTTAAAAGCAAGGTTTCTTTTTGCAGAGTTGTTAAAAATATCTTTTTTTTCCCTCTTGCATTGGAAAACATTTCCTGAATTGGAAATAACGCTACAGCTGAAATAGCTGCAAGCAAGTCAGAAAATGGCTATTAAGCGTGCTTCTTTGTAGAAGATGGTACTCCACGATTGCTTTGCCAGTGAGTTGTAGTGAACTGAAGCTGGAGCTCTGCTTCCTGTGTGTGGACATGTCCTTAGGTATCTCATCTGGTTCTTTCAGCCCTTTCAGTGAAGCAGGAGACCTTGTACTGAACAATAACCTGGGGATCTGTTAATTACACCAGTTCTGAAGTGTATCTATTGTTTACACCTCCCTGTTCCCTTTTTAGGCTGCAAAGAATGTAGCCAAAAAGTAGGCAGAAAATTTGGAAAAAGATATTTTGTAGGAGGAAAATATCTAATTTAATTAATTTATACAATTTATTTTTTCCATCACATCTATTTATTTATTTTAGAAGACCAGGGAAAGCTTGATAAATATAACCACCTGCCTGCTGAGCATATTCATATTTAAATAAAGGAAAGAGAACAGGGAAAATCTAAATAAAGCTTAAAATAAAATATAAATTAAAACAATTAGTTGGGATGTCTGAGCCAAAAGTTGAGTTGAAAACCATCAGTAATTGATTCTCTGGATAATGGAGGATCATAAGTTTAAAAAACACTTAAAGAAATGTTTAAGTTTTTAACTTCAGAGGTAAAACTATTGATATCAAGTAATTTAATTTTAAATATGATTAAAGTTTGGGATAAGCCCAAACTTTGTAGACTGTGTTTCTGAAGATTTTTTTTTCCCTTAAGTTTTCTAGATTTTAAAATGTGCTTTATTATAGAAACTAGAAATTATGGTGACTTCTCCAGGTTAGCCTACAAAAGCTTCCTTGATTCTTAATATACTTGAACAAATGTCCTGAACCAATAGGATAGCAGTGTTTTATTTGTCCAGAGCTCTGATTTCAGCAAGGCCCTCCGTATCCTTCTCAACTTCTTCAGGTCTGTTCTCTTGAAGAGCAGCTAGTCTCATTTAGCTGTTGCCCTTAGAATAAAATCCAAACTTCTCTCGTTGACTTAAGGCCTACACTGCCCCGTCTGTATTCGCCAGGCTCATCTCATCCCCATTTGCTTCTGACCAGTCCTACAAACATTTTCAATGGTTCCTCATTAGTGTCATATGTTACCTGCCTCAGGGCATTTGTGCCTGGTTTCCTCTCTATTTTTGTTTCTTTGCTGGTGACGTAGCTGTTCCTTCTTTCTGACGCCTTTCCCCATTGTTCTGTGTAGAGATGCACCCCCATTATTCTTTATACTACAAGTGGTTTGTTCCCCTGAGAACACTTATCCACACATCACTTATGACTTAGCTCTTAGAGCAATTTACTGACCCTCTGATTATATTAGAAACTTGTTGTGTCAAGTTCCAGATCTGAATTACCTCTGGACTCTTTGGACTGAACACCACGTGAGTCATGTAGTGGGTGCTAAATAGATATGTGTTTAAGGAATGAATAAATTTGTGTGTGCTCCCTGCTAAACTAACCAATAGCAGCTGAAACAGGCCTCTGAATTCCTTTGAACACCAGAGAATTGTCCTAAGAAACTTGTGCCAATATTTGGAGGAGGGGATTCCAGACATTGGAGAGGTTCAGGCTGGCTTCAACAAAGGGGGTATCATTTTGGAACAGGTCTTCACATATGCTGGGTAACAGAGAATGGATCAGATATTTAATAAAGAAAAAAAAATAGAAGTGACTGAGACCATTTTCTCCGTGGAAAATAAAATATGTTGCAGGGAGTGTTTATATTTGGGGAGATAAGTTAGGAGTCTACTACAGAGTCCTGGCTAGGAATGGTGGCATTTTAAGTAGGTGAAGGCAGTAGAGATTGAGAAAGGTTAACAAATTCCAGAGTTGTTTAAAAGTTCTCAAACTTCAGCGTGATTTATAGATTGCAGAACCCTAAAGTCAATTTCTGATTTAGGAGGTCTAGAGCGGAGCCTGAGAATTTACATTTCTAATGAGTTTCCAGGTGATATTTATGTTCCTGGCCAAGGGACTACACTTTAAGAACCACTATTTTAAATTCATGGGATTTGTAATAAATTTAATGTTGGAAATGAAGGAAGGATTAGTAAACAGAATCATTCCTAGATTTCTGGCTTAAACCATGTTCTTTTCTCCTTCTCCTACACACCTATTCTCACACTCACTCACTCACTCCTTGTTCCCAGTACAGTTGGCAAACACCCTTAGCAACTCTTAATCCTTTTCCTGATTTCAAAGTAAGCTCAATCTCAAAAACAGCTTCCCCGTTTTTTCTTTTGAGTGTTTGGGGTTGCTTATGAAGAGACCTCGGGCTTCCCTGGTGGCTCAGAGGTAAAGAACCCCCTGCCAGTACAGGAGACACAAGTTCAATACCTGGTTTGGGAAGATCCCCTGGAGAAGGAAATGGCAACCCAATCCAGAATCCTCACCTGGAAAATCCCATGGACAGAGGAGCCTAAAGGGCTACAGTCCATGGGATCACAAAGAGTTGGATACAACTGAGCAACTAAACGGCAACAACAATGGTGAGATCTTAGGTGGAAGCCCAATTTCTGACCATTTCTCGTTTACCTTTGGTTATAGGGAGAATCGAATCCAGGGTCTCAAATGCCATGGGCGTCTCTTTTTTGTCTCTGTCTCTCCCTAGAAATAGATCTCTGTTTCTGTCTGTCCTTGTCTCTCTCCATATTCACAGGAAGGAGAGTAAGACTCCTAGAGCTTTGAGCTGACATTTCTACTGCATCTCAACCAAAAAGGCAAGAAGAAAGAGAACTTCCCTTCTTCAATAAAAGTGAATACTAAGGAGGCTTGTGATTGGTTAGGCTTGAGTCATGGAAGTATTCCTGCACCAATCACTGTAACTGGAAACAGGGACGACCCCAGTTATCCTAGATGGTGTCATGTTTCCAACCATATGGGCAGAGAAAGGGTCGTCTTGCAAGCCTTTCCAGAAATGCAGGTTTAAATGGGGTAGACATAGTTCCCCAAAGAAAGAAGATTACTATTACCAGAAGGGAAAAATGACTTCAGAAAAAATAAAACAGGTGTCCATCTTCAGCTTGCAAGCTTTTATTTCTCATAACACCCCATGTTAAGTAATAGTATTCACTACAGTCTACAGTTTTATATGTATTTTGGAGTTGATTTAATATGCAAATTCTATAGTACGTTCTGGGAAGATAGGAATTACATCTTTGTTTTCATTTGTGTCCCCTGGGGCTGGCAGGGGACACAAATACTCGACTCTTGATGTGTCTAATGAATGACTTAATAAAATACTCACTAATAGTTTTCTTCTAGATGGCTGCCCTTTCCTGCTGTAGTCTTTCTCCTCTCCACCCAGAATTGTGGCATCATTTACTTACCCATATTTATTAAAGGTTATCATGTGAGGATTAACTCAGGATCTCTCAATTCAGTTCAGTCTCTCAGTCCTGTCTGCGTCTTTTTGACCCCATGGACTGTAGCATGCCAGTCTTCCCTGTCCACACCAACTCCTGGAGCTTGCTCAAACTCATGGCCATCGAGTCAGTGATGTGATCCAACCATCTCATCCTCTGTCATCCCCTTCTTCTCCTGCCTTCAATCTGTCCCAGTATCAGCGTCTTTTCCAATGAGTCAATTCTTTGCATCAGGTAGCCAAAGTATTGGAGATTTTGTTTACAACATCAGGCCTTCCAATGAGTATTCAGGACTGATTTCCTTTGGGATTCACTGGTTTGATCTCCTTAAACTCCAAGGGATTCAAGAGTCTTCTGCAACGCCACATTTCAAAGGCATCAGTTCTTCAGCACTCAGCTCTCTTTATAATCCAACTTCCATCCATACATGACCACTGGAAAAACCATAGCCTTGATTAGATGGACCTTTGTCAGCAATGTAAATGTATCTGCTTTTTAATATGTTGTCTAGGTTGGTCATAGCTTTTCTTCCAAGGAGCAGGCAAGCATCTTTTAATTTCGAGGCTTGAGTCATCATCTGATATAGTTTTGGAGCCCCCAGAATAAAGTCTCTCACTGTTTCCNTTGTCAGCAATGTAAATGTCTCTGCTTTTTAATATGTTGTCTAGGTTGGTCATAGCTTTTCTTCCAAGGAGCAGGCAAGCATCTTTTAATTTCGAGGCTTGAGTCATCATCTGATATAGTTTTGGAGCCCCCAGAATAAAGTCTCTCACTGTTTCCTTTGTTTCCCGATCTATTTTCCATGAAGTGATGGGACTGGATGCCATGATCTTCGTTTTTTGAATGTTGAGTTTTAAGCCAGCTGTTTCATCCTCCTCTTCCACTTTCATGAAGAGGCTCTTTAGTTTCTCTTAGCTTTCTGCCATAAGGGTGTTGTCATCTGCACATCTGAGGTTATTGATACTTCTTCCAGTAATCTTGATTCCAGCTTGTACTTCATCCAGTCTGGCATTTTTCGTTATGTACTTTGAATATACGTTAAATAAGCGGGGTGGCAATATACAGCCTTGACATACTCCTTTCCCAGTTTGGCAGTAGTTGGTTGTTCCATGTCTGGTTCTAACTGTTGCTTTCTGACCTGCATACAGATTTCTCAGGAGGCAGATAAGGTGGTCTGGTATTCCATTTCTTTCAGAATTTTCCATAATTTGTTGTAATCCACACAGTTAAAGCTTTAGTGTAGTCAATGAAGCAAAGTAGATGTTTTCTGGAATTCTATTGCTTTTTCTCTGATCAAATGGTTATTGGCAATTTGATCTCTGATTCCTCTGCCTTTTCTAAATCCAGTTTGAACATCTGGAAGTTCTCAGTTCACACATTGTTGAAGCCTAGCTTGGAGGATTTTGAGCTTTACTTTGCTAGCGTGTAAGATGAGTGAAATTTTGCAGTAGTTTGAACGTTCTTTGGCATTGCCTTTCTATGGGAATGGAAAGAAANTTTGAACATCTGGAAGTTCTCAGTTCACACATTGTTGAAGCCTAGCTTGGAGGATTTTGAGCTTTACTTTGCTAGCGTGTAAGATGAGTGAAATTTTGCAGTAGTTTGAACGTTCTTTGGCATTGCCTTTCTATGGGAATGGAAAGAAAACTGATCTTTTCCAGTCCTATGGTCACTGCTGAGTTTTCCAAATTTACTGGCATATTGTGTGCAGCACTTTCACAGCATCATCTTTTAGGATTTGAAACAGCTCAGCTGCAATTCCATCACCTCCACTAGCTTTGTTCGTAATGATGATTCCTAACGCATACTTGACTTCACACTCCAATGTCTGGCTCTATGTGTGTNTTTTTTTTCTTATGGATATTAAAGAGAATTGGTTCACCCAAAAAAGCAGACCAAAACTAATAAACTCAGACTCTACATGTCAGTTAACAGAAACTAAGATTGCTAAAAAAAAAAATGACATAAAAAAAACATATTTCTAACTAAAAAAATTAAGTCTGATGGGAGTAACTTGAGTGTCTAATGCATCACGTGACAACATTCACTGAAGCTAATCTTTAGAATCTCACAGAATTTTGGAAGCATTTCTCTGATGAGCATTAGTTGTGTTAGTTGAAGTGGAAACATTGTCTAATGGCAACCATCTCTTTTAACACCATAAACACAACCTAAAATGGCATGTTAGACCAATCCAGAAGCCAAGGAATGTAAAATCTAAGTTATTTCTATCTTTTGCCCACAAGCAACTTTTAAGAGCTGGCAGCTGGTGTTTCAAAGCCTTACTGGTTTTTTGTTGTAGTTGTTTTGTTTTCCTTTCTGTATTGGTTAATTTTGAACACTGAGACTATAATTTTATTTTACTATTAACAAGAAAAGTGATCTGACTTAAGGTTAAAGGGAATATCTTTTTTATTCTACTTTTACAGTGCTTAACATGTCACAACTAGCAACAAGAACATCACATGTACTTTTCAATGGGCAGAATTTTTCAACCAAAGCAGAAATGGCAGAAGCGTTTCACCACAGATAATTCCCTAAGAAGAGGCTAAATTATGAGAAATCTTCATCTAAAATCACACTAGTGTTCTCAAACTATAGGAAACTTGCTAATAGTTATATTCATTAATTTTATCTCCTTTGGTTCATTAATTTTATGTTGTTGACTGTGAAAATGACAGTGTGCTTCCAGCCTGAAGATGATAAGACTTCTTTTGCAAGTTTTTCATTATCACACAGGTCCAAATTAGATTAAACTACATTCATGACACATGAGCAAAACTAAGTAAAATTTGTGTTTTATGAATGAACCAAACGGGTGACCAATTAAAAAGAAAAAGGCACTAAAATGTCTTTTGTGTGGAAATATGTTGCCCTGTTCTTAATGAGGCTGCAGTCAAGGGCAACAGGACTTATGCTTGATAATAATCCCATTCAGATCATGGGAGATTATCTGTAATAATATCCCGTTTTATGCACCAAGAAATAGGGTTAGGGCAAGTTAGAAAAATCATTAGTCAATAGAGTATTGTAAAGTCAAATTAAAAAAAAATAATAATAATAATTTTTAAAAAAGAGCATATTTTGCTAAAGCTGGAGATCTTTGAGCACACAATATCATTTTCCTCATGTCCTTTTCAAGCCTGTGTCTGTCTATGGAGGAAAAATGGGTATCTTCCCCATAAGAAAATGACAGAAATAGGCTGTGGATATGCATCTACGTCCAGTCAGCAGCAATATGCATAATAATATGTGGCACAGCTTGTGTAATGAAGTTCCCAGCATGCAGTCTGGAAAGGTATCCTCCAGTGTGTAAGGGTGATTTATTTCCTCTGTCAAGAGGCAGGACAACCAGGACTTGTCCTTCCCTACTGTACCTGCAAAAATACTCTGTCATCTTGGGAAGTGGTAATGGGTTCCACGAAAGCTGTACAGGGGCATTGTTTTGAACCCTTCATTTAGCTGGGCTTTGTCCCATGCCTTTTAATTCTGTGACTGAAACATTAACGGGGATTTCTTCAAAAACAATGCAATCTCTAGTGAAAAGGGCCACCATGTCATACTAGTGCCTTGCACACAGTATTTAGGATGATGAATAAATACACTTTTGCTGTGGTAGAAGTATATAGAAAATGAGAGGAAACAGCTTTGTATATAATGTAACAACTTTCTCTGTAGTCAGGATATAAGAAAAATAAGATTTGTGTTTGCTCCTTAAAATTATTGAAGTTGGTACATTTACATAAATATGATTTCTAGTACTAAAATGTAGCTATTAACTATACAGTTCTTCTATTTAGATTAGATTTTAATCTCAAATTTTAATTTCCTTTTGGCCTTTTAAAAAATAGAGCAGTTTGTCCAATGATGACTCTTTTTCCAAATCAGAGCTTTATTTTTAAATAAATAAAAGTAAGTAAATGAAATTTTTAAATGTAAACTAAATAATTCTTCTTTATCATCTCTAACTATACTAATCATTAAATAGTAAAACATGTTTTATTTTTCAGAAGATCAAAAAATCAAGAGAATAAAACTGAACAGCAAATATCCTAGTATTGGAATAAGTTATTTGTTACGAATATTTTTAATACAAATGTTTTTTGTAAATGCTTTATGTTATGCATTTCTTCATCTAAGTTTTATTTTAAAAACCACCATTACTCTCTTTTAGAAAATACATCTTTCATTATGTATTGCTAGCATTTCAAATACATGCATCTCGAAGTCTTAGAATTTCATTTGGGCAGCTAACCAGTGGAAATGGATGTGATTTGTCTATACATAAAATGCTTATCAGTGCTAAAAGGCTAACATAAGGGTAAACAATTTTTCAAAGACAGAAGAAAATACAAAATTTGTCTTAATGTGCAATTCAGATAATTCTGATGAAAAGTTTACTTGAGACTTGAATTCTAATGTGTTTATCTTAGAAAAGCATGGTAGTTATTTGGCCAAATTCACTGAAGGAGCATAACTTTGCAGGTCAGATCTTAGATGGCACATGCTTGGGTTTAGACAGGTGCATCAGCAACTCCACCACTTCCTATCTGCATAGCTGTAGACAAGTCATCTATGTCAGACTCTTTATCTGCAGCACCAGAGCAATAATTTTTCAGTTGTGATCATCCATGTTTTACCAAGTTAAATTAATTCTGTAGAAGTTTTGGCCCAGCAACTGGTATTGAGTAAGTGTGTTTGGTATACATACTGCACTCAATAAGCATTTCTTCTTTTTTTTTTTTTTGCGTAATTTTTATTTTTAATTTTTAAAATTTTTTTTTACTTTATTTTACTTTACAATACTCTATTGGCTTTGCCATACATCGACATGAATCCACCACAGGTGTACACAAGCTCCCAATCCTGAATCCCCCTCCCACCTCCCACCCCACAACGTCTCTCTGGATCATCCCCATGCACCAGCCCCAAGCATCCTGCATCCTGCATCGAACATAGACCGGCGCCTCGTTTCTTACATGATAGTATACATGCTTCAATGCCATTCTCCCAAATCATCCCACCCTCCCCCTCTCCCTCAGAGGCCAAAAGTCCGTTCTATACATCTGTGTCTCTTTTGTTGTCTCACATATAGGGTCATCATTACTATCTTTCTAAATTCCATATATATGTGTCAGTATACTATATTGGTGTTTTTCATTCTGGCTTACTTCACTCTGTATAATAGGCTCCAGTTTCATCCATCTCATTAGAACTGATTCAAATGTGTTCTTTTTAATGGCTGAGTAATACTATATCACTTCAAAGTCTGCTACACAGCATTTCTAAACTTTCCACTTTGGCCACTAGAATGTTTTACTTTCTATGGATTCAGATTCTAAGCCCTAACTTCTGCAAAACTACTGTGGGGATCACTTTGATCTTTCTCTAATGTTCTTTCATGCATTTTAATCTAGTAGTATTTTATTCTGTCTTCAACAATGACTTATTACTTAACATGTAGGCTTGAAAGCAAACTGTTTTGAAGATTAAAACAGCTCCTTTCATTTGGACAGCTCTAGCCTTTGTCTTTGAATTACATATTATTGTTGTTTAGTTGCTAAATCGTGTCCTGCTCTTTGTGACCCTGTGGACAACAGCCTGTCAGGCTCTTCTGTCCTTGGGATTATCACCAGCAAGAATACTGGAATGGGTTGCCATTTCTTTCCAGGGGATCTTCCTGACCCAGGCAGCAAACCCATGTGTCCTGCACTAGCAGGATTCTTCACCATTGAACAACCAGGGGAGCCCTGAATTATATAGAGATAATATTTTTTTACAGTAGTATTTTATGCCTATGCTTCTAAATAAGTTTAAATCTAAAGGGAGGATGAAGCCCTGGGAAGAGCAGTGAGCTACATGTACTGAAATTTCTATTGGTGATAGCAAGTGTTACTCTAAAATGAAAGAGCTGAAGCATAAAAGCAAGAGAGGTTTACTTTACTCTTCAGAACCGACTTTTTCTTTCTCTATACCCTTATTTCTATTGGATTATTACCTTGGTTATGAGCTTTTCACACATTAGCTCATGTAATCCTTGCAGTAACCATGTGAGTATATGTTATTAATCCTACTTTAAAGGAAACTATGTTTTGAGAAGCGGGGTAACTTTCCCAAGGTTGCAGGGTGACTAAACAAGAACCAGAACTCAAACTGAGTCTTGCCTTACTCCATGCCAATGCTCTCTACTCAGCTGTAAAATACTTTCTTTTCTCTTCTTCCTTTTCCTCCTGTGACTCCTCCTCTTCTCTCTCTCCTTCCTTTCCTTTCTCTCTCACATCTTCTCCTTAAGGTAATCCTGATGTAGAATGGAAAAGAAATCCGTGAAAGTGAAAGTGAAGTCACTCAGTCATCTCCAACTCTTTGCGACCCCATGGACTATAGCCTACCAGGCTCCTCCATCCATGGGATTTTCCAGGCAAGAGTACTGGAGTGGGTTGTCATTTCCTCCTCCAGGGGAATAAACCCATACAGTGTTAAATAATCTCTGTATTCCATTTTCTAAAAAAAAAAAAGTGTCACTATTTTATTTCGACTATTAGACTCAGCCTTTTCTCTCCATCAGTGACCTTCAGTAGAAATAAGCTTCTATGACTTGGTGACTTCTATTCAACTTAGGGTCAAGTTATTCTCATATGGTGAACAGAGAGATTAAGATTTAGCATTAGTAGCAAAGACAGTTCTGAGGTTAGCATCTAGAAGACCAGAATCAGATGTGTTGTCCAAAATGAGATGCAAAATATCAATCAAGTTGTTATGTCAAAATCAGGGGCTTGGGAGGACAGAGTTCGGCTGCTACCTAGGTCAGGAAAATCGGGGTTTACAATCAAAGAGACAAAAGACAATACTGTGGATCAAGATCTCATTCAAAGGAATAGCAGGGGAGAGAGAACTCTTGGAAATTTTGTATGACTTCCCTGACCCTTAGTTTTCTCATCTAAAATATGGGTATAACTCCTTGAGTTAAGGAGATTGGATATGCTGCATGAAATGGACCTAACAATTCCTGACATTGATGTAACACAATCAAAAGCCCTACAAGGGAAGAAAACCCTAGTGTTTTAAATACTTGATTATGACTTTGACTCATAGTTTAAGATTTTCTATAAAACAATGTTCCTCATATATCAAAGTGTTCTGCTCAACACAGGATAACATGGCCATTCATGTGCCAGTGCCCTCTGTATGTGCATGGGTGTCTAGAATCCAAATGTCAGTATCATTTACATAAATGAATTTAAAGTTTTTAAATGGGATATTTGTCGTTTTTCAATTGTTAAGTCATGTCTGACTCTTTGCAATCTCATGGACTGTAGAATGCCAGGCTTCCTTATCCTTCACTATCTCCTGGAGTTTGCTCAAACTCATGTCTATTGAGTCGGTGATCCCATCCAAACAACTCATCCTCTGTCACTCCCTTCTCCTCCTGCTCTCAATCGTTCTCAGCAACAGAGTCTTTTCCAGTGAGTTGGCTCTTTGCATCAGGTGACCAATTCCAAAATGTATTGGAACTTCAGCTTCAGCAACAGTCCTTCCAATGAATATTCAGGATTGATTTCCTTTAGGATTGACTGGTTTGATATTCTTGCTGTCTAAGGGACTCTAAGATTCTTCTCTAGCACCACAGTTCAAAAGCATCAGTTCTTCGGCACTGAGCATTCTTTGTGTTCCAACTCTCACATTTGTACATGACTACTGGAAAAGCCATAGCTTTGATTAGATGGACCTTTGTCGGCAAAGTGATATCTCTGCTTTTTATACACTGTCTAGGTTTGTCATAGCTATTCTGCCAAGGAGCAAGTGTCTTTTAATTTCGTGGCTGCAGTCGCCATCTGCAGTGATTTTGGAGCCCAAAAAAATAAAGTCTCTCACTGTTTCCACTTTTCCCCCATCTATTTGCCATGAAGTGATGGGATCAGATGCTATAACCTTAGTTTTTTGAACATTGAGACTTAAGCCAGCTTTTTCACTCTCCTCTTTCACATTCATCAAGAAGCTCTTTACTTCCTCTTCACTTTCTGTCCTTAGAATGGTATCATCTATCTATCTGAGGTTGTTGATATTTCTTCCAGCACTCTTGATTCCAGTTTTTGATTCATCCAGCCCAGCCATCTGCATTATGTCCTCTGCATAAAAGTTAAATAAGCAGGGTGAGAGTTTATGGCCTTGCCGTACTCTTCTCATAATTTTGAGCCAGTCCATTGTTCCATGTCCAGTTCTAACTGTTGATTCTTGTCCTGCATACAGGTTTCTCAGGAGGTAGGTAAAGTGGTCTGATATTCCCATCACTTAAAGAATTTCCCACAGTTTGTTCTCATCCACAGAGTCAAAGACTTTAGCATAGTCAATGAAGCAGAAGTTGATGTTTTCCTGGAATCCTCTTGATTTTTCTATGATCTGACAGATGCTGGCAATATGATCTCTGGTTCCTTTGCCTTTTCTAAATTCAACTTGTACCTCTGGAAACTCTTGGTTCAAGTACTGCTGAAACATAGCTTAAAGAATTTTGAGCATTAACTTGCCAGTTGGAATTTAGCATAACACAAATATAGGGTCACATTGTTAATAGTGACAATGACACATGTTTTCATTTTAAGTTTTAAATTCATAAAACTATTATCTAAATACTTTCTGTCTGTGAAATTAAGTAGTCTGAGCAAATCCTTGAGTGTAACAACTAAGTGGTGAGTGGTGTCATGACATAGTCACTTAATTTGTTAATTAACCAAACACCCGTAGGAACCTTGATGGTTAATCACAATTCAAAATTTTTATTCTTAGTCGTATACCATTTTTTTAGCTATAATGTGATATTGATAAAAGACAGAACAATAACAAAAGATGAAACAAAGATGAGTAAGGAAAATTTCTAAAGATGATCTTTATTTACTTCTATATGTTCGGACTTCTAAGCTACCTTCATCTTGACCAGTATCAAGATGTGTCTAGTACTGCAGAAGCTAATGTCAAAAGAAAAAAAAAAAACAGTGATGAATATATCAAATTCGTATTTTTATCTACTAAGATGATAACTCTATGTATATATTATGTGTCATTTGTTGGATGTTCTTGCAAACAGCCTAAAATCCCCATCATACAAAGGGAAAAATGACACAAAAATTGTTTTTCAAAACTATTTAATGAAAAATCTAAAAAATTTAATTCAGCTAAGAATCCTTGTCTGTTTTGAAAAAAAGTTATTCTTTAATCTACATGCTAATAGACAGTCTCTCAATTTGAATATGATGTGTTATTTTATAAATTTGTTCAAAATCAAGACATGTTATTTTTTCATAATACAATTAAGTTCAAGTAAATTAATTGCTCTGAAAGACTTGTTAAGTGGCAAAGGTTGAATTTTGTCTTTCTATGCTGTACAATTTATCAAAGTATGACAATCAGTTTTATAATATAATCTTTTCCAACATGCTAATATGAATTTCTTCAATCTTTTTAAAATAAGATTTTTATCACATTCCATATACATATACAATTATAAAGGGATTTTTTTTAAACAACAAGCAAGCTCCTCAAAATTACGAGCTTCTAAGAAAGAAATCTGAGTTAAAGATGTAGAAAAACCCCATGTAGTTGAGGATAGAATTTGAGGGTACATTTGGATTCTGTACAAAAATACTCTGTTGACTTCCACTCCAAAGGCAGCAATGTGTTTCTAGTCTTCTGACTAACAGAGTTATCAGTTAGATTACAGAAGAAAAGTCACAATTGGTATTCTAAAATTTTCTATTACATTTTTGAATAATGCACAATGAAGCCATATTTCATAACAGATGCCATCAGATTTGCTGATGATTCACTCAGGGGAATGCTTTAGGAAAATTAAAACCTCAATGGACTATGACTCTCTCTCTCTATCCTCCCACCCACCCATCCATCCACCCATCCAGCCATCCATCTGCATATATACCTCTAGGTTCTAATAAACCATCCAAACTGGCCATTTGCAGCTACTCACCACATTTGAGATGCTTATATTTGTGGCAGGGCTTAGAGACAGGAAAGTAATAAGGATACAGCTGATTGCTATGGGATATTTATCCTAAACCACTAAAAGGACACTATTTTGTGATTTTTTGTGTTACTTTAGTTATGATTTCTGAGTATTCAAATAATAAAGAGCAGTTTTAGATAATTCCTAGTCATTTCTCTTCCCATTATATTTCCTACCATATTCACTAACTCAGGCCCTTTGCCCTACTGTGCCGTAGTTTTCCAGAGAATGCACGTCCTTGGGGACTTCTGCCTTGTTAGCCATAATCCCTGTTAAATCCAATATTCTTTCTTTATCCCTGCTGCCTCCATCATTTACTGGAAAAGACTGCATTTCCGCTTATATCTTAAGGAAACCATAGTTTCTGCATATCAAAGTAGGCTTGCTTATTCTGTTACCAAGCCAGGGAATGGCATAAGTAAAACTTGAGACAGAAAGAGGATCTCAGAGGCAGTTATATAAGATGACAATATATTGTTCAATTGGTTGAATATGATAATAAAGCAAGGCATAAATTTAGCTACATTACTTCAAAATATGTTTTGACCTTCTGTTTGTCCCTGTTAGTTTTTACTAGACAGTCAAATATTTTGGTGGAAGGTATCAATATATTTTCAATCTGGGACCAAGTGGCTATCTTACATACATACATACATACGTACATATATATATATATATATATACATATATATATATATATTTTAGCTCATGACTAACACAGTCTTTCCAGAAACCAAGCAAAACTAAATCCCAACTGTATCAGGCTTATCTCATATTTCAAAAGATTCACAAAATTTAAGTGGGTGTTTAGCAGACAGAAAAACAAACAAAAATGTGAAAGAATCTCAATCTAAATAATGTTTGATTGAAATCATTGCTTGGATGGTTCTTATTTCTTAACGTCAGGACTCTTGTGCCAAAATGACAGAGCAGCCCTTTTGCTAATAGCATGTGTTTCAATGAGAGAATTTCTATTTTCTTACAGACTGAATTCAATGCAATCTGATCACCAAAGCAAGGTAATACCAGCCCAGCATGCGTGTGACTTAAATACACAAGACTTGCATTTCAAGAACATTTAATATCCTCTTAGATGCCCTTAGGTAAAAGAGAGTCCCCCAATCCAGTCTTTTGTGCTTCTGCAATGATAGAAGAATAGAAAATTAAGATGATTCCTCTGACTATGGACTTTCAATCCCAGAGAGCTAGGTGAGGCGTGCAGTCTATTGACCCTTTTTCTCTATTTTTGCTCCTTGTACAAGGAGAGCCCAAAAGCAAAATCTGTGGAAAATAGCTAAGCGTTCATCCACTAGCTTTTTACCACTCAGGTACCACTAATACAAATTCAAAAAATGCTAATAAAGTCTGAAATTTCCCAGTAGGGGAGTAATGGAACACTTTTTAAAAAGGCACTTTCAGTTAATGACTAAGGCATTTTTTGCTAACAGCAATTTTGGCTTCTTATCCCAGGTGGAGAAAAATGCATTAAACAGGAGATTAAAATGTCCTTTCAACTGCTTGGTAATGCCAGCTGCTGCTGCAGGCTAAGGCATCCATGAAGTGGCATTTAGTTGATGGTGGTTCTGTTCCAGGGATGGAGCGAGTATGAAAATCCCTCTGGATGGGGGTCTCTTTAAATATGCTGTATACGCACAAATAGCAAGTGTAGGAGCTGGGCTAGGATGGTAAACTGTACAATCTGTTCATTGCAATTTGGTTGCTAATTAAGAGGTGACATACAGTATGAATGCACAGAACCTGTTGAAATTCTGTCAGGCTCTGTCTTTGCTTTCACATGTTTGAATGCTATTTAATAAGGCGTCTTAATTGAAAGCAGAGAAATATATAAAAGTAGAAGACAAATATGTTGGATTAGGATTCTGCGACAACGCGCGTGTGTATTCATGATTTCTAACCCCTCGGTGGAGACAGCTACGCTCCTTCATAAGCACGATATGCAAATTCCGTGATTTTCTTCTTGCTGTGGGGGAATAGAACCAGAGTGGAAAGTTGGAAACAGAACGTGCAAACACAAATGTGAACTTAACAGTGACTCTGACATAAAGGAAAAATGGTTTCTGTTGCCAGGAAATACCGTTTTTTATGAGAAGGGTTTAAGGAAAGAAGATGGAAAAAAGGGAGGGCCCTGCTGCTTAACAATGTATTGTGTGTGTGTATTTTTATAGTCAGAGGCATATTTTCTCTCAGTCTATCCTGAGTGTATGAAGCCAGATTAATAGCAAACTGTATTTCCTGCAAATTGGCTTCATATCGTAAACACAACGAAGAAAGGTAAAACTAGAACCAAGGCAAAGCTATGGGTCTCTGTGAAGCTGGTGATGCTAGAAGCAGGAGCCCAGGGGAGGTCAGCACAGGAACTGATAATTCAATCTCTTTGTTTTCATTTTGTTGTTTGTATATAGGGGTTAATTAACGAGTTAAAAGATGTGAAGCTTTCCGAATTTGCCTGGCTCACAGCACGTGCTCAGAGGTGTTCATTCCATCTTCCCCATTGATTATTCTTCAATCCTGGGAAGTATCAATAGACCAGGAAAATCTGATTGTAGTAAGTTTTCTCCTTATAATTCTCATTGTCCATGTTTCCCTTGAGCTAAAATTATTTGAATTTTTTTACTTAAGGTAACTAACGATTCTTCTACCTCTCTAAATGACAGGTAGAAGTTGGCCTTAAGCAACTATATAGGGCTTCCACTTTAACAATCATCTAGTTTAAAAAGATACCTTTTGAGTTTGAAGGTAAATTTTCATTTCCACTTGTACTGTTCTTCGCTCTCCATTCTGCTCATAGAGTTGAGGATGGCTTCCTCATTTGATACTCAAATCTGTTGACACTCCTGTTTAAATTTCAGCACTATCCAAGCACTAAAGACATATGAACTACTGTGTGTGATCAGGAAGTTAATCTGGAGCATTTGTCTTCACTGGCACTCCATAAACCCTCTGTTTTGTAGACTGCATTCACGGTCCACTGAAACTCTGGAGTTAACAATAGGACACTGGAAACAGCCATTCATTATTATATAAATAACCAAGGAGTAACTTGGGTATATATATCCCAGGGACAGGGGAGCCTGGTGGGCTGCCATCTATGGGGTTGCCTAGAGTCGGACACGACTGAAGTGACTTAGCAGTAGCAATCTGAGTATATAGCTTCAGCAAATGTGTTATTCGCTTTTTAAAAAAGCGTCACAACTACAGCAATGAGAAGTAGTCGGGGGACTTCTCTGGTGGTCCAGTGGTTAAGAGTTGTTCATCTTCCAATGTGTGGGATGCAGGTTCAGTCCCTGGTGGGAGAGCTATGATCCCACAGGCCTCACGGCCAAAAACCCAAAACATGAAACAGCAGCAATATG
This sequence comes from Neotragus pygmaeus, assembly GCA_006410875.1. Classification (NCBI taxonomy): domain Eukaryota; kingdom Metazoa; phylum Chordata; class Mammalia; order Artiodactyla; family Bovidae; genus Neotragus; species Neotragus pygmaeus. The sequence continues at coordinate 386,875 of SJYV01055904.1, forward strand.
AAACAAATTCAATGAAATCTTTAAAAATGGTCCACATCAAAAAAATAAATTCTTTAAAAAGAAAAGAACTAATTGGCATCTCATTGAGCATACCAGAGTCAAGGAAAACTGCATAGGAATTGGTAGCTATTTAGGTGGCTCTAGAGAAAGGGAGGAAGGGATGGACAATGAGTCATGTTCACTTCTGAGATGAGATTCCCTCTCTGAAGCAAGAATCCAGATACCTTTATATTAAGGGATAATGTTTTTTTTAAAATACCAAATCTTCAAATTGTCAGAAATTCGATTGCAATGATTCTCCATAGTTTATATCACTGCCTTTTGCCAATATTGGACATAGCATTACTAAGAAATATTATGGCCAGGCCACTTAGAGGTGGGACTAAAATAAGGGTGAGCTGAGATGGTCTCCCAGGCAGCCTTGTAATGAACGCATTAGCTTTCTAACCCTAGAGCAGAGCAGTTGTGCAGAAAGTTCTATACTCAGAGGCTCTGAAATTCTTTCACATATTAGTAAGACTGTAAATATTATTAGAGATTTCAGGCTCCTAATCACTAAGAAAATAAAACCATACCAATAAGCTCAATTACAAGTCACTTTACAGTGTTATTTACCGTAAGAATTTAGTTTTCCTTGGTAAATGCCAGTTGAAAACATAGCAATTACATGTTCTTGTAGATTACTTGGTGACTGTGTTTCTAAAGTTTTCATGACTTGCCCTCTGATTTTATAACCGAAATAATTTCTTTACCCTATAATTACTTGCTATGTAAATACCTGTCAATAAATGATTGACTCCGGCCATTTCCATTTAATTAAAAGGTCAACACCGACACATAAATACTTTTTTATTTAATGATAATATTTGTACCTGTAACCACAAAAGTAGCTTAGTATCCAAGACAAATTTATTTTTGCTGTGCACACTGAGATACACAATGTGAATTTGATGTTACAGGCATGTGGCATCAAATTCCCTATGTGGCAGTTATAGATGTTATGTCATTTGTAGTTAACAATGTAATAAATGCACATAGAACTGTTACATAAAAGTATTACTCATGTATAAATTTATCGAATTAATGTATATATTAGGTAATAATAATGACTGGGACAGAATCATTCCAGAGATTTTTCTCTTCAGTTACAAAATGTAACTGAATAACTGAGTAACTATTCTCATAATTCTTCTCCTTTGAGTACAGGAGAGAAAATAGGAACTAGAGAGGAATAGGACTTATAATATCTAGTCCTATGTTCCTAGGCAAATCTGTGGGGATCAAAGGGTGAAATGGAGCAGAAAGATAGAAGAGGTCAGATGGGTTATGTGACAGGAGTAAAGAGCAGCCTAATTGAATTTGCAAATGATATGGAATTGGGAGTTATTAAGAACACAGGGGAAGATACACGCTGTGAGTGTTGCTAGATAACTTAAGTTTGAGTAAATTGATCTTTTGGAACTTTGAAAACATACCCTCTGCATACTTTGGCTCTTCTTTTCCTTTGTCATAGGATTGATTAGTTGCTCTTCTAGAAATTCAGTTCAGTTCAGTCGCTCAGTCGTGTCCGACTCTTTGCGACCCCATGAATCGCAGCACGCCAGGCCTCCATGTCCATCACCGACTCCCGGAGTTCACTCAGACTCATGTCCATCGAGTCAGTGATGCCATCCAGCCATCTCATCCTCGGTCCTCCCCTTCTCCTCCTGCCCCCGATCCCTCCCAGCATCAGAGTCTTTTCCAATGAGTCAACTCTTCTCATGAGGTGGCCAAAGTACTGGAGTTTCAGCTTCAGCATCATTCTCTCCAAAGAAATCCAGGGCTGATCTCCTTCAGAATGGACTGGTTGGATCTCCTTGCAGTCCAAGGGACTCTCAAGAGTCTTTTCCAACACCACAGTTCAAAAGCATCAATTCTAGAAATTAACCAATGAGTATTCCATTGTCCCTTCAATGAATAGATGAAGAAGTGAGATTGGTAAACATGTGATAGAATTAATGGNCCTTCAGAATGGACTGGTTGGATCTCCTTGCAGTCCAAGGGACTCTCAAGAGTCTTTTCCAACACCACAGTTCAAAAGCATCAATTCTAGAAATTAACCAATGAGTATTCCATTGTCCCTTCAATGAATATGTACCCAAAACGTTCCTGTCCTTTTTCACTCCAAGAAAGTTCACAGAGATTAAAGTAAATACAATCACTCTTTTTCTAGCTTTCCTGTCTTAAAACCATGCTTGCCCCCAGAATGTTTTAGTTAAGTGTAGGATACATGGCAATTTGAGTTTGGGAGGATGTTACCTGGCTTTGAAATTTCTTACAAAGATTACTTCAGAGAATACCACAGACACTTTTGCAAAACCATCCTTTATGTCAGCTATGTTAAAAAGACAGGAAACAGTGCAGGTGTTGGTAAGTTGGTAGCTGGAAGCTCCCTCACTCCTGTTGCCATTTCTTTAGGATGGAGAAATACATTTACACTTCAAAGGATTTGGTCTCCTTTGCCGTATCTGAAATGTCTCGTTCTTACTTTAATTGAATGTGGCATCATTTTTGAGTGATGCTGGGTGCCTGGCTGTCAGTCCTTTAAGGAGGAGCCTCTGCCCTTCAATGGCTGGTGAATGAGAGATGGCAAGAGCATGCTCCTTCACTCTCACCCTCATTAACCTTCTCTTGGTTCACCTCTTTTCCATGCAGCTCTAGTAGCTCTCAAAAAAAAGAAAGAAAGAAAGAAAAGAAATACTCTGGGAATGAATATAGACCTCATAATATGATATGAAGAAATGTAGGTCATGAAAATTTCAAGCCTGATAGAAATAGTTAATGCTCATTTATGCAATGACCTATGTTGTGTAATTTATTTATAACTTCTAAATGTTATAACATTCTTTTAAAACTTATCTCCTGTCAGTTTTCTTACAGTGCCCCAGGGAAAATTTTAAACTTGAAAGTTCCAACATTTCGGATTTATCAAAGTGAAAGAATTTCTCAGATTCTCTTTTCACTCGGTTTCATGGATTTTTTACATTGGAGAGTTAATATAGCTTAAAAAAAATCTCTCTGTTAAAAAAAAAATTACCTCTAGGCTGAGACCATATTTGGAGAGCTTCTGCTCTGAAGCAGTTTTGAGGTTATTTACATAAGAGAGGGAAACTGGAATTATAACTGAAGTTATTTAAATGACAAAATTCACTAAACTTGATGCTATGATAATGTCTGATGAATATACACATTTTCTAAAGAAAATCAGATAAAATCTTATTCGGTTAAAGCTCTATCTAGTTTATAGTGAAAAAGCCTTGTTTTAAAGTGTTATTTTTAAAGCATTTTACAGACTGTGAACTCAACCATTTTTTAAAGGAAGATGTTTATTCTTAATAACAGTAACTTATAGAACTGGTTAAAAAGGATAAACTATTTCATAGCTACCTTGCCACTATTGCAGCATTCAGACCCCAAAATAGAAAATATTACTGAAAGATCACGTCCCAGGACTTAGGAAAAAAAAAAAAAAAGTACTCTACATAGGGAATCACCTGTTTGTGGGTTTAACATATCCTTTTAACAAATCTATACATGGCTTAGAGCTATAAATTCTTTCAACAGCAAGCCTAACTAAGCACCTTGAAGCCTAGAAATTTAGCCAGTGCTTTAAGTATGATTAACACTCAGAGTGTAGCAATTCATGCTGTCATGCTTTCTTGTGCACCCATATATATGGGGGTCTAAATTACCACTCACTGATTACTATTTAATTAAAGAAGAAAAGTACAGGTAAATTGTTCCTGTCACCATAAAGTCTATGGACACGTTCAGTGACTGTCAGTTAAAATAGTCCCAGAGTGATTACATGCCTGCAGGTTATACAGAGTACATAATTTCTTTCAAAAACAAAGCAAGCCTTTTTGGGGGGATGGTATTATATTTGTAGTGCATCTCTTTCTGCGTATAGTTGTGTGACTTGGTTACTTTGAGACAAAAGTTTGTTGTGAAAATTACACTATGCATCAGTGTTAGCCCACCTATATTTCATGGTGTTGGCTATTTTTCTTATTGTTCATATTCATATTTAAGACATTGAAACATATAAAAAATGTAACTTGAAGTACAGGCTAGGTTTCTAATGATGAAGAACATGTTTTCTCCTAAAATGTTGGTTTGTAGCACTCTTATCCTCTGCCCCCAAGCACCTCCTCCACTCCTCCGTCTCACTGACAGGCTTTGCCTTCAGAGTTCATGTAAGTGTTCTAGCATGCTGCCCTTGCACTTGATGGCTGTGGACCCCAGCATTTGGAAGTACACACTAGGACCCTTTCTCCACCACCTCTCTCCTAAGGTAGACAGAATCCATTGGGTTGTCTCAGGGGACAAACGCGGTTGGGATTCATAATCCTCCAGTTAGATGACATCTCAGGACCTTGGACCCTGTAATGTCCTGCACAAATATACTTGAGAAGTCTCCCCAGGTGTGTGCTAAGGATCTTCTAGGTCCTTAGAAGGAGGTTTTGTCAAGTGAGCGTGAAGATGATGATCCCTGGGACAGAAAGAAAAGTGGTAGATAATTGCCTCAGTTCAGTTCAGTTCAGTCGCTCAGTCGTGTCTGACTCTTTGCGACCCCATGAGTCACAGCACGCCAGGCCTCCCTGTCCATCACCAACTCCAGGGGTTCACTCAGACTCACGTCCATCGAGTCAGTGATGCCATCCAGCCATCTCATCCTCTGTCATCCCCTTTTCCTCCTGCCCCTAATCCCTCCCAGCATCAGAGTCTTTTCCAATGAGTCAACTCTTCGCATGGGGTGGCCAAAGTACTAGAGGCCCACAGAACTCATGTCTGGCCCATAAAAGGAGTGGACCTGGTCTCATTGATTCACAAAGTCTTTCCTAACTTCCATGATAAGGTCAAATACCTCTATTATTTTTATAAGCCTTGAGATCATTATGTGGCAATCCTTAGACACTTGGTATTTTACACTTCTTTATGTGATTATGTACTTAATGTCTGCCTTGCTACAAGTCTGTGGCTTCAATTAAGCCAGAAAATGGGTTTTATTATGGTCACTATTGTTTCCTCCTTCCAAATACATTGGCAGGCTCACAGTACATGCCTAACAATATTTGAAATGAATAAATGCAAACTTGCCAACTTTGTAACATTCTTCTGAAAACTAGACCAGTGACCTTATTGTGTACATGAGGCTTGATACGTGTTTGGCAGATACTTAGGAAAGGTGTGTTAGTTAAGGTTTGTCCATCCAAGCTGATAATCAGTTTGAGTGAACATTACCTGGTGTGCATATATGTGCTATCAATTATTAGTCAACTATTTTGGTTTGACTGCCCTGCATGGGTTGTGAGATCTTAGTCCCCCAACCTCAGCCCTCAGGAGTGAAAACCTGGAGTCCTAACCACTGGTTGTTTTGTTTAGTCATTAAGTCATGCCCATTATGCCCAGCTCTCTGTGACCCCATGAACGGTAGCCTGCTAGGCTCCTCTGTCCATGGGATTGCCCAGGCAAGAATACAGGAGTGGGTTGTCATTTCCTTCTCCAGGAGATTTTTCCCACCCAAGGATCAAACCCATGTCCTCTGCACTGACAGGTGAATTCTTAACTGCTGAGCTACCAGGGAAGTCCCAAAACCTAACCACTAGACCACCAGGGAATTCCCCTGAAAGACTATTTTACTCTGCCCGCTTGATATATCAGTATATTTAACAGAGATGTCCAGGAAGATTAATTGGCTTTAGGCATAAATGGATCTAGGAGCTCAAACGACAACATTAAGTAATCTTTTTCCATTTCTAGACAGTGTGTTGACTTTGTTCTCTAGTGATCTTTTTCCCCAGCAATTACACTAAAAATCCCAGGCCTGACTCTCACAGGCCTAGCCTGGGTCACATGTACAACCCTGAATTATACAGGTCAAGCCATGTTAGAAAAGGTATTAAAAATAAGGGCAAAGTATGTTCCTTTAAAGAAAATTAATGTCTTTACCATAATAAAGATATTGAGCAGGTAACACCACAGAGACTCACCTACTTTAACCATCTGTAGACTCTACAGAAAAGAGATTCTTGATTTAAAGTGACTTGATTTAATGACCAGCAGCAAGTTGCTGCTATGTCATCAATTTATCACACATAGAAAGAAAAAGAGAAGTAGGCATCATTGCCTTTTAAACCTGGTTCCTGCAGGAGTCTGTTCAAGGATCACTAGACTCTGCTCCCAGAGTAACCTGTCTTCTCTTCCTCTGGAGAAATTAGGAGGGAGAGAGGCTACTAGATCCAAGTTACAAACCAGCCACATTCTCAGATCTTCTGTTGTTGACCAAAAGCTAGAATCAGGGAAAGGAATGAGCTTACCAGAGCAGAAAGAAAGAATCAGAAAGGAGAATAGTGTTACAGTAGATTCTACAGATTATGAGGTCTATGAGACCAACAAACCATGTATGCAGATTTCTAAAGATGAAAACGGACCTTTTCCAATCCTGTGGCCACTGCTGAGATTTCCAAATTTGCTGGCATATTGAGTGCAGCACTTTCACAGCATCATCTTCCAGGATTTGAAATAGCTCAACTGGAATTCCATCACCTCCTCTAGCTTTGTTCATAGTGATGCTTTCTAAGGCCCACTTGACTTCACATTCTGGGATGTCTGGCTCTGGGTGAGTGATCACAACATCATGATTATCTTGGTTGTGAAGATCTTTTTTGTACAGTTCTTCTGTGTATTCTTGCCACCTCTTCTTACTATCTTCTGCTTCTGTTAGGTCCATATCATTTCTGTCCTTTATCGAGCCCATCTTTGCATGAAATTTTCCCTTGATATCTCTAATTTTCTTGGAGAGATCTCTAGTCTTTCCCACTCTAATGTTTTCCTCTATTTCTTTGTACTGATCCCTGAGAAAGTCTTTCTTATCTCTCCTTGCTATTCTTTGAAACATTGCATTCAAATCTTTCCTTTTCTCCTTTGCAGTATTGCATAGGAACCTGGAAAATTATTTCCATGAATCAAGGTAAATTGGAAGTCATCAAACAAGAGATGGCAAGAGTGAACATTGACATTTTAGGAATCAATGAACTAAAATGGACTTTAATGGATGAATTTAACTCAGATTACCATTATATCTATTACTGTGGGCAAGAATCCCTTAGAAGAAATGGAGTAGCCATCATAGTCAACAAGAGTCTGAAATGCAGTACTAGGATGCAATCTCAAAAATGAAAGAATGATCTCTGTTTGTTTCAAAGGCAAACCATTCAATATCAGAGTAATCCAAGTCTATGCTCCAACTAGTAAAGCTGAAGTTCAATGGTTGTATGAAGACCTACAAGACCTTCCTGAGCTAACACCCCAAAAAGATGTCCTTTCCATTATAGAGGACTGGAATGCAAAAGCAAGAAGTCAAGAGATACCTGGAGTAACAGGCAAATTTGATCTTGGAGTACAGAATTAAGCCAGGCAAAGTCGAACAGAGTTTTGTCAAGAGAACACACTGGTCATAGCAAACACCCTCTTCCAACAACACAAGAGAAAACTCTACACATGGACATCACCAGATAGTCAATACTGAAATCAGATTGATTATATTCTTTGCAGCCAAAGATGAAAAAGCTCTATACAGTCAGCAAAAACAAGACCAGGTGCTGACTATGGCTCAGATCATAAACTCCTTATTGCCAAATTCAGACTTAAATTGAAGAAAGTAGGGGAAACCACTAGACCATTCAGTTCAGTTCAGTTCAGTTCAGTCGCTCAGTCCTGTCATACTCTTTGCAACTCCATGAATCACAGCACATCAGGCCTCCCTGTCCATCACGAACTCCTTGAGTTAACTCAAACTCATGTCCATCGAGTCCATGATGCCATCCAGCCATCTCATCCTCTGTCATCCCTTTCTCCTCCTGCCCACAATCCTTCCCAGCATCAGACTTTTCCAATGAGTCAACTCTTTGCATGAGGTGGCCAAAGTACTGGAGTTTCAGCTTTAGCATCTTTCCTTCCAAAGAACACCCAGNGACTATCATTCTTCTTTGAAGCCAATAGAAGCATGTCTCTGATTTTCTCTGTCTTTGACCACTAAATCCTCTTTTAAGAGATTACTTATTTGCATCAGGCCCACCAAGATAATCTTCCTTTTGATTAGCTCAAAATCAGCTGATAAGAGATCTTAATTATATCAGCAAAATTCCATCCCCTTTGCCTTATAATGTCACAGAATCATAGGAGTGATAGCCCAGCAGAGTTACAAGTCCCCCCGCCCACACACACACTAATAGAGAAGAGCTTTCACTTGAAAGTGAAAGTGAAAGTATAGTCACTCAGTGGTGTCCGACTCTTTGTGATCCCATCAACTGTAGCCTACCAGGCTCCTCCATCCTTGGGGTTTTCCAGGCAGAAGGACTGGAGTGGGTTGCCATTTAGGACCCTTTTAAAATCCTTCTTACAAGGTAGCTCATTTTGTTTTTATTTGCCTTTCCCTATGACAAATGATAGTGAACATCTTTTAATACACTTATTTGCCAACTTTATATCTTCTTTAGTGAAGTGTCTGTTGAAATATTTTATCCATTTTTATTGGTTTGTTCTTTTATAATTGAGTTTTTTTATATATAATTGAGTTTTAAGAGCTTTTATACACTCCAGATGAAAGTCCTTTAGAAGATGTGTTTTATAAATATATTCTCCCACCTGTGCTTTGTCTTTTCATTCTCTAAACATTATTTTTTGAAGAATGAGTTTTTTTGTTTTAATAAAGTCTTTTATCATCTTTTTTCTTTTATGATTCATGCTTTCAGTGTTATACTTAAGAAACATTTGCCTAATTCAAATTCACAAAGATCTTCTCCTATGCTTTATGTAGAATTTTTGCAATTTTAGGTTTTGCATTTAGCTCTATGATTAATTTTTGTTAATTTTGTTTAGGGTACAAGGTATGCTGCTGCTGCTGCTGCTAAGTCGCTTCAGTCGTGTCTGACTGTGTGACCCCATAGACGGCAGCCCACCAGGCTCCCCCGTCCCTGGGATTCTCCAGGCAAGAACGCTGGAGTGGGTTGCCATTTCCTTCTCCAATGCATGAAAGTGAAAATTGAACTCGAGGTTAATTATTTTGGTCATGAATGTCCAATATTTCTAACACTACTTGGTGAAAAGACCATCCATTTCCCATTGCTTTTACAACTTTGCCTCAAATCAATTCACCATACAAGTGTTTGTCTATTTCTAGACTCTCTTCTTCACAATTGATTTATGTTTCTATTCTTTCTTCAATATAATACTATTTTTATACTGTAGTTTAAAAGTAAAAGTAACTCTTAAAGTCAGATATTATGAGCTGTCCAACTTCATGCTTTTTTTTCATACTTAATGGTCTGTCAACATTAAGCATAATGCCATCTGTAAATTGTATTTTTTTAGATGCCCTTTAATAGATTGAAAAAGTTCCCCTCTATTCCTAAGTTGCTGAAAAATTTTATTATGAAGAGCTATTGTATTTTTGTCAAACAATTTTTCTGCATTCATTGAGGTGATCATAAGTTTCTTTTTCTCATTTTTACTCTGTTAATTGCTTTATCATGATGCAGCAACATTTTTATATATTGCTGTATTAAAATGTTTATATATTTTTGCATGTATGTTCCTGCTACTGCTGCTGCTAAGTTGCTTCAGTCATGTCTGGCTCTGTGCAACCCCAGAGACTATTAAACTAGAGACTTGTTTTCTTGCACAAGCACGATTTGATTTTGGTTTCAGCCTAATGCCAGTTTCATAAAAATGTTGGGAAATATTCACTTCTCATCTACTTTATAGAAAATTTTGCATTGAATTGACATTATTTTCTCCTTAAATGTTTGGTAGAAATTGCCATTGAAGCCATCTAGTGAACAAAACTATCTAGGGTTTTCTTTGTTGGCAGGTTTTGAACTACAAATTCAATTGCTTGGTAAATTTAAGACTATTCAGATTATCTGTTTTCTTAGGTGAGCTTGGGTTTTCTGCATCTTTCAGGGAATTTATCCATTTCATTTGATACTGATATTTATGGGCATAAACTTGTTCATGAAATTCCTTTATTATTATTTTAGTAGCTGTGGGTTCTTTAGTGATCTCATTTCTTCCATACCTGATAAAGCTAAGTATGTCGTCTCTTTTCTTGCCAAGTTTAACCAGAGATTTGTCCATATTATTATTATTTTTAAAGAAACAACTTTTGGTTTTAATGATTTTAATGATCTCTATTGCTTTTTTGTTTTCAATGTCTTTGTTTTATGTCCTTAGGTTTATCATTTACTTCTGTTTCATTTTGTTTTCATTTGCTTTTCTTTTTCTGGTTTAGGTAAGTTAGTCACTCAGTTGTGTCCAACTCTTTGTAACCGAATGGACTGTACCTGCCAGACTCCTCTGTCCATGGGATCTCCCAGGCAAGAATATTAGAGTAAGTAGCCATTCCATTCTCCAGGGAATCTTCTCNTTTCTTTTTCTGGTTTAGGTAAGTTAGTCACTCAGTTGTGTCCAACTCTTTGTAACTGAATGGACTGTACCTGCCAGACTCCTCTGTCCATGGGATCTCCCAGGCAAGAATACTAGAGTAGGTAGCCATTCCATTCTCCAGGGGATCTTCCCGGCCCAGGGATAGAATCCAGGTATCCTGAATCACATGCAGATTCTTTACTGTCTAAACCACCAAGGAACCCCATAGTAACCTATAAACTTTGATTTCAGATAATACCATTTATTTTCCTTGAAGTACTGAGTTAGCTACATTCTAAGAATTTTGATATGTGGTGCTTTTATTTCTATTTAGTTCAGAGTATTTTCTAAATTTCCTTGAAACTTCTTCTTTAGCCTGTGAGGAATATAGATCTGTGTTGTTTAATTTCCAAATATATTTTATCCATACTTACTTTTCATATTAATTTCTCGTAAAATCATAGTTGAAGTCAGTACTTTATAGCATACTTTCTTCAGAAAATGGATCAATTTGCATCATCAATGACTATGATCTTCTTTTCATATGTCCTGTCAAGGAAAGGTTGTACATTAAATCAAGCTGGACATTATTAAAGTTAGAATCTNAGGAATATAGATCTGTGTTGTTTAATTTCCAAATATATTTTATCCATACTTACTTTTCATATTAATTTCTTGTAAAATCATAGTTGAAGTCAGTGCTTTATAGCATACTTTCTTCAGAAAATGGATCAGTTTGCATCATCAATGACTATGATCTTCTTTTCATATGTCCTATCAAGGAAAGGTTGTACATTAAATCAAGCTGGACATTATTAAAGTTAGAATCTATCCAGGACTTATTAATTCTAGATACTATTGTAAACACTTTCATTTGGGATATTTTTCATCTTTTTAACAAGCTTAGGAGAAAGTTAATATAATTTACATATCACAGATCAATTAACCGAAGCACAGAGAAATTAAATTCTCCAAGTTCACATAACCTGTAAGTGGTGGATTCAGAATAGGAACCTAGTTAAAAGCTCACATTTGAGACTCTAAACTCTTTAGGATACCAAATTAGGGAGGGCTTATGTTTATAAATAAAAGGAAAAGAGATTTAATGAGTGTGAATTTTATATAGTATTAGGTTCCTTACACATGGAGATATATTAAATCAATTTAAATTATATATTATTATAAAGGCAAATGCCATTATTGATCACTCATACCTGATAACTGTGTGAGTGTGTACCTGTGTGTGTCCCTGTGCATGCGCTCAGTCATGTCCAGCTCTTTGTGACCCCATGGACTGTAGCCTGCCAGGCTCCTCTGTATCTGATAAGTACATAGTTCTTAATTAAATAGCCATGTTGCTGAAATGATATTCGCAAGTAAATCTTTCATTGACCAAATAAAAATTGAAAGTTATACACTACAGTACTCTCTAGAGAAGGCGTCTACATGTTTTTATCAATAAATAAAAGTGTCTTATTCAATTATAACTTGTCAACAAATATAATTATAAATTTCTGAGATCCTAGCAGTGTCAAAATGTTTCTGGAGTTACATATTTTCATAACTCCAGCAGGTCTCCAAGCCTAATCTCATCTTGAAGCCAGAAAATATACTGAAGTCTTTGTGGTTAGTTTGATTTGCAGACTCTTTGGCCCACTGCAAATTTTGTAACCAGCAGCAAATCTCATGGCTCCTTTCTAGGGCCAAACCTCATTCTGGCATGCTACCACAGTTCAGTCATTTCTTTGAGAAATTGTGTTCTACTGTTCAATCAACTAATTATAAAATGAATGCTGGTAATACAGCTAGGAATAAAGGGAGAATATTCCATATTAACTTACATTGCATAATTGTACATTAGCTATTATTGTGTTAAGTCTCATGTGTCTCTCTTGAGGTGCATTTTTTATATTAGGATGTTTTCTTCTTAAAATCAAGAGCTAAAATTTGTCATATTTTTTCCTTTCTTCTTTTAAACCAATATGTATTTAAATACTTAAAACAGACACTTTGTTATAGAAGATTTTGCACATCTCAGGCATGATCAAAAAGAAAATGTAAATCATTTTTCTGCTGATTTTCCAGGATCAGCTTTTTTTCTATTATCCTGATAAACCTAGAGCGTTTACAAGTCTCTAGACATGAAATAAGTAAGCAAGCACCGTGTCAAGATGCCATATTCATGAAATACAAATAAATGGACTTATTTGCAAAGTNTCATTTTTCTGCTGATTTTCCAGGATCAGCTTTTTTTCTATTATCCTGATAAACCTAGAGCATTTACAAGTCTCTAGACATGAAATAAGTAAGCAAGCACAGTGTCAAGATGCCATATTCATGAAATACAAATAAATGGACTTATTTGCAAAGTTAGTTAATGTCAACCATAAACACAAATATTAGGTCATGTGTGTTATAGCCCTGTATTGCTTTTTGTTATTTTATATATATCTTTGTTTGATTTGGGGCTTCCCTGGTGTCTCAGCTGATAAAGAACCCACCTGCAATGTGGGAGACCTGAGTTCAATCCCTGGGTTGGGAAGATTCCCTGAAGAAGGGCATGGCAACCCACTCTAGTAATCTTGCCTGGAGAATCCCCATGGACAGAGGAGGCTAGTGGGCTATAGTCCATGGGGTCTCAAAGATTTTAATGAGTTCACACATCCTTTAGCATACCAATATGTCATCTGTCATTACTGCGTAAGCATTTGCTATGTTGTTTGCACTGCTGCCATTTATAAAGAACACATAAAGCTTAGTGAATGTCCTATAATTTACCTTTCTTATTGTTAGACATTCCATTATCTATATTTGCATAGGAAGCTATTCCCCGAAGATAGTAGCTCAAAAGGCAGTTATTTTCTTTAATCCTGATTTTGTGAGTTAAAAAGTGAAACAGAGACAACGTATTTCGACTCTACAGTGTCTGGGGCCTTCATCAGTGTCGTTTGAAGGTGTCTCATGAGCCACGCTGTGGTAACTTTGTTATATGAGTCCAATCCGCACCTTACCTGATAATTGATAAACCCTTACCAGGTAGATCAGTGATAAAGAATCTGCCTGCAATTCAGGAGATATAGGAGACACAAGTTCGATCCCTGGGTCAGGAAGATCCCTTGGAGAAGGAAATGGCAACCCACTCTAGTATTATTGCCTGGGAAATCCCAAGGACAGAGGAGCCTGGCATGCTGCAGCTCATGGAGTCACAAAGAGTCAGACGCAACTGAGCACACATACAGCTTACCAGGTAGATCCTTACCCTGCAGGGGTAAACCAATGTTTACCTTCCATTCTTGAAGTGCCACAGCTACCCCTACCACTTCAGGGCTTAGCAAAATGCCTCATCTATTAATGTGGTACTCACACAATGTTGCTTTAGACCAAATAACTTATTTTTTATGGTCAAGGAGGTATTACAGCAGGCACAAGCATATGATATTTTATTGGCCTTGATGATGTTGTGAAAGTGCTGCACTCAATATGCCAGCAAATCTGGAAAACTCAGCAGTGGCCACAGGACTGGAAAAGGTCAGATTTCATTCCCATTCCAAAGAAAGGCAATGCCATAGAATGTTCAAACTACCAGACAACTGAACGCATTTCACAGGCTAGCAAAGTAATGCTCAAAATTCTCCAAGCCAGGCTTCAACAGTGTGTGAACCATGAACTTCCAGGTGTTCAAGCTGGATTTAGAAAAGGCAGAGGAACCAGAGATCAAATTGCCAACATCCGCTAGATGATAGAAAAAGCAAGAGAGTTACAGAAAAACATCTACTTTTGCTTTATTGACTCTGTCAAAGCCTTTGACTGTGTGGATCATGAAAAACTGTGGAAAATTCCTCAAGAAATGGGAATACCAGGCCACCTTACTGGCTTCCTGAGAAATCTGTATGCAGGTCAAGAAGCAACAGCTAGAACTGGACATGAAACAGCACAATGGTTCCAAATCAGGAAAGGAGTACGTCAAGGCTGTATGTTGTCACCCTGCTTATTTAACTTATATGCAGAGTACATCATGAGAAATGCTGGGCTGGAGGAAGCACAAGCTGGAATCAAGATTGCCAGGAGAAATATCAATAACCTTAGACATTCAGATGACACCACTCNGACTGATGCTAAAGCTGAAACTCCAATATTTTGGCCACCTGATGTGAAGAGCTGACTCATTGGAAAAGACCGTGATGCTGGGAAAGATTGGGGGCAGGAGGAGAAGGGGATGATAGAGGATGAGATGGGTGGACGGCATCACCAACTCAATGGACATCGATTTGGGTGAATTCTGGGAGTTGGTGATGGACAGAGAGTCCTGGCACGCTGCGGTTAATGGGGTCTGAAAGAGTCAGACACCACTGAGCAATGGAACTGAACTGAACTGAACTGAAAGATCCTGGCATCAGGTCCCATCACTTCATGGCAAATAGATGAGGAAGCAATGGAAACAGAGTTTATTTTGGGGGGCTACAGATGGTGATTGCAGCCATGAAATTAAAAGATGCTTGCTCCTTGGAAGAAAAGCTATGACAGCATATTAAAAACTTGGACAGCATATTAAAAAAACAGAGATATTACTTGACAAACAAAGGTCCATCTAGTCAAAGCTATGGTTTTACGAGTCATGTATGGATGTGAGAGTTGGACCATAAAGAAATCTGAGCATCAAAGAAC
The DNA here is from genome assembly GCA_006410875.1 of Neotragus pygmaeus. NCBI lineage: Eukaryota > Metazoa > Chordata > Mammalia > Artiodactyla > Bovidae > Neotragus > Neotragus pygmaeus. The sequence goes on from SJYV01055904.1 coordinate 402,007, forward strand.
TGATGTTTGGACTGTGGTATTGGAGAAGACTCTTGAGAGTTCCTTGGACTGCAAGGAGATCCAACCAGTCCATCCTAAAGGAAATCAGTCCTGAATATTCATTGGAAGGACTGATGCTGAAACTGAAACTCTAATACTTTGGCCACCTGATGTGAGGAACTGACTCATTGGAAAAGACACTGATGCTGGGAAAGATTGAAGGCAGGAGGAGAAGGAGACAACAAAGGGTGAGATGGTTGGATGGCATCACAGACTCAATGGACATCAGTTTGAGTAAGCTCTGGGAGTTGGTGATGGACATGGAAGCCTGGTGTGCTGCAGTCCATGAGGTCACAAAGAATCAGACATGCCTGAGTGACTGAACTGAAATAACATATATTCCTCACCCATAAAACAGCTAAAAAGAATATCAGAAAATGCTCATCTAAGTTATCAGCTCTGGAAACTGTCCTCTGTCTTCCATGATTTGATATATTTGCTAAACTAATTGTCATCATCAAGTACTGTGTACTTAATATTATAGTATTTGGGGTTTGGGAAAAGGAGCTGATGTATTACTAGACCCTTTCATCATCATACCTTGTGGCTCAGTTGTGAAATTGTTGAATCTCTTCTCCATGGTCTTTCAGTCTGCCAGATGTGAGATTTAATTTTTTGTATGTGTGTGGCAGGGAGTTCTTTTTGCCAGGGCAATGCTTCAAGTTCCACTAACTCATAGCTGTGACCACGGTATCATACTATACTCCCATACCCACACGTCATGGGGTTAACTTCTCTGATTCTACTGTCAGTGACATTCATTTTTTCCTCTAATTTTGTGGAAATGTTCTGGTAAAATCTCTTCCATTAAGTGGAAAATTAGATACAACAAAAGACAAGTAAGAAGTATATATAGCAAAGGAGAAAATGGAAAAGAATGCTTTTTGTATTTTCTTCCATTTAACCTGTGACCATCAAGGCTTTTGACAGAAAACTGCATCTAGTCTTTGAGAAAAACTGATCTGGTTTAGCATCCGATTAGGAATATGCTAGAGTGCCTGTTTCACTCTACCCTTGCCACCAGGGAGTGTGAAAAAAATGCTTGGTGGACAAAAATACAATTGCCTTAATCGAAAACATTTTCTTATTAACATGATTGGACATTTTTTATATGTTTAGTGGACATTTATAAAGCCCCTTTTATGAATGAATGTAATGTAATGTGCCCAATCTTTTTTATCAGGACATTCTAAGACATCTTCGACATGCTGCAAGAACTGGCTTTGAGAAGTACTTTGCTTACCACTCAAAGAATGAAACACACACACACACACACAGAGACACGAACACACATACACATTTGCAGACGGTTAGGAGTTCTGAAATATTACATATGCTATCTACACTTCATCTCTCATAAACAGTAGTTAAGTGTTTAATAAGATTTTTACTTAATGTTATAATTGCCTGATGAAAAACAGAGAAACAGAAAATACATACTCTTTAAATAAAAGTAAAAATAAAATAAAATGAGGGAAGTCTACACAACATATTGGTTAAAGGCATATAACATAAAGTTAAAGACACGTAACATAAAATCAGAAGTTCTTGGTCTCTGAGCCACACCATAGAAGTGCATGAGACACCTCAGGAAGCTGAAATAGAATATTATGTGCTATTTTATATTTCCTGTTTGTGAGTGACCTAAATACAACCATTCACAAGTGACTGGAGAGAGAAAGCTCCCAAGGGTTGGGAAAGCTACAACCAGGCAACAGCTTGAGTTGTAAGAGAGTCACAGCAATAAACCTTAAAAGCCTTGCCCTGGGAGGGCCAGCCTGATGGTGGGGGCAAAGACTGTGAATGCAGCCTGGTCTTCTTGTACCTGGGAACACATCGTGAATCTAACCAACGCTCTTCTGGCACTGACTTCCTCGTAATGTGCCTCCATGCCTGCAGGTTATCAGTCCTTAGAAACCTGGAGCCACGGGATGACATTTAACTCTGATCTGTCTTCTTTGTATTTAGCACAAGAGCTAATAAGGTACAGAAGCTAGGATAATAATTGCAAGAATGTTAAGTTAGCACTCACGGTTTCCAACAGAAGCTACTGAAGTTACCAAAGAACAAGAATATACAGTTGATCATAAGCTAATTGAAGAACGCTTCCTGACTTTGTAAAGCAACCAAAAGTAATAAAAGATGAGGGATTTAAACAGAAAGCAAAGTTGAGGAATTTAATAGTTGGTAAAATAAAATATCATAATTTTTTTTTCCTTTCTTCCAACTCCAGGAGCATGGTTTTGGCACCAGTACTGGAGTGTTTCCCTTATTCTGCCATATATTACATGGTGATTACATTTTCACTAGGCTGTGCATTTGTGGGAATCAAGTCTAGGATGCACAAGACATTCACCTTCATAGCCACTGTTGCATTTTGAATATGTCCTGATCAGGGCTGAATAGATGAATACCACAATTGTTAATGACTATAATGTTTAAAAACATTAAGCAACAGATTATTTTTATTTTTTTCTAACTTTAACTACCTCTACATGTCTGTGTAAAGTACTTCATAAATTTTAAGAAGCTATAAATACTTTGGGAATCACCATTTTTACTTTCTAATTTGCAGGGTAATTTGTTAAACCATCAGAATATAAGAACCTGAATATAAAATGGGCTTGGCCTGTCTTCTATTGTGAAAAAGTGAGAATGTAATCAAACATATATTCTAATGTATACAGTCCAACATTATTTTTGTCTGAAATATTTCATTATAGAAATAATTTCAAAAGAAACCTGAATATACCATTTTCAAGTCACTTTTTATTTTAACACATATAAAGAATTTAGCTGCAGTCTTTGTACTATTCTGGATGATAAAGGAAGAAGGTGTTTGAAGTTTGAATTAGGCAGTAAAGTTTTCATGGCACTAATTTAAAGTAGATTGTTATTTGATTTTAATTCTGAAGCATGTGTTACCTGTTGCTCTTTTAATGTTTGTGTCTTGGAAATACTTTGAGGAGGGCGAATAGACCAAATTGTGAAGGAAAAAAGCACCAGTCCTAGCTATTTTACCAATGTGTATTAACACTAAAGTTTTTTCTTTATCTTTTTTAAAAAAAATTATCACCCTGTCAAAATTAAATATGCAATTCACAGAAAATTTAAAGGCTAGTTAAAATATTTCAATATAGTTAAAATCTTTTTGAATTTCCAGATGCATTATTTCTTCAGTAAATGTTATAAAATGCAAAATTAATTTAACATNTTATAGTATTTGGGGTTTGGGAAAAGGAGCTGATGTATTACTAGACCCTTTCATCATTATACCTTGTGGCTCAGTTGTGAAATTGTTGAATCTCTTCTCCATGGTCTTTCAGTCTGCCAGATGTGAGATTTAATTTTTTGTATGTGTGTGGCAGGGAGTTCTTTTTGCCAGGGCAATGCTTCAAGTTCCACTAACTCATAGCTGTGACCACGGTATCATACTATACTCCCATACCCACACGTCATGGGGTTAACTTCTCTGATTCTACTGTCAGTGACATTCATTTTTTCCTCTAATTTTGTGGAAATGTTCTGGTAAAATCTCTTCCATTAAGTGGAAAATTAGATACAACAAAAGACAAGTAAGAAGTATATATAGCAAAGGAGAAAATGGAAAAGAATGCTTTTTGTATTTTCTTCCATTTAACCTGTGACCATCAAGGCTTTTGACAGAAAACTGCATCTAGTCTTTGAGAAAAACTGATCTGGTTTAGCATCCGATTAGGAATATGCTAGAGTGCCTGTTTCACTCTACCCTTGCCACCAGGGAGTGTGAAAAAAATGCTTGGTGGACAAAAATACAATTGCCTTAATCGAAAACATTTTCTTATTAACATGATTGGACATTTTTTATATGTTTAGTGGACATTTATAAAGCCCCTTTTATGAATGAATGTAATGTAATGTGCCCAATCTTTTTTATCAGGACATTCTAAGATATCTTCGACATGCTGCAAGAACTGGCTTTGAGAAGTACTTTGCTTACCACTCAAAGAATGAAACACACACACACACACACAGAGACACGAACACACATACACATTTGCAGACGGTTAGGAGTTCTGAAATATTACATATGCTATCTACACTTCATCTCTCATAAACAGTAGTTAAGTGTTTAATAAGATTTTTACTTAATGTTATAATTGCCTGATGAAAAACAGAGAAACAGAAAATACATACTCTTTAAATAAAAGTAAAAATAAAATAAAATGAGGGAAGTCTACACAACATATTAGTTAAAGGCATATAACATAAAGTTAAAGACACGTAACATAAAATCAGAAGTTCTTGGTCTCTGAGCCACACCATAGAAGTGCATGAGACACCTCAGGAAGCTGAAATAGAATATTATGTGCTATTTTATATTTCCTGTTTGTGAGTGACCTAAATACAACCATTCACAAGTGACTGGAGAGAGAAAGCTCCCAAGGGTTGGGAAAGCTACAACCAGGCAACAGCTTGAGTTGTAAGAGAGTCACAGCAATAAACCTTAAAAGCCTTGCCCTGGGAGGGCCAGCCTGATGGTGGGGGCAAAGACTGTGAATGCAGCCTGGTCTTCTTGTACCTGGGAACACATCGTGAATCTAACCAACGCTCTTCTGGCACTGACTTCCTCGTAATGTGCCTCCATGCCTGCAGGTTATCAGTCCTTAGAAACCTGGAGCCACGGGATGACATTTAACTCTGATCTGTCTTCTTTGTATTTAGCACAAGAGCTAATAAGGTACAGAAGCTAGGATAATAATTGCAAGAATGTTAAGTTAGCACTCACGGTTTCCAACAGAAGCTACTGAAGTTACCAAAGAACAAGAATATACAGTTGATCATAAGCTAATTGAAGAACGCTTCCTGACTTTGTAAAGCAACCAAAAGTAATAAAAGATGAGGGATTTAAACAGAAAGCAAAGTTGAGGAATTTAATAGTTGGTAAAATAAAATATCATAATTTTTTTTTCCTTTCTTCCAACTCCAGGAGCATGGTTTTGGCACCAGTACTGGAGTGTTTCCCTTATTCTGCCATATATTACATGGTGATTACATTTTCACTAGGCTGTGCATTTGTGGGAATCAAGTCTAGGATGCACAAGACATTCACCTTCATAGCCACTGTTGCATTTTGAATATGTCCTGATCAGGGCTGAATAGATGAATACCACAATTGTTAATGACTATAATGTTTAAAAACATTAAGCAACAGATTATTTTTATTTTTTTCTAACTTTAACTACCTCTACATGTCTGTGTAAAGTACTTCATAAATTTTAAGAAGCTATAAATACTTTGGGAATCACCATTTTTACTTTCTAATTTGCAGGGTAATTTGTTAAACCATCAGAATACAAGAACCTGAATATAAAATGGGCTTGGCCTGTCTTCTATTGTGAAAAAGTGAGAATGTAATCAAACATATATTCTAATGTATACAGTCCAACATTATTTTTGTCTGAAATATTTCATTATAGAAATAATTTCAAAAGAAACCTGAATATACCATTTTCAAGTCACTTTTTATTTTAACACATATAAAGAATTTAGCTGCAGTCTTTGTACTATTCTGGATGATAAAGGAAGAAGGTGTTTGAAGTTTGAATTAGGCAGTAAAGTTTTCATGGCACTAATTTAAAGTAGATTGTTATTTGATTTTAATTCTGAAGCATGTGTTACCTGTTGCTCTTTTAATGTTTGTGTCTTGGAAATACTTTGAGGAGGGCGAATAGACCAAATTGTGAAGGAAAAAAGCACCAGTCCTAGCTATTTTACCAATGTGTATTAACACTAAAGTTTTTTCTTTATCTTTTTTAAAAAAAATTATCACCCTGTCAAAATTAAATATGCAATTCACAGAAAATTTAAAGGCTAGTTAAAATATTTCAATATAGTTAAAATCTTTTTGAATTTCCAGATGCATTATTTCTTCAGTAAATGTTATAAAATGCAAAATTAATTTAACATCTTTGTATTATATACTATCTACTCATTTTGGAGCTGCCATCCTAATAGTACTTAATGTTTGATACTTGTTAACATTAGTTATTTTGTTAACTAATGAGCTACTTTGTTAACAAGCTCTTTTCTTTATTTTAAATTCTCTAACACAGGATTTTTTCCTAATTTAAGCAGAATATCTGATTTTTTTGCTTGTGACTTACATCTTTTTGTTCTACTGGTGTCTGTGTTTGAAGTTAAATGTCTATACCACATTACCTATATCTAAATGTTCTGATGGAAGTGAAATAGGACTTTATAACTTCAAAGAACAGTATAAGAGAAGGGTAAAGAACAGGGTAACAGAAATTCAGAAGGAAACAGATTGTTCTCCCTGAGGGAAAAGTGAAAAAAAAATTTGCAAAAGAACTGGTCTCTTTTTTTAATCTCTGGGATGAAAACGGTAACCATAGAAATAACAATCAAACTTAGGCTTCCTTGTCAAAGAATACATCTTGGTGAATGACAGTCCTCGATACTATTTTTAGATCTTTGCCCTTACAGCCTTTCCCAATATTTTAGAATCTCTAGAAAGAATACACCTGTGCCATTCATGGACCAGCAACCTGGCCTGAAGATTGAAACAGACTTAAGAAAATTGGGCAGAGATATCACACAAAGCATAACCGTCAGTTTTCTATGAAGGATGGGAGAGATGAAGAAAGGATTGTCTCAGATCTCTACCAGCTATATTCTTTCAGTTAATAAGGCATAAAAACTCCTTGACTAATTTAAGAGGAAACTTAGTGGAAGAACAGAAAAATAGCTTATGGAATTTAAGAAGATACCTAAGTATCCCATATTTGAAAGAAGGAACTGAACTACAGCAGCAGACGTTTGTAAGTTTTTTCTTTCTAAGAGTGCTATTCTGATTGAGAATTTACTCCACTGACTCTTGGTCTTGGGGATTTTATCTACCAAACATCCTCAGTCTTCTGTAACCAAGCACAATTCAGGAAAGATGAATAAAACCAATTAGAAGAACTGCCCCCCATCCACCCCAGCCCCCTGCCTCTTACTTGGGAGACAGGTCCTATTAAAGGAGAAGGCATTTTTGCAGGGCCATCATTTGAAAAGACACCACCAGGATAACCACACAATGAGGGTCAACATTCAAAACTACCATGCTCAGATCATAAATTGCTAAAAGACTTCAGTATAACAAAACCAGTTACCCCACTGCTAAAGAAATCCATTCAGTTATCCTCTCATTAATTTATTTACACATCAATTAAGCATTTATTATAAAAGAGAAGTTGGGCTATATAATTAGGATGTAAAAATGACAGAGATACAACCATAGGTTTTAAGAGTTTATAGTTTACCGAAAAGAACAAAACATGCATGTATGAAAAATAAACATAAATTCTTCAATGATAAGGACAATTAAAGATGCTAAGCAGTGAATTTAATTTTGAGAACAGAATGCATTTTATGTATTCATATTCTCCTAAATTCAGTGCGACCAGGACTCTCCCAGGATCCATATTTAAAGCAAGCATAGCAGATCCTGTCTTTTGCATCTGTGTCTGTGTTCATATGCTATGGGTTTCCTGCCTCTCTCTGTTGCACTCATATCACTTTTATTTTTGAATGAAAGGCCTTGTTTTTTTGGTTGGATTTCAGTGTCCTCACAAAGACTCCATATTGTGTCCACCTGCATATTATTAGTGCCTGAAATTTCCCTATTGTTGAGTTGTACCTGCTGTCCTCAAGAAAAGAATAGAAAGGAACACTACAGTAATGACAGGGATTTTTTTTTTTTTTCCAGTTTTTCTCAGGGATTTACATGGATAAGAAAAAGTAGATTGAAAAGGAAGTTTTTAATCTCCTTCCATGTCCAGAACAATGCCAGAACAATGCCTGCATGAGGTCCATACAGGGGTAAAGAGATATAAAAACTGAATGGCTTTTCTCATAAATATGATGCTTTGATTTTTTAAAGGTTGTTGGGCCTGTTTCCAGCTTCTGCAGTTAGAAACATGAATGTAATAGAGCAGATTTGCATTCACTGCAATCATTTAATTCTATTTAAAGAGAGCTGTTCCATATATTTGAAATCCATGCAATGAAGTAGTTTCCTATTCAAACAGATGCATATGTTCTTATTCAGTGCAAATTTTGTTTCTACAAGACAATGTCTCTGTATAATAAGAAGCATGTATTTTTACTTAAAAATTTGATGTTACATAAAATTATCTGATGGCAAAATACTTAACCTACCCTGATTGGAAAAGAACAGATGTGCATGCTAAGTCACTTCAGCCATGTCCAACTCTTTGTGACCCATTGGACTACAGCCCGGCTCCTCTGTCCAGGAGTTAAATGGGATTCTCCAGGCAAGGATACTGGGTGCCCTCCTCTAGTAGGTCTTCCCAACCCAAGGATCGAACCTGTGTCCCTTATGTCTGCTGCATTCACAGGTATATTCTTTACCACTATTGCCAAACAGCTAACTCTAGACAAACTATACATAAATGATAAATAGACATAAGGGTTTTTATGAAAAGAGTTGAAGATTGGTACATTCAATTATACAGTCAGCCCTCTGTGTCAATGGGTTCAGTTCAGTGTCTGTGGGTTCAACCAGTAATGGATTGAAAATATTAAAAAAAATTCTAGAAATTTCCAAAAAACAAATCTTGAATTTGCAGCATGCCAGCGACTATTTACATAGCATTTACATTATATTTACAACTACTTACACAGTATTAACATTGTACTAGGTATTACAAGTAAACTAGAGATGATGTAAAGTGTACAAGAATGGGTATATTTGGTTATTTGTAAATAGTAGACCATTTTATTATAAGAGAATTTTGGTATCCACTAGGAATTCTGGAACAATCCCTCTTAGATCCTGAGGGACAACCGTATGTATTATGAAATGATCACCCTGCTAAGTCTAATTAATCTCTATCACCACACATAATGGCAAACTTTTTTCTTGTGATGAGAACTTATAAGATCTATTAGTAACTTTTAAATATATACTAGAGTACTATTAACTACAGTTACCATGTTCTATGTTATGTCCTCTTGACATATATTTTATGTTTGTATTTTGACCATCTTCACCCCTGCTTTCTTTGTCTTTAATTTTAATCACCATGAATTTTAAGTTTAACTTTAATTATTATCTTTAATTTTGGGAGAACATCCATGAATAAATATGATGGGTAATTATGTAAGGGAAGGCAGTACAATGTAAAGATGCAGAGCTTGGGTTCTGAAGTCAGACTGTAGATCACTGCTTAATTTCTCAGTGTCTACTTTCCTCACCTATAAATAAGAATTATAGTAGCACCCACTACCTACGGCCCTTGTGAACATTAAATGGAATAATACACATAAAGTGCTGAAGACAATACCTGTCATATTAAAAGCAATCACAAAAGTTCAGTTCAGTTCAGTCACTCAGTCGTGTCCAACTCTTTGCGACCCCATGAATCGCAGCACGCCAGGCCTCCCTGTTCATCACCATCTCCGGGAGTTCACTCAGACACACACCCATCGAGTCCGTGATGCCATCCAGCCATTTCATCCTCCGTCGTCCCATTCTCCNCTGGGAAGTTTAGCAGGTAAGAAACGGAAAATTTGAGAACTTACTCTTCAGCTGAGAGCTCAGTTAATGTTCTTGTGGTTGAAAATTTAAACCTAGCTTAAACTTGTGAATATTCAAGTTCATACCTTCTTGGCAAAGCATGACCTCCCTTTCTTCATGGAGAAAATTTGTAAAAACTTCAAAAGTTACTTTTTAAATCATTTTAATTGCAAATGAATTCAAAACATAAGGATGAAATATCTCTGAAGTTGCACATAGTTACTAATACTAGAAGGGAAAAGATTGAAGTAATTTCTTCTAGACTTCACCAAACCATAAATATCCAGTGTTCTCTTGGAAAATTTGGAGGGTTGTGTGCATAAATTCTACATGGTTCCTTATTTTTTTAAATATGAAATAGAATTGAGGAGAACTTTGTCTAGGGTGTTTCTAGTGAAAACCTCAAATCTGCCTTATTCGGTTTCCAGAGAGGTGTTTTGATTTTCTCTCCTATTCTGGTGTTTGCTGATATATTTTTATTCTTCTAACCACATGTATTATCAAGAAAATCATTAATAAATCCTTGTAAGAAAGTTGGCTTTGGCCTTACCAAATTCTGAGGATGAATCTGTGTTTTTTACAATAATTGCCTACAACCTTTGTTGGTTCAAAGTTTAAACAATGCTGAACCATAACTACATTACTTTTTAATAGTACTGTATCAGTGATATTGATCATTTCCACATTTTGATTTAAAGCACATTGATTTACATGACAGTCTCGATATAATCTTTCAATCTATCTTTTAGAAATTTTTGTCTGCCTGTATTTAATAGCATTTATTTTGGCATTTCATTTTGCTTCTAGCAGTTTCTTTATGGATTTTTTGATAGAACATTTTTAGCACACTCTTGGCTTTGAATGTAATGTTACTTTTATTAATTTTGTGGAGAAACAACATTTATTGAGTGCTTACTTGACACACAATTATGCAAAAGCTTTACATCTGTTGAGTTGTTTTATGTGAGAACTTCTCACATAGAATTCTAAGCCCAATAATAAATTCTTTTCAAAGGCAAATGTTCCATATTTTTGGTTGCCCTTTCCCATTTTTCCACTATGCTGCCACTTGGCCATGCTACACAAAATTTCCTGCAAATATTTCGATTAACTATATATTGCAGTTAAACACAACATGGGAATCTAGGTCAAGATGTGTCTATGAGAAGCAGCGCTATACTTCACCTGCTTATAAGTTCAGAAGTTGTTATAGGTAAGGACACTCAGGACGTCTTTATTGATCCATATACCAGCCTGCTCTGCTCCACTTCTGTATGAAAGGATCATGAGACCAGTTCTTTGAACTATCTCCTAAGATCAATGCCTGAAGGATATACAGCTTGAAGGTTAAAGGAAGATCTATATATACTACATCCATGCAGTGATTTACTTGCATGAAATGATTTGCTAGACAATGTTGGGATAGGAGTGTGAGAAAACCTGATTTCTCTGCTTCTTTGGGCTAAAATGAATATGGAAAAGTAGGGTGGGGTTGGAAGTGTTGATGTTAAAACCTCACTGTACCTCACTGATACAGGTTCAGTCTACACTGGCCCCAAGTAAATCTGGATTGCCCAAAAGCCAGACAAAACCTATAAAGAGGGCAATGAGGAAACAAATAAGCTGACAAATGCATACAGATATACATACATTTTGGGTAAAACAAACCAAAAAAATGGTGTTGAAAAAAGGTGCAGTTTTACTGTACCAGCATATAATGATGCGCGCGCTTTCACCCAGAGCAGTTTCCTCACCGATCCCTGGGTGCAGAGGGAGGCAGCCCTAAATCCTACCTGTGTCAGTTCAGGTCCTTCAAGAAATGTTGGCTGACAAGCTGGAATGAGTCTTTAGGGGTTTCAAGGAGAGGGAGTGGAAGAGGGCAAGACCTGGTGCAATGTCTTTGTGAAAGGAGAACGGGGAGAAAGCAGAGCAGGGTAGGAAACACTTCAGAGTCACGGCAGTTCTGAGATGTGTCTAGTCAAGCCGGTGAGGAGTGTCCTGACAAAGGCCGTTCACTGGAGCCCAGCCCTGGGCATGAATGACCAGGATCGGGTACCCACATGTGTTTGAGCCATGGATGGGAGGGAAGTATAGAGTTCCCATTGACACCACAGTGGATCCAGAGGTGCTACCACTGGCGACTCAGTGAGCTGCACCCACAACATATTCACTTGGGGAGAGCTTAGTGGCCTACATTCATGTCCTTATATCCTTGATATCCATAAAGTGTGAGTCTTTGTGCTGCGATCTAATGTTCCCTAAAGTGTCTTAAAATGAATCTCCCACTGGAATATTTGTTTCTTGGTGTATGTCAGCTCACGTAACTAAACTAAATGCATCTCCTTTCTCTCTGCAGATATCTTTGTGGTTAGTCCTTCCACACTTATCCTGCTCCTCTAATTCTTACAATTTCCTTTATCTTAATTTTGAACCCTTCTCAAAGTCTCTTTTAAGAAAACAAGTACAATATGTCCCTTTGTAACATTCTCCCCACAAGAAAACTATTCCATAATTTTAATTCTCTGTACTATGTATCGTTTTGAGGGATCACATCTCTAAGTCCCATCTCTTATTGCCTTTTCTCTTATGTTGGTGTGGCAATTAAGAGCTATATAACTTTTATTTGGGAAAGGGGAGGATACTATGACCTCTGGAAAAACTAGAGTTATAGTCAAACTTAATAACACCTTTGGAAAGGAATTTTCAACTCTTCTTGCTTCCCATATGTTACTAGTTAAGGTAAGTAATGCTAGTTGCTGCAATAAAGACAAACTCCAAAATCTTTGTATCTTTATTAATAATAAAAGTTATCCAGCATAGTTTTGTAGAGAGTTCTTTGTTGTTTAGTAACTCAAGGATTCGGGTTTCTTCCATTTTGTTATGTTCCTTTATCATCATATGACTTACATTTACAGGATAGTTGCATCAGGGGAAGAGAGTAGGAAGCACGCTGGCTCTTGAATTGTCTGAATGAGAAGTGATATATGACGTCTGTTCACATTCTCATCTGCCAGAACTTACTCCCTTGTCCCCAGCCCAGCTGAAAAGGATGCTGGGAAATATAAACAAGCATAATGACCTTTACTGAAGACTCTTTGTTCTTGCACACCTTGACAACTTTATTCTCACCCCAGGCTGGTGTGACTATCTCATAGCACCTGAAACATCTCCATATGAGTATATTCTCTCATACCAGGAAAGAAAGGACAAATTTTTATATAAAAAAAGAATGAGGTGTTGCTAAACATACTTTAAAATACTCATCTAAACGTCACATGTTTCTTCATGCCAATATTCTTTATGTTTTCAAAGCTTATAGTATTTCTCCTTTTTTCAAAATATCTTTTGGAAGGATGTTTTATTCAAAAAAATATCTGTTTTGAAGAGCTTGAATCAAGAGGAATGTACACTAAGGGTAGCAGAAAATTAAATGACTGTGTTTAAGACATATTAAAGCACACCTAAAGACATGCAAACAAGTCAGTTGATTATTTAAAAACAGATGATTACATTCTGTCTGTTATAAAAGTGGACCATAATGTGATTGTTTTAGTCTTGTCATTAGAACAAATTTTTAAAAATTGCTTCTTTCTTGGCAGATGAAAAATCCAATTTACTGAATGTATTAGCTTTCTATTGCTGATTTAACAAACTATAGCAAAGTTAGTGGCTTAAAACAATGTATTCCTTCTCAGTTCTAAAGGTAAGTAGTCTGAAATGAATCCTACAGGAGTAAAAATCAACATGTTTGTAGGGCTGATTTCTTTCGGAGAATAGAGGGGAAATAAAACCCATATGTTGCCTTTCCCTATTTCTAGAGACCTCCAGCATTCTTTGGCTTGTGGTCTCATCTCACCAATCAGTTCTGCCTTTTCATCACTTTCTCTGTCTTTGATCCTCCTGCTTCCTCTGTAAAGGGACTCTTGTGATAATATTGGGCACACACAGCTAATCTAGGATTATCTCCTTACTCTCAACATTAATTCGATCACATTTGCAAAGTCCCCTTTACCATGTACAGCAACATATCCCTTGGTTCTAGGAATTAGGATATGGACGTCCTGGAAAAGAATGGGTATTATTCAGCCTACCATACTGAGTCATCTGTAATCTTCCTTACATTACATTCTTGTCAATAGCCTATGCTTAGCAATCAGCTGGATGATGCAATAGATTCATCTTCATGAAACTAAATGACTGATGCAGTAACAAAATCTTCATCATTAGCTAACTATGAATTGGTTAATGAGTGCCCACTTAATAGGTGGTACTGATAATGTGGGAAGAGTTGAGCAAATTTATGTAGAAGCCGAGGAACCTTTTTGGAAAAAAAAAAGATAAAAAACTCTACCACTTCCCTGTTGGGACTCAGAGTTCAGTCTTCTCTGAGATTCTCCCAGCTAAACTGCAAAGGTCCAGTGGTAAGATAGAGTCCCCAGCAGCACCATATTCTCAGTGACAACCTATTAGGGACAGTAAAAATCATCTTACCTGATAGAGAGGGACTGAATTTTTAATTTAAGTCACAAATACCTCCAGTCGTGATGGCAGATTAGGTGATCTAGAAGTGAGAAAATGTTCATAAAATTACATAAATGCAGCAACCTGATTCTTTCCTGAATATTGATCTGATCTTTCCCAACCTGGACCTGGTTTTTCCTTTTAAGTGTCATATACTCTGATATTTTCTATGACCTAATTTTTACCATTGCAGTGGTGTTGCTGTAGAACTGCTCTGAAATCTTTTAACCAATGTAATGGAATTATAATGGCCTTATAATGGGCTCCCCATAATTTCTTTTTACTATTGTATTGCTGTCATAATGGCATTGTGAGGGGTTTTCCATAAACATACACTGAAATCATTTCGCCACCATCATGACAGTGAAATGAGTCCCCGTAGAGTTTATTTGAAATTGTTTTGCTCTTCTAATGGCATTATTAATGCAGTCTTCATAGACTTACAGGGAAATTGTTTGACCATCACAATGTGGTCTTCATAGACTTACAATAAAATCATTTATAAGTGTAATGCGGTTTCCATTAACTTGCACTCAAATCATTTTGCTACCATAATGGCATTATAATAGGGTATCCATGAACTTGGACTACCAAAGTTTGGTTCTTCTGATGGCATCATAGCAGTATTGCTATTAAGACAGTTAAAGTGATGTTGATGTTCTGTTGTGTCATAAGCAAAGACTATAAGTAATGCACATCTACTTTTCACACTTAAGTATCGTGTGGTTTTTCCTTTAAAAATAGTGTCCTGACCACAATATACTTTATAAACCAACAATAATCAACTTCTCAAGTAACTAGATGACGGAACCCTAGATTCCTAAGTCATGAGATCTCGTCTTATGCACCTTCTATATAAATCTGATTTTTAAATTAATTTAACCGTTTTTCTTTTCTTTTTTTAAGAAGTGATACATCATTTCCTCTTGGCCCTTTAAAATATTTTTTTTTTATAAATCCTTTTTTATGAGATTGCAATGAAGTACAAACATTACTTTCTAGTCCTTAGTTTGAGCATTCTGAAGTGTATGAGATTTATTACTTTGGTCCCTTTTATTTACAAGAGAAAACACAAACAAAAATCACTGGGAATAAACAGGTACAGTATCAATACAGATCAAAGGCATTTAATAAATATATTGGATTAAATATCTACTAGATGAACAGATCCAGTGTTAGTTACGTTATTCAGATACGCAAGCAGAGTAAAAGGTGTGATGTTGAGAGAGATTTATGTTTGCATAGCTTGCCATTAGGAATAGCAAACCACTCCAGTGTTCTTGCCTGGAGAATCCCAGGGACGGGGGAGCCTGGTGGGCTGCCGTCTATGCGGTCGCACAGAGTCAGACACGACGGAGGTGACTTAGCAGCAGCAGCAGTGCAACTTCACAAACAGCTTTTGGGGACACATCTAATACAAATACTTGTCAGCCTGGAAAATTTTAATCAGTCATTTTCTGAATTAGCAGTAGCATAGTGAAGATACATATGATTTCAGGAAGTGCAACGTGTTATACCTGTATTGCTATGGGTTTGATTTCTGTTGTCATTAAATCCTACTGTGTTCTCACTTTCATTTCCTTGAGGTACACCGTGAGTTCTCATATCAGAAAGAAACCCTCTGTAATTAGGTATGAAATAGATGGGGACCACTGCGCATGATTTAGAAAAGAACTTCAATTATTTTTGGTAAAAGCAAGTGTTCTGTAAAAGCCACTAGCCATATCTTTGTCTTGGAGTTAAAAGTAATTGCCTTGGAAGAGTTCCTTTTTTAGCTCTAGAATGTCTCTCTAAGGTCAGCTCTTCAATTATAAGCATAAAGCATATATGTATTATTGCCCTGGATAAAGTGTATAACAAGATGTTTCTATTGGTAAGAATTGTCTCTGTGATACACACTTAGTAGGTAATGATTGTCTGAAGAGGAGGTGACAAAAATTATACAGAGGTCAAGGAACCTTTTCAGAACATGGAAGTCAAGACCCAAACCACTTTCTTTTGAGGTTCAGTCCTAAACCACCATCTTTGTTGATTAAAATGGTTATCCAGCAGAGGTTCCCAGGTAGAAGAGATTTTCTGGGAGCATATCAGTGAAATTATACCTTGTGGGATCCCTGGAGTGGTAACTGAGTTCAGTGCTGACACATTTATGGTCATGGGTTGATGGACAACAGCAGTGGGATATGTATCTTAAGCTTGTAGCCTCTTCCAGTGCTGTCTGTGCTTTCTCTAGTGGCTCAGATGGTAAAGAATCTGCCTGCAACGCAGGAGATCCAGGTTCCATCCCTGGGTCGGGAAGATCCCCTGGAAAAGGAAATAGCTACCCACTCCAGTATTCTTGCCTGGAGAATTCAATGGAAATAGAGCCTGGCAGGCTGCACTCAATGGAGTTACGAAGATTTGGACACGACTGGGCAGCTAACAATTTTCAAACAATAGCTATACATTATTTAAAAGGAGTAAAGTGATAATATTATTGCATCAGGGACTTTTCTTTGTGCCTTACATGAAGTGTCTTGAAAAAACTTTATGATATTTGTCTTATCCATGGGAAAACTGGGACGATAAATGAGTTGACTAAGTTCCCACTGCCTTTAAGTAGTTGAGCCAGAGAGATTATTTTAATCAGTTTGACTTTGATGTCTACCTTTTTGGCACTGTAACATTTGGGGATCTCAAGCTTCGGGACCCTCATCCCTAACACACTGCCACAGTAGGATTTTACTTTCAGGACTTGAGATCAAAGATGGTAGGAATGATGTAATAACTGGAACTTACGCTTAGAGTGATACAAGGAAACATTTCGGAAGTCAGCTTCCTGCTGTTTAGATTCTGAGACCTTAGAGAGTATGCTGGGATACTAGTGACATTAAGAGAAGCAGATGAACTTAGTATCCCAAGGTGTGGGTCCACATGTGTTTGCTGCAGACTGAGGAGCCTTCTTTCATTGAACTGATGGTTTTCTAATTCTTTCTCCTGAGTGTGAAGTAGAACTGATTCCCTTGGAATGAGAAAGTCTCCAGAGTTGTTGAAATATTCAGGGAGTTGGAAGAGTCCCAAGAGAGATCTTTGAGTTCCTGGTAATAGGCATGTGAAGGCTCTAGAGATTAATTTGAAAACTAAAAATAAAAATGACCCTATTTATATCACAAGCTCATGAAACTGGCCATTTTGCATATTCTGCAAAGACCTATGGATTAACATATACTAGCCAGATTTCATAAAATAAAAATATAACCAATGATTATCTCAGAATTACATAATAAAAAAAGTCACAGGCTCTTACAGCCAAGGTTGGGTAATAGGTTTATGAACATAACAGGAAAACAAATGGGAGGGGTCAGAGGATGGTAACAAAATAACATCAGGATAAAGTTAAGAAAATAACTGCATCCCAAATATGAGATAGCTATCACCTAATTGGCATTTAAATGGAAAAAACAAACCTTTATTATTCTTAGCATTTCACTGTTGCAAAAAGATTCATGTCAACATCCATCCCTCAACATTAACAAGCGGTCTTATAGGTCAGTGGAAAGATATTCAGACTGGCTATCAGATAGGGTATATAATGCAACCTACCTCAAAGGTTTGTTGCGAGGATTAAATGAGATCATTCACTTATAGCATTTAACATAGCCCTTGACGCACGATAAGCATCCAGCGGATGGTGACTCTTACTCAGCGTTTATTGTTGTGTTCTTGTTATTTGCCAATAAGCCATGTGCCTTCAGATAAGTCCTGTCTGAGTCTTAAGTGGGCTGTCTTCAAGATGGGGAAATCAAATTAGGCAACTTCTAAGCTCTTCTTAATATTCAAGTTTCAATATATGCTGGCAGAATTCTGCTGCAGTTTTCTTTCTTTGTTTTTTTCCTGCAAATCTCTTTAAGATAGCTCACAGTTATGCAGGCACAGGAAGTAAAACTATTGTGAAAAATCTGATGAAAAAATAACCAAATTATTTAGACCAGCTGTGAGAAAGGCACATAGAGTGACTTGCTGGACAGCAAAGATGACGATTCCAAGGGTAAGATTTACTGTGGACCCTTAAGAAGAAGAAAGAAAAAACTGGTGGCTAAATAACAAGAATTACTGCCAAACACTGGCTAATCATGGAACTGCTTACTCAGTAACCTCACGAGATGCCAGAAAAGCAACGTTATCAGCAGAATTCACTTCAAATAAAAATATATTTAGGGTTAGCAACATGAGTTATATGGTGAATTGTGGAACATCAGAAGTCTTTTGAGATAGTTTGATATGAAGAGGAAATACTTTTGTCAGTCAACAGGACTTACTGAGATTATTTGAGCGAAGAGTTCTCAAAGTGCTACAGAAGAGCAAAAGTCAGGCTTAGTAGGATGACATCTAGACAAATATTAAGGAAGCTGAGTTCAATGGAAACCAAAAACTAGAGCTAATTAATTCTGTGGCTTAAAGGGCAGAACATGAAATGCAATGGGGCTTCCCAGGTGGCGCTAGTGGAAAAATACCTGCTTGCCAACGCAGGAGAAATAAGAGACGCAGGTTCTATCCCTGGATTGGGAAGATTCCCTGGAGGAGAGCATGGCAAACCAGTCCAGGATTCTTGCCTGGAGAAGCCCATGGACAGAAGAGCCTGGCAGGCTACACTACAGTCCGTAGGGTCGCACAGAGTCGAACACGACTGAAGTGACTTAGCACACACGTGTGCACAGGCACAGATCTTGATCTTGACAACTGCCCAAGCTTTCTGGTTTACAATTATTTACTTTGATATAGCCTCATTATTCTGACAAGCAGAGCAAGACTTTGACAAAAGTGACATGAAAAAAATATTGGTATTTGGGGTTTTTGACAAAATTGAAATTTTAGACGTTGTTCATGAACTAACTGTTAAAAAGTATCCTAGACCTGCAGACATGCTCTTCTCCTTGTAGAGATGCCTAAGAAGATTATGTGACATGGCAGGAGGAGATGGTAGTGGCAGTAATGAAAAGTCTCCCATCCTGATCCTAAAAATCCCTAGAGTTACCTCTGTGTCCTACAATTTCCCCCTTCCTTTCATTTTTCAAGCCACCTCTTTATTCTCTCTCCATGCTTAAACTGTGACTCTAACAAAGATACACTAACAATACATCACCTGCTCTTACTGTCTTTTCTCTGAGTTCTTTGCATCATTTGGTCCTTTCCTTAAGTAGCTCTTCTTGTTCATCTGAACTATTAAAACTAGAGCTTTATTTTTCTGAGCATAAGGAGTAATGATGAAAGAGCATGGAATATCACAAGGAATGATGTGATAGCCCTTCAACAGGTTATTACATCTCACAGTTTTTGTAGTATGAACATTTCTGCTTCTGCAACACAAATATTATTCATTTAACATGTCATTAAGTAGCCTGAATTGTTCAAACACTTTACTTTGCTTGAAAATTTACTATACGCTTCTGTTCAATGAGAATATACATTATTCATACTCAAAAGCTTTTTTTCAGAATCAATTTCCAAGAATTTTAATTAAGGTATAAATATATATACTATGGAGGGGGGAAGTGTATAAGCCTGAAGTGTACAGCTCAATTGATAACCATGGTGTATGTAAGTGTGTATAACTTGATAGTAGTTGAATGGACACACATACACATACTGTAAAACAGTTTTGATACCCTGGAAAGTTCTCTATGTACCTCAATCCCAGCATCTACCCACCTCTCATGCCTCCTTCCACCAAGAAGTAACCACTATTTTGTTTTCTGCCATAATTGGTTAGTTTTGTGTATTCCTTAGCAACACATAAATGGAATCAAGTCATAGTTGTTTTTGTTTCTGGCTTCATTCAGTCATCATTATATCTGAGGTGAAAGAAAGTGAAAGTCACTCAATCATGTCCAACTCTTTGCGACCAACTATTCAGTCCATGGAATTCTCCAGGCCAGAATACTGGAGAGGGTAGCCTATCCCTTCTCCAGGGGATCTTCCCCACCCAGGAATGAACCAGGGTCTCCTGCATTGCAGGCAAATTCTTACCAGCTGAGCTATCAAGGAAGCCCATATCTGTGGTAGCCACCCAAATTATTGTATGAAGCAGAAAATTAGCTTTTTCATGATTCTGTAAATTCCCTCATATGAATATAGCAAAATATATTGATTCTATGCATTTAATGGAAAATTGGGCTGTTTCAGGCTTTGAGCCATGCTTAGTTGGACTAAGCATTCATGTTAAGATCTTTATGTGAACACATTATTATTTATCTTAGGTTTATGTCTTGGAATAGAAATCTGGGTCATAGAGTGCTATGCATACAGCTCTAGTAGATATGGACAAATGGTCTTACAGAGCGGTAGAAGCAATTTAAACTCCCACCAACATATAAGAATTCCAGTTGTTGCAAAACCCTTCCCATCACTAGATATTGTGAGCATTTTTAATTTTAACTCTTCTGGTATATGTGTCATGTTGTACAGTCTTATATGCACTTAACGTGAATTTCCATGATTTATGATGCTGAATTCAAAAATTCATAATTGAAATTTTGTGTTTCTATAGACTAGGTTACCAGCTTCCATGGCAAACATGGTTCAGTTACTTACAAATTAACACAAAAATATTAACACATTGAATTGGATGGGAGTTCAGAACTGGTTTTTAATTCTAGGTCTGCCAGAGACTGATAGAGTGATCTTGGACAATTCATTTTTCTTTTCTGGTTCTTGAGTTCCTTACCTATTAATTAATGGTTTAATTGTGTTGTTGTAAGGTTGTTTTTATTTCTGACATATATGATTTCATAAATATTTTATTCTCTGCCCCGGTCTACATCTCCGACCAGGGCAGGTGCCTAACTCTCTCCTCAGTGGAGAGGAACACACACGCAGAGAAGGAGTGTTGTTTTCTAAGTCATTTTTCATCAGTTGTCAGATTCATTTGGATTCATTTATATTTTTAATTATTTTCTTTAGCAGAAGCTGAAAGGATCTAATGGTCTGAGTTACTACTGATCCTTTGATGTATTTTTTTCCTGTAAGATTCCCACAGAAATTCCTTCTTGGTCCTCTGGGCAGAGGGACTTTGCTCCAGGGCGACCAGTTTTCTCTCATTAGTGCTGACACAGCTCTCCTGTGAGATCTAAACCTTAAAAAGGGTTGTGCTCTCACCAAAGTAGAGGACTTCCTATCTGCTCCAGGCAAACTCCACACCTCAGGAGTGTTGGAGCACATCTGTGGCCACAGGAACAGAAATAAATCTTTTTTTGTTTCATGTAGTTAGGGCAGTTGTGATCCAAATTAATGAAAGGGTCATCACTTTTATCTGTATTTGAACTGGGGCTACAGACATGAGTTCTCTTCTTCCTTTTCGTCTAAAACCAAACCAATGGTAACTGATGACCTAATCCATACATTTTGTTTTTCTGTTAAGATTTTTCTTCACTTCAGTTCAGTTCAGTCACTCAGTCGTGTCTGACTCTTTGTGACCCCATGAATCGCAGCATGCCAGGCCTCCCTGTCCATCACCAACTCCCGGAGTTCACTCAGACTCACGTCCATCAAGTCCGTGATGCCATCCAGCCATCTCATCCTCTGTCATCCCCTTCTCCTCCTGTCCCCAGTCCCTCCCAGTATCAGAGTCTTTTCCAATGAGTCAGGTCTTTGCATGAGGTGGCCAAAGTACTGGAGTTTCAGCTTTAGCATCATTCCTTCCAAAGAAATTCCAGGGCTGATTTTCAGAATGGACCGATTGGATCTCCTTGCAGTCCAAGGGACTCTCAAGAGTCTTCTCCAACACCACAGTTCAAAAGCATCAATTCTTGGNCAAGGAGATCCAACCAGTCCATCCTAAAGGAGATCAGTCCTGAATATTCATTGGAAGGACTGATGCTGCACCTGAAACTCCAGTACTTTGGCCACCTCATGCAAAGAGCTGACTCATTGGAAAAGACCCTGATGCTGCAAGAGATTGAGGGCAGGAGGAGAAGGGGACAACAGAGGATGAGATGGTTGGCTGGCATCACCGACTCAATGGTCATGGGTTTGGGTGGACTCTGGGAGTTGGTGATGGACAGGGAGGCCTGGTGTGCTGCGGTTCATGGGATCACAGAGTTGGACATGACTGAGCAACTGAACTGAACTGAACTATCTGGGAAGCCCTACGCATTGGTAGAGTCTAATACGTGAACCATGAACTCCCTGATGTTCAAGCTGGTTTTAGAAAAGGCAGAAGAACCAGAGATCAAATTGCCAACATCCACTGGATCATGGAAAAAACAAGAGAGTTCCAGAAACACATCTATTTCTGCTTTATTGACTATGCCAAAGCCTTTGACTGTGTGGATCACAATAAACTGTGGAAAATTCTGAAACAGATGGGAATACCAGACTACCTGACCTGCCTCTTGAGAAATCTGTATGCAGGTCAGGAAGCAACAGTTAGAACTGGAGGTGGAACAACAGACTGGTTCCAAATAGGAAAAGGAGTACGTCAAGGCTGTATANAGTACAGAATGAAGCAGGGCAAAGGCTAATAGAGTTTTGCCAAGAGAACACACTAGTCATAGCAAACACATTCTTCCAACAAAACAAGAGAAGACTACACATGAACATCACCAGATGGTCAACACTGAAATCAGATTGAGTATATTCTTGGGAGACAAAGATGGAGAAGCTCTACACAATTAACAAAAACAAGATCAGGAGCTGACTGTGGCTCAGATCATGAACTCTTATTGCCAAATTCAGACTTAAACTAAAGAAAGTAGGGAAAACCACTAGATCATTCAGTTCAGTTCAGTTCAGTTCAATTCAGTCGCTCAGTCATGTCTGACTCTGCAGCCCAATGAATTGCAGCATGCAAGGCCTCCCTGTCCATCACCAACTCCTGGAGTTCACTCAGACTCGTGTCATTTGAGTCAGTGATGCCATTCAGCCATCTCATCCTCTGTCGTCCCCTTCTTCTCCTGCACCCAATCTCTCCCAGCATCAGAGTCTTTTCCAATGAGCCAACTCTTTGTATGAGGTGGCCAAAANCAGCACGCCAGGCCTCCCTGCCCATCACCAACCCCTGAGTTTACCCAAACTCATGTCCATCGAGTCGGTGATGCTATCCAACCATCTCATCTTCTGTCGTCCCCTTCTCCTGCCCCCAACCCCTCCCAGCATCAGGATCTTTTCAAATGAGTCAACTCTTCACATGAGGTGGCCAAAGTATCAGAGTTTCAGCTTTAGCATGAGTCCTTCCAGTGAACACTCAGAACTGATCTCCTTTCAGATGGACTGGTTGGATCTCCTTGCAGTCCAAGGGTCTCTCAAGAATCTTCTCCAACACCACAGTTCAAAAGCATCAGTTCTTCCGTGCTCATCTTTCTTTATAGTCCAACTCTCACATTTGTACATGACTACTGGAAAAACCATAGCATCGACTAGACAAACCTTTGTTGACAAAGTAATGTCTCTGCTTTTTAATATGCTGTCTATGTTGGTCATAACTTTCCTTCCAAGGAGTAAGCATCTTTTAATTTCATGGCTGCAATCACCACCTGCAGTGATTTTGGAGCCCCCAAAAATAAAGTCAGCCACTGTTTCCACATCTATTAGCCATGAAGTGTTGGGACCAGATTCCATGATCTTAGTTTTCTGAATGTTGAACTTTAAGCCAACTTTTTCACTCTCCTCTTTTCACTTTCTTCAAGAGGCTTTTTAGTTCTTCACTTTCTGCCATAAGGGGGTNTCCACATCTATTAGCCATGAAGTGTTGGGACCAGATTCCATGATCTTAGTTTTCTGAATGTTGAACTTTAAGCCAACTTTTTCACTCTCCTCTTTTCACTTTCTTCAAGAGGCTTTTTAGTTCTTCACTTTCTGCCATAAGGGGGTATCATCTGTATATCTGAGGTTATGATTCCAGCTTGTGCTTCCTTCAGCTCAGCGTTTCTCATAAGGTACTCTGCATATAAGTTAAATAAGCAGGGTGACAGTATACGGCCTTGATGTACTCCTTTCCTTATTTGGAACCAGTCTGTTATTCCACATCCAGTTCTAACTGTTGCTTCCTGACCTGCATACAGGTTTCTCAANCATATCTGAGATTATTGATATCTCTCCCGGCAATCTTGATTCCAGCTTGTGCTTCTTCCAGTCCTCATTTCTCATGATGTACTCTGCATAGAAGTTAAACAAGCAGGGTGACAATATACAGCCTTGACGGACTCCTTTTCCTATTTGGAACTAGTCTGTTGTTCCATGTCCAGTTCTAACTGTTGCTTCCTGACCTGCATACAGGTTTCTCAAGAGGCAGGTGAGGTGGTCTGGTATTCCCATCTCTTTCAGAATTTTCCACAGTTTATTGTGATCCACACAGTCAAAGGCTTTGGCATAGTCAATAAAGCAGAAATAGATGTTTTTCTGGAACTCTCTTGCTTTTTCCATTATCCAGCAGATGTTGGCAATTTGATCTCTGGTTCCTCTGCCTTTTCTAAAATCAGCTTGAACATTTTTCTTAATTCTCCATAAGTAAATGATTCCATTGGAGACTGTGCTTTATAGTCTGCTAACTATAAAGCTGGCCTCTTGTAAAAGCCACATTAACTCTTCAAAGCCATTTGATTTCCAGTTACTGTAGTGAAGTCATTGTTTACATGGAAATGAACCTAGAACATCATTGATTTATAAATACTGGGAACATTATACCAGGCACTATGATATTCCTGAGAATAGAATCGTTTTTTTTAAAAAGTCATCTTTCTCGGCCCTTGTGGGCTTAGAGTCTTGTGAATGTCATGTATAAGTTCTTAAGACTCTAAAGTAGATGGGTAGAGAAAGCAAAATCTAACAATGACTAGACATTCAAAAGGACCCTTCAAATGCAGACAGAAGAATCAGTTTCAAGCATCCATTTCTTCTGCAAATATTGTTTTGTTGTAGCCATGAGTTCTGGGAAACAAGCTCACTCAGAAGGACAATGCAGATAGTGGAGTGCAGTTTATTATACCCGCGGCCCAAAGCAGAGTCTCCTTTTAGCCAAGGATCCCGACCAGTTTTCGTGAAAACCTTACATACCCTAAGTGTACGTGCCCAAATCCACCTCCCCAAGTTCCCTGAAACTAGACTGAACAAAGGAAAAGAAAGATACAGTTAAAGTTAACCCGTGATTCATATGCCTTAAGCCTAAGTAGTTAACAGTGGACAATTATCAATAGGCTTGTGGTCATACCCCAATAAGCATAATAGAATGTATGATTCTATTCAGTTACACAGATAATTAGCATATTCTTTTAGGCAATGGAGAGTCAGGTACGAGCCCTGTGGCTCTTCCATCAGCGGAGACTGGTTTTCCATTTGGTATGTTGTATCCATAGATACTGGGCATATAGCTCAAAGTCCACAGTCCAGCCCAGGATGGAGTCCTGCTTTCAAGATGGAGCCACTTCTGCCTGTTTCCTCCTTCAGTTTTACTTCATCTGATTCACCTGGTCTTGTTCTTAGCCCTGAGGAGTCAGGAGAGAACAAAACCTATGTACCTTTTGTCCTCTAGAGTTTCTGACCTATGGCTATCTGAGATTCTGCCTCGATAATTCCATGGTTAATGACTAAGAGTCTGCATCACTACTACATTATTAACAACACAGTTTTACTCTTCATATGAATGCTTATTTTCATATGGAAACTCCTCCCAGGAAAGCAGGACCTGGTTCTTCTTCCCTTCTGAAAGTGTAAATATGGTTTGTGTATGTGTGCTTGGGATTATTTAGTGTTGTCAAGAACATATGCAACTTGGAGGGAAATGGAATAACTCTCACATCTTAAATATACCCTGTCAAGCATGCATATTAGTTACAACCTGCTCCATTATATCCCATGCAGAACAGTATGTGGTGCAGTTAGTCTACTAGATTTAGAGTTGGAAACTTGAATTTAGATCCCAGCTCTGTCATTCAGTACTTAAGTGACCTTGGTCAACTTATTTCTTGTCTCTGAATTTGATTAACCTCATCTGTAAAGAAAATTCCAGAAAAACTTCTACTTCTGCTTCCTTGACTATGCTAAAGCTTTGAGTGTGTGGATCACAACAAACTGTGGAAAATTCTGAAAGAGATGGAAATACTCTTTCAAAAGAGTATTCAGACTACCTTACCTACCTCCTGCGAAACCTGTATGCAGGTCAAGAAGCAACAGTTAGAACTAGACATGGAAAAAACTGGTTCCAGTTTGGGAAAGGCTGTATATTGTCATCCTGCTTATTTAACTTATATGAAGAGCACATCATGCAAAATATCTGGCTGGATGAAGCATAAGCTGGAATCAAGATCGCTGGGAGAAGTATCAATAACCTCAGATACGCAGATAACACCACACTTATGGCAGAAAGTGAAGAAGAACTAAAAAGCCTCTTGATGAAAGTGAAAGAGGAGAGTGAAAAAGCTGGCTTAAACCTCAGAATTCAAGAAACTAAGATCATGGCATCTGGTCCCATCACTTCACGGCAAATAGATGGGGAAACAATGGAAACAGTGAGACTTTATTTTATTGGGCTCCAAAATCACTGCAGATGGTGACTGCAGCCATGAATTTAAGACACTCCTCCTTGAAAGAAAGATATGACAAACCTAGACAGCATATTAAAAAGCAGAAACATTATTTTGCCAACAAAATTCCATATACTCAAAGCTATGGTTTTTCCAGTAGTCCTGTATACATGTGAGAGTTGGACCATAAAGAAGGCTGAACACCGAGGAATTGATACTTTTGAACTGTGGTGTTGCTGAAGACTCTTGAGAGTCCCTTGGACTATAAGGAGATCCAACCGGTCCATCCTAAAGGAAATCAGTCCTGGATATTCATTGGAAGGACTGATGCTGAAGCTGAAGGAAGCTCTGATACTTTGGCCTCCTGATGCAAAGAACTGACTCATTTGAAAAGACCCTGGTGCTGGGAAAGATTGAAGGCAGGAGGAGAAGGGGACGACAGAGAATGAGATGGTCAGATGGCATCACTGACTCATTGGACATGAGTTTGAGCAAGCTCTGTGAGATGGTGAAGGACAGGGAAGGACAGGGAATCGTGCTGCAGTCCATGGAGGCTCAAAGGGTCAGACATGACTGAGCAACNAATGAGATGGTCAGATGGCATCACTGACTCAATGGACATGAGTTTGAGCAAGCTCTGTGAGATGGTGAAGGACAGGGAAGGACAGGGAATCGTGCTGCAGTCCATGGAGGCTCAAAGGGTCAGACATGACTGAGCAACTAAATGACAACAGGATCTGTAAAGTGGGGATCATAATTCCCATTGTCTGTTTAATCAAATTTTTCAAAAAGGAAATTGGACTGCATAGGAGATTCAGGACAGTTGTCTTAATTGTGTGGTACTAGCACCTTTCTGTGTAATAAAAGGAGTTTGTACTACAGTTACTTCTCATGTTCATGGCTATGGACAATTGGGATGAGTGAAGAGGAGTGCTGTCTGCTTACAACCATTTATGCACCATCACACTTTCTTCTTCTTTGCCAGTCATCATTTATTGAAAACACTGTTTTCCAGGGATCACATCATGTTTTGAGTTTAAGTATAGTATCTGTTTGTCTGGATACATATACTTTCAGAAGTATACCTTATTTCATGGAGTGACAACTACCACAAAGTTCCCTCAACCATGCTTCACTCAACCATGGGGTGTTTCCTTTCCTTATGGGTCAGTTATCCCATTGCACTAACGAGGCATCGATAAACCAAATAATATCACTCAGGCACAAATGACAATTAGATTACAGAGCTGGAATTCGAACCCATTAGACAGCTTTACTTCCAGGTCTGTGTGTCATTGAACAAGGCTCGTGCTTCGTCTCAGCTCAGATTTCTTATTTACAGTTGACGTTTTGTTGTCTGAAATTTCACAGCTTAGCTCTTTGACCCCTTAAAAACACGTTTAAGCAATTGTAGCACTCTTGCCTCAGTGCACTTTTATTTTTGCTTAATCAATTCATCAAGGCCTTCTATTGTTAGTAGGCGAAAGGCAGAAACCAAGAACTCTCATGACAGCTCCAAACATTCAATTATTCATTGGAATGAGCAGTGTTTTACAGAAGCAAAATAGACACACCCAGGATTATCATGATTTAACAAGTGAGCTGCTCTAGATCTGAGCATACATGGAATATGCCTCTGCTACAAAAGAAATAATACGGAATCTGACTTTATAACTGTTTTTATCCCATATGCACCTAGTTTGTCTGTATCTGACTTTATAAATTAGGACTAAATTCACCGGAAGTAGACAGCTCAGGTGTAGTAATTGACACCACCAAAGTCATCAAAAAACCTTCCTTTCTCCTTTTTCTGTTTCATCATCCTCCAAGTGTGTGGCTTCCATCCTCATGGTCCAAAGTGGCTGCTACAGGGCCAGTCCTCACATCAGTATTTCAGGCAGCAGGAAAAAGCACAACAGGAAGGGCAGAAAGGTATGTGCATGCTGCCTTGAAATAAATTCTTCTGCAAGTACCACACAATAACTTCTGCTTACATCCCTTTGACTATATCTTATTCTCCTGATCTTTCTTAGTTGTACAGAGATAAAAGTTTCTACTTTATTAATAATCATTCCCACTGCTCTTTGCCATTCTCTCTCCCTCCCCACTTCTCAGAAAACCAAAGCTAGCTGTTATACATATATTCCTACATTTCTATAGCATTATACAAGTAATTGATATATGTGTTGTTTATAGTGATCAGAATTGGATTGTCCTATACAAATTATTCTGCAGCTTGATTTTAGATTCATCTCTGTGAATCTGCTTCATAAAGATGTTCTCATTCTTTTTCAATAGCTGCTTCAGATCCTTTAGTATCAATATGCACAAATATTTCACTACATAACTTTTCCTGATTAAGATGTCCAAAAGGGCAGCAAAATCAGCTTGATGAAGTACTGAACACAGCTAAAAAATCAAGAGACTGAATAGCTGAAAGTTAGAAGCTTTAGGGTCAAGCACAGTAAGTGGGTTAACGTGGCTAGCTGAGGACACAGAGCATGCTCAGAGCGTGGCTGCAGCGTTTTCAGGACAGAGGGGGCACTTGTTAGCAGAGCTTCTGATGCCACAAAATCCCTAAAGATGCCATTTATGCCATCTGGCTTTGTTGTTCCTCTCAATCAGCATCTTTAGACATTTCTACTATTCATTTTTTCCCTTTTCAAAACGTCTCTCCAATCAAATCACCATCTAATTTCTAAATTCTGGGGGGAAAAAAAGAGTTTAAAAAAATTTAAAACTTTGCCCTTAAACTACTTTTGCAAGTTATTAGTCCACCTGTTGATAGTCTGTCTGTCCGTTTTGAGTTCGAGAATTCTTTTTATTCTTCTTACACACATTTTCCCTTCTCATTATTTGGCCCTCTTTCCCCTTTTCCTTGCTCTTTGATAATTGTCCTCACCTTCTTATGCTTTTCAGATAATTATTTATTGAAACACAAACCAGCGTGTATGCTCTTATCTTGAATTTGCATACGTATTTTAAATTTAACATGGAAAGGAGCTGTATGTATTAGACTCTGAATCTCCAGGTTTGTTGTTGCTTCTTCTGAAAATTGAGGCTTGTGCCTTATACTGCTCTCTTTCTCAATATGACCTATTTGTAAAGCCCGAATGTAAGTCCTGCATACGGTGAATAAGTGGAGAAAGTAAGCAAAAAATCAAAGGTAACTCTATGAAAGAGACTGAAAGAAAATGTCCTCATAATACAAACATACATATTTCAGCATGCAGGGCAAACAAAAAGGATTGAGAAACAAACTGCTCGGTTTCTTTTGCCTAATCCCAGCTTGAAGGGTTTTCCCTACCTTTGAGTTTGTGAGCTGAAAGTGGGTAAACTGGGAAGCTGTGAGGATGTTCCCTGGGAAGCCAGCATGTATCAATATCACTGCATTCTTTCATCTTTCTGTTTTTCTGGTTTCCTCACTTTACCATGGGAGGTGCCAGGAAATAGGGGTGCTGGCTGTGAGAGCACCTAACAGCCTAACTACATTCTTTCCTTGGTTTTGACATCTCTTTGTTCCAAGAAACTTGACCTATGTTTACAGAACAATGAGACAACGCTAGTAAGACTACAGATCTCAGAGATTCTCGTAAATGGAAGTGATTTGCATGTAAGGAAACTGAAGGGGTAAAGTTGTTTGTCCCAGTTCATGTCATTGTTGGCAGAGCCAGAAGCAAATTCTTGTCCATTGTGCAAGCTCCCTTCACTGTGCCCTTGGCTCCAGGCTGCTTCAAATGTTGAACATTATTTCCAAGAAGAAAAAAAGTTAATCACCTAGCATTTTATGGAATGCTGACCACACACCAGAAACCATTGTGCAAGATGTTTTCATTCTTTCTTTTACTTCATGCATATTTAACCTGGGATGTTTATGCATGAGTCAAAGAGGGTCTTTGTCCTCATAGAGCTTATATCTGGGTGTGTGCGCACACCTGCTGACAGAGGATAAGGGAAGTAGGGAGTGGAAGAAAAACAATTAAAGCAAGTTCAGTTCAGTTCAGTTGCTCAGTCGTGTCCGACTCTTTGTGACCCCATGAATTGCAGCACGCCTGGCCTCCCTGTCTATCACCAAGTCCCAGAGTTCACCCAAACTCATGGGCATCAAGTCGGTGATGCCATCCAGCCATCTCATCCTCTGTCGTCCCCTTCTCCTTCTGCCCCCAATCCCTNGGATATTGAAGAATCCTTGCATCCCTGGGATAAAGCCCACTTGGTCATGGAGTATGATCTTTCTAATGTGTTGATGGATTCTAATTGCTAGAATTTTGTTAAAGATTTTTGTGTCTATGTTCATCAGTGATATTGGCCTGTAGTTTTTGTTTGTTTGTTTGTTTGTTTGTTTGTTTTTGGTACCTTTGTCAGGTTTTTGTATTAGGGTGATGGTGGCCTCATAAAGTGAGTTTGGAAGTTTACCTTCCTCTGCAATTTTCTGGAAGAGTTTGAGTAGTATAGGTGTTAGCTCTGTGAAGCAGTCTGGACTTGGGCCTTTTTTTGCTGGAAGATTTCTGATTACAGTTTCAGTTTCCATGCTTGTGATGGGTCTGTTAATATTTTCTATCTCTTCCTGGTTCAGTTTTGGAAAGTTGTACTTTTCTAAGAATTTGTCCATTTCTTCTACGTTGTCCATTTTATTGGCGTATAATTGCTGGTAGTAGGAGGAGGAAATGGAAATCCACTCCTTTGCTCTTGCCTGGAGAATCCCAGGGATGGGGGATCCTGGTGGGCTGCCATCTCTGGGTTTACACAGAGTCAGACATGACTGAAGTGACTTAGCAGCAGCAGTCTCTTATGATCCTTTGTATTTCTGAGTTGTCTGTTGTGACCGACAAACCATTAGCCAGAGTCATCAAGAAACAAAGGGAGAAGAATCATATCAATAAAATTAGAAATGAAAATGGAGCGATCACTAAAGACAACACAGAAATACAAAGGATCATCATGAATCTTTAAGTCTACTTTAAACATATGGAAAACTTGGTTCAACTTTATCCACTGCTTTAAATGAAAAGAATAGTATCAATACCCAGTAACTGGGGAAACATTCCAATAGATCAGTTCTCAAAGTCTAATCAAGACTTGTTATCATAGCTGCAGAGATGAACCAGGGCCAAGTGAAAAAGACTTGCTATATTCATTACCTTACATCACACTATAGCCACAGAATTGCCAGTGTTTTCTGTTTATGGGGATTTTAAAAAAATTTTCAACCTTTACCCTTTATCACAGATGTGTCATGCATATGAACATAGCAATAACTTCTTAGGTATTATTTCAAAGATCTTTCAAGTATGGCTCTTAAAGCAAGGAATTTATTGTAACACTTAAGAGTCTTTATCCTGCCATAAGACTGCCTTGATTTGAATCCTGACTGCATCCCTACTAGCACTTTGATTTTGTACAAGTTGCTTCCCTCTCTGTACCTCCATTTCCTCATATGTATAGACCTACTTCATTGGATACATGTGAGAATTCAATGAATATATGCATGTATGCTCCTTAGCAAAGAGTTTGGCAAAAAATAACTGGAAAATAACTTGTAATGATAATAATAACTTTCGATAGTAATTTTAATATGTAATTTACCATGTAATTTTGTAATTATTATTACTGCTATATTCATGATCTTAGTGGTTTTTCATAGTCAGCCCATGATTAGACATTTCATGTGTCATCGTCTTAATTTTTTACAGATGGGAGAAACTGAGATTCAAAGGGCTCTAAGAAATTGTTTTCTTCAAGGTAACCATTTTGATACCTTTGAGATTTATGAGTTTATTTCCTCAACTAAGAAGAAATACTTTAAATCTTATAATAGAAAAAGCTACCAAATAAAGTTTTGAGTAAAATAAAGGAAGCCTGGATTCCCTGATAGCTCACTTGGTAAAGAATTTGCCTGCAGTGCAGGAGACCCTAGTTTGATTTCTAAGTGGGCAAGATATGCTGGAGAAGGAATAGGCTACCCACTCCAGTATTCTTGGGCTTCCCCTGTGGCTCAGCTGCTAAAGTGTCTGCCTGCAATGCAGGACACCTGGTTTGACCCCTGGGTAGGAAGATCCCCTGGAGAAGGAAAAGGCTACCCACTCCAGTATTCTGGCCTGGATCACAAGGAGTCAAACACGACTGAGTGACTTTCATGTCACTTCACTTCAAAGGAAGTGAATATCTCGAGGCAAATCTCAAACTTTTGTAGTGATATCTGGATTTTTAATTTANCCAGATAATCATGATGGTGCAATCACTCACCTAGAGCCAGACATCCTGGAATGTGAAGTCAAGTGGGCCCCAGGAAGCACCACCATGAACATAGCTAGTGGAGGTGATGGAACTCCAGCTGAGCTACCTCAAATCCCAAAAGATGATGCTGCGAAAGTGTCGCACTCAGTATGCCAGCAAATTTGGAAAACTCAGCAGTGGCCACAGGTCTGGCTCCATCACTTCATGGGAAACAGATGGGGAAACAGTGGAAACAGACTCCATTTCTTGGGCTCCAAAATCACTGCAGATGGTGACCGCAATCATGAAATCAAAAGACGCTTACTCCTTGGAAAGGAAAGCCACGACCAACCTAGACAGCATATCCAAAAGCAGAGGCATCACCCTGCCAACAAAGGTCCGTCTAGTCAAGGCCATGGCCCTTCCAGCAGTCACGTATGAATGCGGGTGTTGGACCGCGAAGAAGGCCGAGCGCCGAAGAACCGACACTCCTGAACTGTGATGCTGGAGAAGACTCCCGAGAGCCCCCCGGACCGCAAAGAGATCCAACCAGCCCATCCCAAAGGAGATCAGTCCCGGGCGTTCATTGGAAGGACCGATGCCGAGGCTGAAACTCCAACACCCTGGCCACTTCATACGCAGGGTTGACTCATTGGAAAAGACCCTGATGCTGAGAGGGACCGGGGGCAGGAGGAGAAGGGGATGCTANTATGTTTTTTTAATCTATATTTTTATCACAGTATAAGGGGAAAATCATTATATACACACATTGAGAAACCCTCTTTGTGAGTATGCATGGAAATATTAGGCTGTATGACTACAAAATATTTTAAAATATTATGTAAATGCAATATAACAAATTATCATAGTAAATATTGTGAAACCTCTCAAGATAATTATTTCTCATGAACATTGTGTAACCAAAGCTAATATTTGCTATTCAACAGAAAAGTAAAATAAATAACTTCATGGAATTTGTAGTTATCTTAATTAATCTAATTTCATCTGTAAAATGTATGAGTCAACTTGGCGAGGAGCAAATGCAATTTTATTTATCAATTTAAAATTTAAAATTCCAGTTGACTATTTTTAACTTGCATAAAAGTAAAAAGAAACAAACAAACAAAAAAAAGGATTATTGCTTTCAAAGGCATCCTTTCTGCTTTTCCTACTCAAAAATGGCTCTGATTAAAATTTTTAGCTTTGGCAAGCAG
The DNA here is from genome assembly GCA_006410875.1 of Neotragus pygmaeus. Taxonomy (NCBI): domain Eukaryota; kingdom Metazoa; phylum Chordata; class Mammalia; order Artiodactyla; family Bovidae; genus Neotragus; species Neotragus pygmaeus. The sequence continues at coordinate 436,077 of SJYV01055904.1, forward strand.
TTATCCAAAAATATGATCAAATGATAAATGGATGAGAAATTCATGACTAAAACCCAGCTCTATGCCCTGCTTTCTAAGTAATATTTTTCAACCAAATTTGAGTAATTATTTGTACAATGCAGACTGATGTGACTAATATTTGAGCAGTCTATTAAAAACAAAGTGGGGGGATTGCTCATATTATAGGGATCCAAAAAACAAAGAGAAATTCACAATTAATTCCTTTAACTTTCTTCAATTATCACAGTGTCACAGGTTGAGCTTCTCAGTAAGCAGACTCTAAGACAGAGGTGTAGGATGCTAATTGAGAAGCTCTCGGTTTTGAAACTTGGGCGGGGGAAGGAAAGATGCTGAGGGATAAGTTGAAGTGTATCTCAGGCCTCATGTTATCCTTGGTTGACCTTACTAGGGGCTCTGAAGCTAAAATGGCCTTTACCTGTTACCCCATATTGAACACAAATGACCAACCCTCCATATAACATGAGATGTTGCTCTCTCTCATAAGGACGTGGCCTTGAAGGAGGCAACACTGTCCAGCTTAGGAAATTTCTTAAAGGGGATAACATCTAAAGGTTATGCAGAGAAATATAGGAAAACAATGGAGTGGGAAAGACTAGAGATCTCTTCAAGAAAATCAGAGATACCAAGGGAACATTTCAAGCAAAAATGGGCACAATAAAGGACAGAAACAGTATGGACCTAACAGAAGCAGAAGATATTAAGAAGAGGTGGCAAGAATACACAGAAGAACTGCACAAAAAAGAGCTCCATGACCCAAATAACCATGATGGTGTGATCCCTCACCTAGAGCCAGACATCCTGGAATGCGAAGTCAGGTGGGCCTTAGGAAGCATCACTACAACAAAGGTAGCAGGGGTGATGGAATTCCAGCTGAGCTATTACAAATCGTAAAAGATGATGCTGTGAAAGTGCTGCACTCAATATGCAAGCAAATATGGAAAACTCAGTAGCGGCCACAGGACTGGAAAAGGTCAGTTTTCATTCCAATCCCAAAGAAAGGCAATGCCAAAGAATTTCAAACTACCACATAATTGTACTCATCTCACACACTACGTAATACTCAAAATTCTCCAAACGAGGCTTCAACAGTACATAAACTGAGAAACTCCAGATGTTCAAGCTAGATTTAGAAAAGGCAGAGGAACCAGAAATCAAATTGCCAGCATCTGTGGGATCTTAGGAAAAGCAAGAGAATTCCAAAAAAAAATCTACTTCTACTTTATTGACTACACCAAAGTCTTTGACTGTGTGGATCACAACAAACTGGAAAATTCTTAAAGAGATGGGAATACCAGACCATCTGATCTGCCTCCTAAGAAACCTGTATGCAGGTGAAGAAGCAACAGTTAGAACTGGACATGGAACAATGGACTGTTTTCAAATTGGGAAAGGAGTAGGTCAAGGCTGTATATCGTCAGCCTGCTTATTTAACCTACATGAAGAGCACATCATGCAAAATGTGGGCTGGATGAAGTACAAGCCGGAATCAAGATTGCCAGGAGAAATATTAATAACCTCAGATATGCAGATGACACCACCCTTATGGCAGAAAATGAAGAACTTAAGAGCCCCTTGATGAAAGTGAAAGAGCAGAGTGAAAAAGCTGGGTTAATGCTCAACATTCAAAAAACTAAGATTATGGCATCCGGTCCCATCACTTCATGGAAAATACATGGGGAAACAATGGAAACAGTGAGAGACTTTCTATTCTTGGGCTCCAAAATCACTGCAGATGGTGACTGCAGCCATGAAATCAAAAGACACTTGCTCCTCAGGAGAAAAACTATGACCAACCTGATATAGTTGTGTTAGCCGCTCAGCTGTGTCTGACTCTTTGCGACCCCATGGACTGTGGCCTGCCAGACTCCTCTGTCCATGACATTCTCCAGGCAAGAATACTGGAGTGGACTGCCATTCCCTTCTCCAGAGGATCTTTCCGACCCAGAGATCGAACCCAGGTCTCCTGCATTACAGGGAAGATCCATGACCAACCTAGACAGAATATTAAAAAGCAGAGACATTACTTCACTGACAAAGGTCCATATATTCAAAGCTATGGATCTTCCAGTAGTCATGTATGGATGTGAGTGTTGGACCATAAAGAAAGCTGAGGGCCGAAAAACTGATGCTTTTGAACTGTTGTATTGCAAAAGACCTGAGAGTCCCTTGGACAGCAAGGAGACCAAACTTGTCAATCCTAAAGGAAATCAGTCCTGAATATTCATGGGAAGGAATGAATGATGATGCTGAAGGAATGAATGATTCTGAAGTTGAAGTTCCAATACTTTGGCCACCTGATGAAGAATTGACTCTTTAGAAAAGACCCTGATGCTGGGAAAGACTGAAGGCAGGAGAAAGGGATGACAGAGGATGAGATGGTTGGATGACATCACCAACTCAATGGACATGAGTTTGAGCAACTCTGGGAGTTGGTGATGGACAGGGTATACTGGTGTGCTGTGATCAATGGGGTTGCAAGGAGTTGGACGTGACTGAGTGACTGAACTGACTATCTGACAATAGCATGCCCAGTATCTGGACAACACATTCTTCCTTGAAGGAGAACTGGGCAAAACTCCTTGATTTAGGCAAAATGTCCACTATATACTCTATCATGTTTATTTAGACGAGTAGGGAAATTTCTAAGTAAACCTTCAAGAGAAGTTTTGTGAACCATTTTTTCTTACTCCTCTCTCCTACCTGATTCATCAAGTTAATTCATAATTGTCCCTGAGAAATAAAACTTCTGCATCACCTCCTTTAGGAAGACTTCATCATCCAAACAGATGTGTATATATTACTTCTACTAAATTTTGTTTTTGAATTGTTTTTTTAATGTATCAATTCTCCTCAAAAGGAGAGCTCCATTAGAGCAGGGCTTTTGTCTTGAGTACCTTTCTCTGTTAACTGTCTACCATGTAATCTGCATTATAACAGTCACTCAGTTAAATATTTGTTGAATGAATGAATGAATACTTCTTGTGTCTCTGATTCCATCATCTTAATACCTCCTAATCCTTCCCACAAAGCAGAATTAATACAAGATGTTCTCCTTACCACAACTTGCAAGCTTTGTTTAAAAAAGAGAGAGAGAGAGACTGTCTTATCACCAGTGTATCACCAGGACTCTGGCTTAAAAGAGTTTAATAGTCATCGAGAGGATGAATATTGTATTAATAGCTCTGGAGAGGACAATAAGCTAGTCTGTATGCAAGGAACTGAGGCTCCCAGGTGGTTCAGTGGTAAGGAATCTGTCTGCCAATGCAGGAGATGCAGGTTTGATCCCTGGGTCTGGAAGATCCCCTGGAGGAGGAAATGGCAACCCACTCCAGTATTCTTGCCTGGGAAATCCCATACATAGATGAGCCTGGTGGGCTACAGTCCATGGGTTGCAAAAAGAATCAGACACCACTTAGCAACTAAATCACAAGAGTAGTACAAGGAACTATATGATTTGGATATTTGTTGCACTTAGTGTTGGGAGTTTTAGTAAATCTGAGGGAAAATATTGACATCAAAATTTTAATATTATTAGGTAGTAATACATTTTATTACTTTACTGAACATTCATCATAAATTATACCATATAATACTTTTGTTGATGTCTGTTTAGAAATGTCTGATTCTTGTTTCCACAGTCACAAAAAAGTGCCTACAGTAATCTAGACAACAAACATTTTAATAGCCTGAATGAAAGTTGCTGTGTTTTAATTTTAATATATCACTTAACCCTGGTAAGCATATGGAACATGTATTATTTTTATCCTCATTTCTTAGATAAGGAAAATTAAGGCTCCAGAGATTTAAAAGGTTACCCCATGCCCACATCTAATGATTTCAAACTAATGAGACTCTAATTGATTTATCAAATTTCAAAACAGTATACGTTAAAACCACCAACAACCAGCAGTGCTTTAGAAATCTACATGTATGAACAGAGATTTTGCAATATGCATATAAATTTATCCTCAGGATTTGTAAGGAGTCAAACATGGCTTAAGATAATAAAAGAACTGATCATATGTTGTAAGAGAAACATGCTGCATATTGTATTTTCCAAAGATGGCCACAGCTGTAGATTCTAATCTCGCATGCTCTTCTATAGTGTGACTTGCTACTCCCCATCAATCATGGAGTCTTTTTCTCTTTCTCTGGAATCTGGACTAGCCTTAGTGACTCTTGAAACTGATACAATGATATAGGAAGGACACTGCCTGACTTTTAAGGCTGAATCAGGGGAGTCTTGAGGTTCTTCCCTGACCTCTTGGACCACTCACTCTCCAACTGTTCCCTCTCCAGCTGCTCTCTTTTATACTCCACACATCACTTATGTATCTCACCCAGGGATCCCTCCAGCAACACTAGTCAACTCCAGCCATTTAAATTTCCTGATTAAGACCCCAGATATATTCAAGAATAGATAAAGCATATCCAATCTGTCCTGTCTTGACTCACAGATTTTTTGAGCCTAATAAATGACTGGATTTGTATGTTATTAAAATTGAAGTGGGGGAGGGGTGAGATTTACACAGCAGCTATCAGACATATTAGAACTTGTGATTTTATTTTCTGTTCAGTTTCAGTGAGTTACTTGTTAAAGATCAAATCACAGTTCCAAAATTCCATAAAATACTATTTACTAATGAATACTTTTTGTTGGTGTTGTTTAGTTGTAGTCATGTCCAACTCTTTTGAGACCCCATGGACTGTAGCCCACTAGGATCCTCTGTCCTTGGGATTCCCCAGGCAAGAATACTGGAGTAGGTTGCCACTTCCTTCTCCAGGGGATCTTCATGACCTGGAGATTGAAACCGTGTCTGTTTCTTTGGCAGGTGGATTCTTTACCAATGAGCCACCAATGAATACTTACTATCACACAAATCTGACTCTTGAGTTTAAAAATTCCAAATTTATTTAAATTAATAATGGAAAAGACTTAAAGATTAGGTCACTCAAATTACTGTATCTGAAAACTGAACACTTCCTTCATTTCCCACCCCAGTTCCTGAAAATGGGACATTTAACAACTTTAGAATGAAAATTTTTATTATTCTTTCCTAGAAACTACTAACTGGCTAGTGATTATTAATATTTTTTAACTGTGGTAATACACAAACTCTATAGGATGTGATTTAATTTAGATTTATGATAATGAAAATGGAAATATTTAACTGCTGTTGTGTAAATTTATAAATCCAAATAATTAATTCTGAACTTGGAGAGATTTTTAGTTAATTAACTATTACTAGAGAGTATGTGATATGTGTGTTATATCACATACTCTATAGTAATTTTATGTGTCATCCTAACTGGGCTTAGAGATGTCCAGAATAGCTGGTAAAACATTATTTATGAGTTTGTGAGAGACTCTCTGGAAGAGATTAGTAGTTGAATCCATAGACAAAGCAAAGAAGACTATTTTCAATGCTAGTGGACATAATCCAATCCAGTGAGGGTGTGAGTGGAACCAAGAGGTGGAAGAAAGCAGATTTGCTCTCTCTGCTTAAGCTGAGACATCCATCTTCTCCTGCCTGGGTTCCCAGACTTTCAGAGTCAGATCAAAAACTCCTGGCCCCTTGGTTCTCAGGCCTTCGGACTGAGACACCATCAGTTCGTACCACTGGCTTTCCTGGTTCTACAGCTTTCACCAGATAGATCATAGGGGTTCTTGGTCTCCAAAAGCAGTGAGCCAACTCCTATAACAAACAAACAAATAAATATCCTTTTGAATCTGTTTCTCTGGAGAACCCTGACTGATACAAGGTTCTCATATCAGAGTCTTCATAATAAGTTTAATCATTTCTTCATCATTTTATTTTTATCATATAGATTGTCCCTAAATAATTTAAGTCACAAACATGTGACCCCAGTAAACACAGGTTTTAGGTTACAGTTTCTAGCTTCTATTATCATCCTTGACTAGAACAAAATATAAGTAGATTTTTTTTTTGCACAAATTGCCAGTTATTTTTTTGCCCAGATTGATTTAGTAGAATGCAGGGATCAACTTCTGGGAAGTGCCAAGAGCCTAAAACTTCTAGAAATAATATTTTTTACAACTGTCCATATATGATATTCCCTAAAATAGTTTGGTCATAATTATCTTCATCAGTGTTATCAACATTTGAGAACTGTGATTTTTTTGTTGTTATATTTCATTAGCCCTTGGATCCCATCTGTTCGTCCATATTCCAAACATGTTATATGCTTAAATGCATGTGTGTGTGTGTATATAATATATATATGGGTACATGCATAAATATATGTGAATAATTATGAAAAACATATAATACAGTAAGTGATTTATCTCTATATTTAGAATTTCATAAAACACATTGAAAAATATTAAACAACAGAACTAGGAATAGTCAGCATAAATCTTTTAAGATTCTTCATAAAGTGAATGGAATGTTTGTTTATATCAGTATTTTCTTTAATATTTTATTGCCTAGTACAAAGCAAAAGAATAAATATATGCTTCTTCAAATGGTAAAACCAATCATTAATTGCCATTCACCTTTGTTTGATATGGACTCTTGGTTCTGAATACATGCTAAAATGAAATTTTTGATGTGTCTATTTTCATGTTTCTCTTACTCCAAGACGTCAAGTTAATAACAGCCCTTAGCTGATGGGAAATAAGTCAAATCCTGGATGTAGCTAACATTCATTTAAAAGAACAATTTGGCCATTGGTCTGTGCCATTAGGAAGAGAAAATGGGTAGGTGAAAACCCAGGACCTGGAAACAGATTTGTCTTCCTTAGATGCTCAGTTTCAAGTGTGTCTGGTTTGCAGCCTAGTTTATATCAAAAGGGATCAATTTTTCCCCCTTTTCCCTGTTCTACTTTCGTACTGGTATTGTCTGAATCCCAGAGTGAGCAGCAATACATCATCTTGCTTCAACATCTGCTGGAGCCCCCTCTCCTCCTAATCTGCCCAGATCCCCAAAGCCTTTTCCACCTGCTATAGAGCCAAATGCTCATTATAGCACACAGCAACGCCCTTCACTGTCCTTCCTCCAAGATCCTCAAGGTTAACATGGAACAATGACTGTTATTAAGTGGGGGCTTTAGGAATATAAAAGCAGACCAGGCAAGGAAAAAGGGGGAGGGGTGGTGGAAGCACTGGGTAGGAGCCAGGAGAGCTAGCTGGCAGGAAAGAGCTGCTGGAAAGCTGTGGCCAATTTTCCAGTCGAAACATGAGTCATTGAACAGAGATGCCCTAGAAATAAATAGCTTCCCTGTTCATTGCCCAGGACACGCAGAGACCACACCCTCCGGTGGTTTTCTGTTGGGACACTTTGGTGGATGGCTTTGAGCACAGTGGAGAAAGGGAGATAAAAAATGGCCAGTTCTGTGGAGGCTGGCTCATCTAGAAGTTGTGTTTACTGCTTGGCTAACTGTACATTGTAAGCGATTGGAAGTTGTTCTGCCTTCTCTTCTTTTTTCCTCAAACCACCAACCTGTTCCTTCGGCTTGCATCCTCAGACCAGCCGCCAATGAAAGATTGGATGAAACTGCTTAGCAAACAGAGAAATTCTGAAATCTCTCTGATGCTTTATATTCACCTTATTTATCATGAGGCCTGAAGAGAATTAAAAGAGGACTCTAATCATTGGGGAGGGGGAGTAGGGGGAAGAGGCAGCTTTCATTTAAGTTTCCTGACTTCAGCAGCTGTGTAACTCATTTCCAGATGCCATGCTTGGTACAGTTTCCTTGTAGTTTTTTAGGAGATATTTTAAGAAGTTCAGGGCTGTTTCCTGAGTGACATTCAAAGGGATGAGCTTGATAAACCACACAAATGCTGGCTGGCCTCTGACACGGTTGGCCAGCTCTGCCCTCGACATACTCTCCTGTTAATGGACCTTTGGGCAACGTCTGCAGCAAGATCAAGTCACTTTCGTTACTCTTCAGTTCCTGGAAAAAGTAGAAAACCACAGATTCCCCCAAAGGCTACCTAGTAAAATTTTCTTGCCTCCACAACCTTGAGCCCCAAGGAAGCGTGTCATTCTCCTATAGCCACACAGTGTGCCGATCTAAATAAGGTACTGGCCACCTACTTCCATGACTGCTCTAGCCAGGAGATTGGAGGCGTTGAATGAGCTCTCGTTAACAACAANCACAACCTTGAGCCCCAAGGAAGCGTGTCATTCTCCTATAGCCACACAGTGTGCCGATCTAAATAAGGTACTGGCCACCTACTTCCATGACTGCTCTAGCCAGGAGATTGGAGGCGTTGAATGAGCTCTCGTTAACAACAACAACAACAACAACAAAACCCAGCTAAGTGTAAAAACTGTCTGGGCTGATAGAGAAGGAGCTTCTAATCTGCTCTATGAAATGACAATGCACCTAAGCTGTCAGACTTACCCTTAGAAGATGATTATACTGCCCTTTTCTTTTTTAAAAAATCCAAGTTTGAAAGTTACAACTTATTTGGGATAGATAGCTTTTTGCAAACCAGTGAAAATGGAGGGAGACACTTTGAGGGTTAAAAGTGTCTCATTTTTACTTGATCAAGATACTAGATCTTTGCTGTGGGTTTCTGTAGGCTAGAAAAGTAATGACAGTTTAAATAAGTGATGGACATTTCAGAAACATAGTTTTGCAACAGCTTTATTAAGATATCGGTGACATTACAAATTGTATGTATTTCTGGAGAAGGGAATGGCAACTCACTTCACTATTCTTGCCTGGAGAATTCCATGGACAGAGAAGCCTGGCAGTCTACAGTCCATGAGGTCGCAAAGAGTCGGAGACAACTGAATGACTAACACACACACACACACACACACACACACACACACACACACAAGGTGTATAGTTTGATGTTTTGATATAAATCGAGCACCAAAATCAAGCTAATTAACATATCTGTCACCTCTTGAGTGGATGTGATGAGAAGGCTTAATTTAAGATCTATCTTCTTAGCAAATTTAAGTATACAATATAGTATTATAAACTATAATCACCATGCTGCATAGAACTCCAGAACTTTTTCATCTTGCACAACTGGAACTGTACAGCTTCACCAGCGTCATCCCATTTTCCCTTCCCCTGGGATCTTGACAGTCATCATCCTACTCGGCTTTTAAATTTGTTTCAGATTCTACAAGAGAGTGAAATGATACAGTATTTAACTTTCTATGGCTTGCTTATTTTATTGGCATACTATCTTCCAGCTCAATCCATGTTGTAAATGACAGAATTGTCTTCATTTTGAAGACTAGATAGTATTCCATTGTATGCATGTATTTCACATTTTCTTGATCCATTCATCCATTGAAGGACATTTTGACATTTGTGTTATTTCCTTATGTTCACTATTGTGAAAAATTCTTCAATGAACATAACTTTGAAAATATAAAATCTAAACCTCATCCTAGACATTATATATATATACACGTATGTATGTATGTATGTATGTATGTATATATACACACATACACATATATATTCTTCTACCACTATTGCTTTACTACTTCCATTTCAGGATTGAGAGACAGTAAGTAAATGTTAACTTGGAATATTTTAAGGAAGTGTAATTTTATATGGAAGTAAAAAAAATTAGGGAAAAGCAGTTTTTTATTTAGGGAAATTTTACAAAGCATTGGATACTATGGAAGCATGATCCTAGCTCTTTCACAGACTTATGGAGTAATATTAAGCACGTGTTATTTTACCTCTCTGGCTCCTTTATTCTCTTATGAAAAAAGGGTACCATTACTATTTTACCTACCTCATAGAGTTATTGTGAGAATTGAACGACTTAGTTTGGGAAGATTCTAGGAGCATAGTAACAGATCAATGAATTTCAATTGGTATTATTCTTAGTCTAGTCTATTCTAAGACATCTGCAAAATGTTTAAAATTCTTCAAAATGATTGTTTCTTTGCTCTTTTTTCTTTCATCTCTTTCTTGCTTTTTTAAAAATACTATTCAAACCTTATTGAGAGTAGGATTCTGCTTTGTTTATAAAATTCCAAAATCTTAGACTTTTGAAGATTATTCTATAAATACTCTACATTGCAACTGGGGGCATGAAGTAGAAATCAATGATTGTGTCTTAATTAGCTTGGTCTCCCATAACAAAATACCATAGACAGAGTGGCTTAAACAAAGGAAATTTATTTTACCATATTTCTAGGGGAGATTGAAAGCTCTCTGGTGTCTCTTCTCATTAGGGCACAAACCCCATCATGGGCTTCCCTGCTGGCTCAGTGGTAAAGAATCTGCCTGCAATGCATGAGATCCAGATTGGATCCCCGGGTTGGGAAGATCCTCTAGAGGAGGGCACGGCAACCCACTCCGGTACTTTTGCCTGGAGAATTCCATGGGGAGCGGAGCCTGGCAGGCTACAGTCCGTGGGGTTGCACAGAGTCCAACAAGACTGAAGTGACTACGCAGCAGCAATCCCATCACGAGGATGCTACCCTCATGACTTCATCTAAACCTCAGTCATCTCCCAAATGTTCCATCTTTAAATACCATCACATTGGGAGCTAAGGTTTCAAATAAGCCTTTAAGAGGGACACAATTCAGTCCATAGCAGACTCTTGTCTTAAAATCTGACACCTGATTCTATCAGCTTGATAGCAAGATTTTCAGTGGAACCAATAAACTTTGATCATCAAGATTCCAAACTCTAAGGCATTTTGACATTACAACTGCAACTTTGAGTTTGATTAGTTCTATACATTATTTTAACCAAATTCCTTTTTTTCATAAGAAGTCCCTCAGACTTCTTCTGTATTCAGTATTAAGCACAGTTACCAATCTGATAACAAATTCTGGACTTTCTCTCCACTGTTTGTTTTCTTAATCTTTCTTTAGCTAGTTTTATCCTACCTACTCATCTCCTCACTTTCCACCTAGGACCCAACTTATCCTATCGAGGCCTTAATCAGTATAATATCTGAGTCTCCCTTTAGCAACTCTGAAAATATCATCTTTATTTAAACTCCTTATTATTACATCTTTTTTCTGGTTGTTTTTTCTCAGAACTTTGCATTCAGATTTCTTGACCATTTCTCGCTGCCACTTTTAGGAAACAGCTTTTCTGACTCTTCCTTTCCAGATTCTCCTCCAATGCTTCTCACCATGCCTTTTCTCCTTTCTCCTGCTCCTCCTACAAACCTAAATCTAGACATTTCCCTAAGGTCTGTTGCCTTCATCCCTATTCTCAGTGATTTTAGTGAAATCATCCATTTTTGAAAGTTGGAGTTTCCCTCATTATGAAGCCATCAGACCCTTTTTCCTGGTCTAATTTGGCAACTTCAGATTGTAAGACTCAGGGCTCATCAGGAGCCCCAGGCTTGAGTGATGGTTGGGTGCAGGAATGGGGAGCATGAGAAAGGGCAAGGAGGAAGGAGGAAGGAGATAACGAACTTTTTGTTGGTTACGGAACACTTCAATAAGAAAGACATTTCTCTTTTAACAAACATCTTAGCTGACTCATGATCTGGCCACTCATTTCATGTAACACTGTTTTAACTACTCCTTCCAGAAGAGAAAAAGTGCAGGCTCCATCTACTTTCCTGTATCACACTCACACTGCTGCAGCTGACTCACTTTTCCAGCTGCCGCTTGGATGTCTCCTAAATAGCCCATGTGTAGGGTTGACTTTACATATTTGTCTTATTTTTTACCATCCCCATATTTTATATTAGTAGTTTAACCTCTCTGCCAGAAATCCAAGCTCAAATCTTCTTGATATCCTACATTCTCCTGCATGCATGCATGATTGGTCACTTCAGTCCTGTCTTTGCGACCCCATGGACTGTTGTCCACCAGGCTCCTCTATCCATGGGATTTCCCCAGGCAAGAATACTAGAGTGGGTTGCCATGCCAGAGGATCTTCCTAAGCCAGGAATCAAACCCGTGTCTCCTGCCTCTAATTTATTGAAGGTGGATTCTTTACCCATTGAGCCACCAGGGAAACCCTGCATCCTCCTGGATTGACATATATTTAATGGTCAATGCATTCCCTGATTCTCCTGGATTTTTCTTGTATCCTAACACCTCCATTTAATTTTTATTGTCCTTATTTTGTTAAGAGTTTTATTATACTTTACCCAGCTTGTGGTATTCTCTCCCTCAATGAAGCTGCTACTTCTGATCATTCCCTTTTGCCTGCTCAAGGGTTTGCTTCCTGAACAGGAAGTCTCCTAGTTCGTTGCTGTTCAGTTCAGTCACTCAGTCATGTTCAACTCTTTGTGACCCCATGAATCTCAGCATGCCAGGCCTCCCTGTCCATCACCAACAACTCCCGGAGTTCACTCAAACTCCCGTCCATCGAGACGGTGATGCCATCCAGCCATCTCATCCTCTGTCATCCTCTTCTCCTCCTGCCCCCAATCCCTCCCAGCATCAGAGTCTTTTCCAATGAGTCAACTCTTCTCATGAGGTGGCCAAAGTAATGGAGTTTCAGCTTTAGCATCATTCCTTCCAAAGAACACCCAGGGCTGATCTCCTTCAGAATGGACTGGTTGGATCTCCTTGCAGTCCAAGGGACTCTCAAGAGTCTTCTCCAACACCACAGTTCAAAAGCATCAAACTTTGGCACTCAGCTTTCTTCACAGTCCAACTCTCCACTGGAAAAACCATAGCCTTGACTAGACGGATCTTTGTTGGCAAAGTAATGTCTCTGCTTTTTAGTATGCTATCTAGGCTGGTCATAACTTTCCTTCCAAGGAGTAAGTGTCTTTTAATTTCCTGGCTGCAGTCACCATCTGCAGTGATTTTGGAGCCCCCTAAAATGAAGTCTGACACTGTTTCCACTGTTTCTCCGTCTATTTCCCATGGAGTGATGGGACCAGATGCCATGATCTTCGTTTTCTGAATGTTGAGCTTTAAGCCAACTTTTTCACTCTCCTCTTTCATTTTCATCAACAAGCTTTTTAGTTCCTCTTCACTTTCTGCCATAAGGGTGGTATCATCTGCATATCTGAGGTTATTGATATTTCTCCTGGCAATCTTGATTCCAGCTTGTGCTTCTTCCAGCCCAGCATTTCTCATGATGTACTCTGCATATAAGTTAAACAAGCAGGGTGACAATATACAGCCTTGACATACTCCTTTTCCTATTTGAAACCAGTCTATTCCATGTCCAGTTCTAACTGTTGCTTCCTGACCTGCATACAGGTTTCTCAAGAGGCAGGTCAGGTGGTCTAGTATTCCCATCTCTTTCAGAATTTTCCACAGTTTATTGTGATCCACACAGTCAAAGGCTTTGGCATAGTCAATAAAGCAGAAATAGATGTTTTTCTGGAACTTGCTTGCTTTTTCCATGATCCAGCAGCCAAGATTATATGTTCTTACCAGAAATTAAACTAAGTAGAAAAAAAATTTTTTTCTATTCTGGGTTTTTCNTTTTCTAAAACCAGCTTGAACATCTGGAAGTTCACGGTTCATGTATTGCCAAAGCCTGGCTTGGAGAATTTTGAGCATTACTTTACTAGCATGTGAGATAAGTACAATTGTGTAGTAGTTTGAGCATTCTTTGGCATTGCCTTTCTTTGGGATTGGAATGAAAACTGACCTTTTGTGGCCACTGCTGAGTTTTCCAAATTTGCTGGCATATCGAGTGCAGCACTTTCACAGCATTATCTTCCAGGATTTGAAATAGCTCAACTGGAATTCCATCACCTCCACTAGCTTTGTTTGGTGATGCTTTCTAAGACCCACTTGACTTCACATTCCAGGATGTCTGGCTCCAGGCATTTAGGTGATCACACCATCATGATTATCTTGATCATGAAGATCTTTTTTGTACAGCTCTTCTGTGTTCATTGCTGTAAGCCACTCTTTTTCTTATATCTTAATCCTTTCAGTGGGTCCTCATTGCCTATCTAACAAACCCTAAGGCTTTGCCTGGGCTCTCAAGGCCTTCTACTGATCAGGTTGTACCTTATTTTTATAAAGCACCCTCTACAATGTCCCTTCCATCACCCTACACTGTGAAACCGTGTTACCATTCTTGAATAAATTTGGTTAATCACGCCTTGGTGACACTGCTGCCTTCCTGTGGTCAAAAGACCTCTCCACATTTGCCATCTGTCAAAATGTTCTTTTCTTTAAAGGGCAACCCAGATGGCAACCTCAAATGAAACCTTCCCTCTTTGTACCTGCCAAAACTTTTAAGTTACATACACATACAGACACACACAGAAACATGCTCTTTTAAAATTTAAATTTCTTATCATATTTTAGGGGGCTTCCCTGGTGGCTCAGAGGTTAAAGCGTCTGCCTCCAACGTGGGAGACCATCTTCTACAGTTATTCATGGGCTTCCCTGGTGGCTCAGACATTAAAGAATCTATGGGAGACTGGAGTTCAGTCCCTGTGTCAGGAAGATTCCCTGGAGAAGGGAATGGAAACCCACCTCAGTATTCCTGCCTGGAGACTTTCATGGACAGAGGAGCCTGATGGGCTACAGTTCATGGGGTCACAAAGATCTTTGTTTCCAGAACCAGATCTTATTTTTACTTTTCTCCTTCTCTGCCACCTGATAAAATGCTTGATTCCATAAATATTCAAATAATAGATTAAATCTCAATAAATATCTTTTGAATAAATGTAAAATAAAATAGGTAAATTACCAAGAAAAATTCTGGACTTTAATTACTAGGTTTTATTTCTTAGGTGATAGACAATTTAAGATAATTATGATGGTTACAGGAAGCAGCCTTTGGTTCTCTGAACACATTTTATTGGTAGAATGACATGATATGGGCAGCTGCATCCTTCTGTTTCTAAAAATCTCCATGTTTGCATGTAAAATGGGTAACTGTGATTTTGTTTGCATGGCTATACATATCTGCATTAGGAGGAATGAAATTTTGAATAACAAAATAGTTTTTTCAAAAATAAGAGAATATGGTTAAAATTTAGTCATATTTATAATGCAATCAGAATCTACTTAATGAATGTCATAATATATCTGTAGCATATAATTTTATGAAGACAATAAAAATTAAACAGTCTATATTGAATAGTTGCTTTTTAGCAAGAGATAAGGTATTTCATAAAATCATATTAACAAAAACTTTCTGCTACTTCTGTCAATAAAATTTTAAACAATATATAAGGTTTCCCTGGTGGCAGATTATAAAGAATCCATCTGCAATGTAAGAGATCTGAGTTCGATCCCTGAGGGTGAGAAGATCCCCTGGAGAAAGAAATGGCAACCACTCCAGTTTTCACACTGGAAAATCCCATGGACAGAGGAGCTTTGCAGTCTATAGTCTTCAGGGTCACAAGAGTCAGACACAACCACTACCCATATGTAAGGCAAAGTTTGTTTTGTATTGAAACACAGGAAATTATTATCAAAATTAATTCCTTAATAGATATTACAAAGTCTTGATTTTCCCTGAATTCTACAAAGTCCAAGAAATTTCTAATATTGTGAAGGAAGAATTATGTAGCTAGTTTAAAATTGCCTTAAAACCTTATAAGAAAAGTTAGTTATTTCATGGTATTCAGGAGATACATTATCAGCAAAACACACATTATAAAAATCTATATTTAGTATTTTTTTTTTTAAGAGAAGCTGGATGATGTGAGGGCAGCTGTGGGTGGCCATGCTTGGGAGATCTCGTGAAAGGACTCGGTCTACTGAAGGATGTTTCATTATAGGTGGCTGGATATTTCCATGTGTGTTTCCTTTCAGTTGATACCTTCCGGTAAAACTTCCTGTGTGACCCAGAGTGCTCACCTCCACCACCGCAGCAGTTTCTTGATTTGAATTAGGTTTCATAGAGTCGGGGGTCGTGGGAGTGTGATTCAACAGCCAGACGTATGAGAATATAGTGAAGCCCTGATCACTCATGTCAAAAATTCTCATCATGGCCAAAAAAAAAGTTTTCATAAAGAAAAAAATTCAAAATCCATAGACCTTGAATATATGACTGTAATGTCTTAAGTTGGAAAGGCCTTAAGTTATGCTAACTTTGTGATTCTGCAAATGAGGAAACAGAGCCTGAGAAGAGGTAAACAACCTCCTCAGGGTAGAATCACAAGATGAACATAGGTTTCCTGACTTTTAGTCATTTGACCTCATAGCTTGACTTCCCTAAAGAAAACCATCACCTTAATATTAACCATTTAAATGCCATATTTCATATGTTAGTGAAAACTACTTTTTACCCTATATCCTTTTCAAAAGAGCTCAATAAAAGAGCAAGAAAATATATGTCAGATTAAAATGAGCCATAATTTGGTTACAAATGATTTCTCTCTTAGAACCCCCTAAAGATTGTGTAAACATTTTATATATATATATATACATATATATGCAATAGATGTGATCTCTAAATGGTAAAATTATAAAATGTGGAATGAGATGCAATATATTTAAATTGCTATTGGAAGTTACTGGGATAAGCCTCATTCATACAAGTATAAAATGTCCTGTAAAAATTGACTTGTTTTTCCTTATATGTTATTTTCCCTAATGAGTTCATGCAGAGTGAAAAAGAGATAGTGGAAATTATCTTTGTCATACACTTGAAAAGGCAGAGAGGCAAGTCAGGAAAAGGATAGATTTAAATTATTTTTAAATATCTCCTATGTGGCTTTGTTTAAACATCCTCAGGCCAGCTGAGATCAATCATTAAATAAACCCCTATCTAATACATGAAGGCAAAGTGATTTTTAACTTCACTACTACCTTAATTTGAGCATAAATATCCTTGAGTCAAAGGAAATTTTAAAAGAGTATAGAATCTGTTATTGAAATAGACCTACCTCATCAGTGATCAGTAGACATTAATTGATGAGCTTCTATGTTATGGCTATATATGGTCACTGTAATGGTTACCTATTAGGTGTCTACATCTCTGCTTGGAAAAAGATATAGTTGGTAGAGGCTAAGGGAAAGAATCCAGACTTTCAAATATAAGCACAAGAAATTTGTGAAAAGTTGTAATCAAATATCTTACTAGTCAAATGAGCTGGAATAGAGAATTCTGGAAGAGATACCCAATATAAACTGGAGTGGGCAAAAATTAGAAAGAGGTCAAGTGTCATTTTGGTAAGACATAAAAGCCTGAGGATGTATAGTCAGTGGAAAAGAAGGAACAAACTATTGTTGTCAAAGAATGGTTACTGGAAGCTGCAGAACAGTATCAGAAAAGAATGTTTAAAAGCCTAGTATGTGTAGGCCTAGAAAACAGCAACAATGAGAGTTTCTGGTCAAGCAGATAGGAACGGTTATTTTACAGCATGGTCCTTACAGAATATGAGGGAACTAGGTTTTGTTCTCAATATCATAATAGAAATGAAAAAAAAAACACAAGATACAAGGGTAGTTCCCATGTGTTTACAATAAAAGTTCACAAGATCTCATTCAACTAAACTCATAAAACTCAGTAATCCTCACATACAGTACTTTCAGCTGTTATCCCCTCATTCCTGCAGCTCCACACCCACACACATGCCTGTTGCCACTGACTTTTTTTGCAGGTATCTGCAAGGGTGAAGTAAATAACCAGAGCTTTTTGACATCTTGAGGCAATCAAACCACTCTCTGAGACACGTGAAATGACACTTAACACTGTGAAGCAGTATAAACCTTAAATATTAAACTCAGTTTGGCCTCCAAATGGAGCAAATTGCATCTAATCACTTATATCTCAGTAGTTATAGATAGATAGATAGATACATAGATAGATAGATAAGATAGGTAGGTAGGTAGATATTTAGGTAAGCAGGCAGATAGGAAGAAAGTAAATATTCCTTTAAAACAACCAAATGATTTTTGCCTGGTCAATACTTACCCCTTCCTAAATAAAGTCCTACATCTTGAGAAAGACAAGATTTTCATCCTACCTTCTTTTCAAAGCAGTGTATGGGTCCATCAAAATACTTTTCTAAAGAGAAAGAATTCTCCGCACAGAGTATAATTGTAAAATTCATTGTGCTTAGGGATTACATTTGTTAAATTCAGAAGGAGAAGGGCGCTTGGCACTTGTGCATTATTGGAAATTCCCCAAACACAGACAACAAAAGCTCAGTCAGTTTAATCAAATTATCAGCTTTTCCTCAGTCTGTGTTTAGTCTGTGTTTGTCTAATGTCCGGGTGCATATTTTCTACTTAAGAAAATCAATAAATCTGCTGCTTTAAAAAAAGGCACATTTCAAATGCAGTATACAGCGTATTGCACTATCTGATCCAGCAATCTGTCTGCCTCTGCCCTACAGAAGGAATGAACAAGAAATATGCCTGACGAGCTTATGAGATGGTTCAGAAACTCATGTATGAAGGCAAAAAAATGATACTATTGAGATGTGCACCCCATCCATTTTTGATGTAGAAGGAGGATATGAAAATACCTGAAACTTCTTTTTGTTGTTTTGAATGGTTTTAAGGATTGGGAGCAGACGTTGCTAAAATGGGTTTCTTAGGTAGAATATGTATCTTGTAATATTTTTTCATCAATGTAATAAAGACTTCTCTCTTTATCTTGAAGTCTGACAGCATCTCTTCTTTTTTTATTTGTTTTTGTTCTGTAAATATTTGAGTTGTCAGTCTAATAGATGATGCCCACTTGTTCCAACTGTGAGAAGTGAGCATTTTGCTCCAGGAACAGTGCCTCACATTCAAGTTGCTCTCAGGTTCTCTCTTCTTGTCTCCTTATTTGCACACTTCATACATGTACCAGCACAAACAGATGTTTACATAAATCATCTAAAGTGTAATACATTTGATAAATAAGTAGTTTATAGTGGTTTATAAAGATCATCTCACTAATAAATCAAAGCTCAGGTTTTTCTTTGACCCCAAATTCAGAAAAATCCAGAATTTTGGTAGTGAGAATAAATAGGAAATAAATTTTAAAGGATATAGAGAAGAAAGACATTTGGGGAACAAGATCAATTTTCTCATATTGACTGAGATATACAGATTTATCAGAAAATAGATACTACTTTTCTTAATAACAATCAATACATTATAAACTGCCACAACTAAGTTATTAGAAATTTTTGACCTAAAGATCTGTTCACCACTGATGCTTTGAAATGAGCTTGTCATGATACAAATCTTTACTCTCATAACCAGCACTGATGGCTCTAAATAAGTGTGTTTGGGCAATGACAGTAGGCTGGATTTGGTTGCTAAAGAAATGTTAGTTACTCTTCTCTCTCACTATTTTGACAGTGAGAAGATAGAGGGAAATGTAAAAGTCACATTCCAATAAGTTTCTCAATTATTAATAATTGCCCAAGTAATTAACGACATTTTCATTGATGTGTTTATGGTCATAGGGAAGAATAAATGAGTAAGTCCCAGAGAAGGAAGAAAGACCACAACCCGAATTAATTCTCAGTAAAGAGAAATTCTGACTAGCTAACTCCCTACACCCCACAATTTGATAGCAAATATTTGCTTTGTTTAGTATAAAAATGCAAAAGTTACCATCATCAAATAACTTTCTTGCTTTTTTCTAACAGTTCTGGGGGAATATTTTCATTTTTGCTACAAAACTCTCTGGTTCTGATTTGCTGTTTCCCCCCTCCCAATGTTGTTTATATGAAGAATTTCTAGTCAGGGTAAAAAAAGGTGTTGCTTGTGCAGAGAATTCGTTTAGTGGAGCAGGCTAATAGGCTGACCAGTCATTAACTAAAACACAGCTGGGAAGAGGCTATAATCCCCCAATTTCCTTCACAAATGCAGTAAATAAATATTCAAATGAAGCAGTGCACACATTTGCATATGTGTTAAACAAAAGCCCAGCTGAAGATTTGGTTTAAAAGCTCAGCTAATGTTTTCCCCTTTTCTACCTACAATTCCTCTACCTGAAGAGTTTATATTTTACAAATGTCCCCATATTTTTCCCCAAATAGAAGTCCCTTTTACTTCAAGAATTATCTTAGAAATCCTCTTTCTTGTTGACCCTCATTAGCTCCCTTACTGAACCTCATTTTAACAGGAATAAAAGCTTCCTATTAAATCAAGTTTCCTTTCAGTGTTTTAAATCTGAGCATCTTTAATGTGTAACATGCCATTGGTACTTTTTGTGTTCTGCTATTTCATGAATAGAATTCTTTTTTTTTTTTTTTTAATCCCAGAGCAGGTAATACTTAAGAAATAAAACTCTAAGGCTTGACCACGATACAAGTAATCTGTTAACCCCATGGATTTAGGAAGCAGATTCAAATCATCTTCCTAAATTCTTTAGTCTGTCCTCTGAGATTTCAAGCACATGATGTAACATAGGATGCTGTTCAGTTAATTATTCCTCAGAATGAGCCTCAATATTGTTACAAATTCCCCATTCTGCTTCTTTCCCTCTCCTGCTCTTAGTCCATGATTGCAATTTCTAGAGTTAGATTCTAGGGCACACCTGACCTTAGGCTCTTCTGGGTTGCTTTTCCTGAAGCAGTGTGAGTTCCTCCCAAGGTGAAGAAATATA
The DNA here is from genome assembly GCA_006410875.1 of Neotragus pygmaeus. Classification (NCBI taxonomy): domain Eukaryota; kingdom Metazoa; phylum Chordata; class Mammalia; order Artiodactyla; family Bovidae; genus Neotragus; species Neotragus pygmaeus. The sequence continues at coordinate 456,514 of SJYV01055904.1, forward strand.
ATTAGAAGAAAAAGAGATCATTCAGTGAGGAGCCTAAGGTAGGACACAAGGGGTTACTTTCTAGGGGAAAAATATAGATTGAAAAAAATATTCTAAAGTGATTCTAAAAAGAGAGGAAAAAATACAGAGTTCTGCAGTTACAGAAAGAAGCATATGAGAAATTAGCAAAGTAAATTGACTTGCACTTGTTTTCAATCCTGCTTGTGACTCTAGCGAGTTTGCCTCCCCTGCCCCATCCCCCGACTCCACCCTGCAGTGGAGGAAGAAAAATAAGTAGACAGGAGCCAAATGCCCAGGGAGTTTCTAGGTTAAAATGAACGCGTGCTTTTTATTCTAGTTGCAAGAAGCGGACTATAATTATTACACATAATTGTATAAAGACATATACAATGACATATATAATATATAGCCTGTCTGTGTACCTATATATTTGCATACCATATATAAATATGTTTGCATTCGTTTAGAAAACATTGACTCTCAGCAAAGTGAGGTACATAGATTTGAAATCTGTGAAACTTGGGTTAGTTATAGAAAATCTAAATTAGAATTTGGGCCTCTAATATTCTATTTTAAAATAGGTAATAGGGGAATTATTTTTGCCAACCTGTATTTAAACGCATGCGATGAATCTCTATTAGTGCCTTGTTAGTTACTTGCAATAAAACATCCTGACGTGTTTTAATTCTGCTATACTTAGGAGCAAGAGTAGCTTAAACAATAAAGCTTTCGAGAGCTGAGATAATAAAAGATTTTTTTTTTCTTCTCATTCAGTCACGTTTACAAAGCATACTCGTAGGGAGAAAGTCGCTATCATATAAATGATAAAGCTTTGTACTTTTAACAAAACCCTGTCAGTATATTTCGTGCTACCCTTTTTTTACAGGTAAATTTTTTGTGCCTGAAGAAAATAAAAAGCGTTAATAGTAGGAAGCTAGTTCAATATCAGACTCTCTAGCTGATATTATCAAAGTACAAAAGGCACTTTTAAGAACCAAGTTGTGTGAATTGTGCTGTGTATCTAGGAGCATTGTTTGGTAGAGGCTTCAAAGCTTTCAAAGCTCATATAAAAACATGGCAAAATAACAATTGGTGTCTCTTTCTCTTTTTTTTTTTTTCGTTTATTTCTTCAACAGGTTGTTACTATTTTGTTTTGTTTTGTTTTTTTCTTAGTCAAGCCACATTGGACAAAACACCTTATTTGATCGCAAAAAACCTTGACAAGAAAAAGTGCCCAGAGGAATACCTGTTGAATTTAGATACAGCTTCTTCTTTTTGTCTATTTGCCTGCTATTCCAGTTGAACTTTTCAGAAGTGGTACCTCCCTCCTTTGTTTTGTCATCCTCAGAGCTTCTGAAAGCTTACCTAAAAGGTTCTACTAAAGTCTGATAACACACATTTATCCACAGCTACTTTCATGTAGCTCATCCATAAATTAATTGAGAATGCTCCCTAAAAAGCAGCCATAATAATGTCATTCGTCATTCTTTTTTTAATATATATGTATATATGGACATGAATTTGAGCAAGCCCCATGAGTTGGTCATTCCTCATTCTTATAGGAGGTAAACTATGTTTCCAAATAACTTTCAAGAGAATTATCTTTTGATTATCATATGTTACTTTTTGTTATTATTACTGCATTTGCTGATTTAAGCAGAAAAAGTTATGCATAATTACATTTTTCCTATTTTTTCCTTCTCACTATCGTAAAGGCTCCAAGTCACATGAAATCGTGCTGTTGTGTATTAAGTTAATGCTTCCTCATCAGCTTGCATGTCATGCAAGTGGTCATAAGCTATGAAGTAACAAAATCCAGCAGAGAGAGGGTGGGCACTTCAGGCATCGTGGCAGAGAGATTTTTATCAGCCTTTCTGTCTGAGTAAACGCAGTGTGTCCTGCAGTCCAGTCTGAGGTCATGGGTGCTCCAGAATTTGAGTGGTTGGGGATATTTTGGGATGCTTTCATTAGAAGGTACAGAGTACAGTTAAGAAACAGGCTTGGGGCGCCAGCATGTGATTATGGCAAGACGGGCTGACCGCTGGGAAATTGCTGAGCCAACAGGCCAGGGAGTCGGGTTGACCTCCTCTGGGGCCAAATCCACAGAGAGCCACCACCCAACACACCTTCTGAGGGGTAATCTGAAGCAGTCAGTGTTCCAAATACTCATCTGAGCAACAGATGTTTTTGTAAGACAAAAGTATTGTATATTTTCAAAGGTTCTGTTTATGAACCGTCTTGCCTTTCTATTTTTAAAGGTGCTTGTATCCAAAAAAACATCCCTTCTATTTACTTTAGAACTATCCAGCATCCTCGCTGCCTGTGTCATTGGTGGTGGTGGTTGGTGGGGGTGTGGGGTGGTTGTAGAAGGGCTCTAACCGCAATGCAAGAGTCACACTCGGAGCAGGCTGCAAGGTACCAAGAGCCTGTTCAGAGAACGAGTACATAAAACAGGTATTTTTTTTAGACTTCTTACATTTAATGACATTTCATGCTTCTGGATAAAATCTTTCCAATTTCAATTTGTGATTAACAAAACATTTCTTTTCTTCTTGTGCTTTGTTCTTCTTATAGCACCCAAACTTGATGCCTTTTTTTTTTTTCTTTTTCTTCTTCTTGATTTTCAAGCAGCCTGTTTACACAAAGCATGGAAAAGAATTAAAATGAGAAAGAATTTAGAGAAGGTGTCATTTGATAACCATGACAACTCAGAAGGCAATAAGAAGAAATTTGGAATCTAATATTTCTTTTATGAGCAATAGAAAACCTGTCAATTGAAGCAGCAGTCCTCTGTTACCTGGCATAGTTAGAACACAGTTGAAATAGAATAAACCTGCAGAAAATGGGAAAATGTTAATCTGATAACTTGGAAAGAAAAATATATAACAAAAATCCACTAATGTCACTTTTTATCATCTTATAACATCTCACAGTTTTTCTATCTGAAAGCACAATATTATCCCCTGGTGCCCCTGTGCCCATCCATTCACCACCCATACTTCCTCTCCCATCCCTAACACATATGGCACACCCCTTCATGATATTTTGGTTGGATGATAGTATGTATGTTTTTTGTGGAAAAGTAGGGAAAAATGAAATAAAATGCTCAGCAAGATAAGCTAATAATGATAGACTCTAAAACAAGTTGTGTTAAGACATCGACTCAGGGTGTCAGGGAGTTCAGTTTAATTCAATTTGATTTGAAGGCTGACTTTTATAAAAGTTTGAACTTTCATACATTAAAATTCATCTTTAAAGTTGAGATACTATAAGAAACCAACCAGAAGAGATTAAGTTCAGATCAGCTGTGACTGCGATTATCATGTTTCTGCTGAAAATACAGCAAAGCAACAATAATGGAAATGAAAATTTCTATGGAAAGAGAAAATTTATAAAAAATCAGGCCCTACTCACCAATTTATAGTTTGTCTTCATCTGAGTACGTGTATGTGTGTGTGTGTGTGTGTGTGTGTGTGGTGTTTGTGTGTGTTTGTATATGTGCAAGCACTTTTCCTGGCCAAACATTTGCCTCTTCTCTGATTTATTTCCTCCCTTATTATTTCTTTCCCTTTCCTCTTTTAAATATATCTTAAGGTCTTCTTCAGCAATTCCAGGCCATCTGTCCTCACCATACTAAATAAGCATTCATGGACACATGGCTGCCTCCTCCAGACTGACAAAGGCTCTTTAGTACAGCTAAGAGAAATGACCCAACAGCAGTGGTAAAGAGGCCTAAAAATATTTAAAGAACAACAAAAAAAAAAATAGCAAGACCCACCACCTTTCTCTTTCTTTGACTCCCCTTTTTTCTTAAGTTTATTTTATGTTTTACCATTGGAATCTGCCCTAACAGAATGCATTTGCATAATTGCCTGCCAAATTAGATGTAAGCTTATTTTTAAAGTTAAAGAATTCTTATATCAGAGAAGAGAAATTAATAAAAAAAAAAAACCCTTTAACTTCCTTTAAAGCCATGATTGCATATATTCCCTTGTAGTATAATTGGCAAACATTTAAGACAGAAAGGTGATTATGTATAAGAATCACCCCTGAAATTTCTACATCTATATTAGATATAGGGGGGTTGATATATATATGTGTGTGTTTAAATATATATATTTTTTCTAGCAGTTTAATATGAATGCACCCAATGAGCAGATATGCTTTCAAGTAACTTACATATGTTATAAGGCATAAGAGGACACAGAGTTTTAAAAATAATACAATGGATTAAATTTTTACATAAAAGACTAACTCTCTTTCCTTTTCTGGCTGACCAGTCTTTGATATTTTTCATTTTCTACAGAAAATTGATTTGTTTTCTTCCCAACAAATGCTATCTTCTTACATAAGTTTGTTAGTTTATTAAAGCATTTTATCTAATGAAAAATATTTTAATTGGATGTAAATTATCACTTTATTTTTTCACAACAGATGCTGTGTGAATTACATGAACTTATATGAATTTCTGAGCTACTCATAAGTATTCAGAAAACTGCGAAAACCTGTTAACTGAATAGAAGATAAGACATTCCTATCCTCTTTATGGACTAACCCTTGCTTATATATAAAGCTCATTAGGCATTTTTTCCCCTGAAACTTAAGAAATTATGTGTAAGCCAATGTTTCTTCATTCTTATACCTGTACTATATATACTCACACCAATCCTAAGTATATCCCACAATGATGTTTTTTAGAACTAAAGTTCCAAAATGGCTGAACACTGTGTTAAAGAAAAACTTTGCTCCACATTGCTGTAATCTATATAGACCATCATAAATCTTTTCTTAGAGTGCTTTTGGCTTAGTTCCAGTTATTACTAGTTAATTTGCTGAAAAATGATTTTTAAAAAAATATACAGTAAAAAAAATTAGCAAGTTGTATTTTTATAATTTCTAGAAAGGAAAAAATTTAGATGGTCTTTAAATTATGATAGCACAAACAAGATGTCCTTTTGATGCAACAAAACAGAAGTTAGAAAAATTATCAAATATTTGAAACACAAGCCAGGATTTTCAGTATTATAAACCCTTTTGGAAAAATCTTGGTGTACATGCTGTTAGATTGGTCTTATGAGAGCATGTGTCTGTGTGTCTGTGTGTCTGTGTGTGTATGTGTGGTGGGTAGAAGCAACGAGGTGGGAAAGAAGGAACTGAGTTTGATGACAAATTTCATTAAGCAGTAGGTGTTCATCAGTGTGTGTCTTACAATGCTCAGTGTTTTTTATAGAATGTTTTCCCCCTTCAAAAAAAAAAAACCTAGTGGGTGTTCAGTGGGTTCTTTTGTTGTTCAATCTGTTAATTAGAATTTTGCAACAAATCTTAAATGAGGAACAAAGTATGGTAGAAAGGTCTTACTTTAAAATTTAGAAAATGTGAATGCCAAAATCGAAGTCAGAATTATAAATATGAGTGGAAAAATACCAAAGGATCCTATATGTTTGAAAAGAAAAAGCACAGTACCCTCTGAGAAATATAAAGCTCGAATTTGAGATGTGTTCAGGAACCGATTTGAGAAGAAAGTGAGGACAAGGAGCAGAATTCTGTACAGATAGTAGATAAAATGCCCATACACTTATGGTTTCATTTGGCTGACAGGAAAGTACAGTAGTGATAGGAAATTATAGTACAAATTACAGTACTGACTCAGAGTTTTCCAAATCCTGGATAAAAGGGTAGAAATAACTTCATCTTTACTATAACAAACTTTTTTTTTTTTAATGGAAGAAAGGAGATTGGGAAGAAAGACCAGAGAATGCAAACATCTGGGTCAGTCTACCCCTCCCTAGATGTGACTTAAGCTGCATGCTATTAACACAAGGATAAGACATTTCTTGTACATTTGTGGGCTCCATTAGTGAATCTGACTTCAGTAAATCTTTTCAGTTTATCATGTCACTCTCTTGATGAATATCAATGGATTAATAATTTGAACCATGTATCATCTGTATATTTTAAGTTTCATATGAGAAAATTAATTTACCAAGCACTTATAGACAATCCAATTGAAAACAAGTCCCAGATTAGTGAGGCAGCAACAGCATTCTGTGGGAAGCCATGTAAAATAATGGAATAATATAGAGATTAAATCACAAGACCTAAATCATAACTTCTCACTTCACTTCTTACCAGGTACATGCCCCTTATCAAATTACCCATTTCTCTGAGCCTCAGCCTCCTTCTCTGTAATCAGAGGATTATTGCCTCATTCTGGACTTATTATAAATACTAAATATGATAATATACATAAAGTGTCCAAAAGAGGTTTTGAATCATAGTAGGTGCTCCAAAATGTAAAGTCCTTCACATCTACCTACCTCAAACTGGACTATGTAATGGTACATGATCAGTTTAATCACCAGAAAGATGATTGCATAAGAATTTTCTGGAACAGTCAGATATTTTTAGTATTGAAGTCAGCAGCCTTCTTAATAAAGACTATGATCAGCGCAAAGTGGATTTTCATATTTTAAAGATGTACATGGTTAACTCTGGTAGGGGAGTTTTCTTTTTTAAAAATCCCCTCTCAAGAGCCATAACTAGCATGAGTTCTACTAATAAGGTCTCAAAATTACTATTTCATTAACAAATTCCCCTTAATTCATGTATACACAATTCTATCCTATGAATTCACAGAAAGAACAATATGAATTATAAGCCATTCATATAATACTTAGAATTTTGATATTGTGACAGCTGATTAAATTTTATAAATATACACATTTGGGTAAGAGGATGTTATTATTATTATTATTTTGCAAAATGATCATGAGCTTCTCTCTCAATATATGGCAATGAAAAATGAATTCAAATTATGAGATATTTGTGTTATATATTATCATAAACTAATAATAAATCCTTAAAATAAAGCAATTTTAAAATTAATACATATATTTAATATATTTAATTTGGAGAAATATAGTTTATTTCTAGAGAATTATTTTAATCCTGTGAAATTAATGCATTTTGTTACCTTTAAAATGTTTTATAAAGACTCTCTACAAGTGGTATATATAACCTTGATAGAGCTGACAACTAGCAAATCTTATGCAGAATCACTTTATTGAAAAAATAATATTCTGCAAATGAGAAAAAGAAACTTTGTGAAAAAATTACACCATACCATAATGCTTCCTAAAGTTTTAAAATTTCTTTTCTGTGTCTTGAGAAAAATAATTTACCTGTGGTCAGTAATATAAAGAATACTTTGTCTATAAAGGCAGATTTTTCTGGAAGTCCTCATGGCTTTCTGCCAAGCAAGTCTATAAATGTGGAATATTACTGTAGTAACTCTGGAGAAAGAGTGTGACCAAGTATTGATATAATGGTGTTATCTGTCATGTCCATTTTTAGGTGATTACAACATATCCTTTTTTACTTTAAACATATGAACATGTATGTATGCACACATACGCACACATACACCCACACTACATTTTTGTTAACTGTGTTCACAGGAACACTACTGAAGCTATTGTTCTGGGCTGATCTCAGAAGTAGAGAAACACAGTAGGGTTGCTTTAACGTTATCCGGTGGTAAAGAACCTGCCTGCAAATGCAGAAGACATAGAGACACAAGTTCCATCCCTGGGTTGGGAAGAGGCCCTGAGGAGGGCATGGCAACCCACTCCAGTATTCTGCCAGGAGAATCCCATAGACAGAGGAGCTTGGGAGGCTACAGTCCACTGGGTTGTAAAGAGTCAAACCCAACTGAAACGACAGCATGCACGTGTGTGTTCTCCCTTACCTGTGTTACAAAGGGCTCAAATATTTTTGGAACCTAGATAAGCCTAGTGGAATTGACACCACTTCAAGAAGATTCCATAAGGCCAACATCTAACTTTGCTTTCCACGAACAGCAGAAACAGTTTAAATTACTGTGCAAACAGAAGCACAAATACTTTGCCAGAATCTGTTCTATAAAGTAGTAATAATTAACCTTCTCTGGTTGTCAGACAGAATACCACATAAGTAAAGGAGAAAGTTGCTGTAAGAAAAAGGATAGGGTGTGAAGTATACAAAGAAAAAGGCTAATTCAAAGGAAAATAAAAGGGATCTTCCTGATAGATTTTTTTTTTTTCATGAAATGATGGCTTGATTTTCAAGATAGCAAGTTAAATTGCTTCTGGCTAGTTCAGGGAGTAAAACAGTTCATCTGGATTGGTCTAACTGTGCATTTGAGTTTCTGTCTGGAGAACATATTTTGTCCACAAACTCATGATTTTGCACTTATCTCTAGACAGAACAGAAAGAGTCCATCTCATTTGGTGAGGGAGTTTGAAGCATTATCTTCACTATGACCTCTGATTCTACAAAAAGATAAAAAATGGTGTTCTTATTTTTAATGTGTATTTATATTTTTAAATTGAACCTTAAATTTACATAGTGTTTACGTCAAATATATTTCAAAAACAAATGGTATCCTTTGAATTTCTACAAATCCCACTGAGAGGGTATCCAGGGCAAGTTAGTTTATACTGAGACAACAGCTCCAAAGCAGCAGGAGACTGGTGTAACAGAAGTGTGCTTCTTGATAGTATCACATGCCCATCAGAGGACAATTGGGAACTCTGTTCTACACCTTCTCACTTAGGCAGATGATGCCTCTACTCTCTGCAAAATTGCTGTTTGCCCTGGCAGGAGAAGCAAATTGAATAGCAAATTGAACTCCTCTTTTAAAAATTTCATCTCGAAATGACACCTGTCACTGCTCACATTTCATTGATCAAAGCAAGTCATAAGGCTATAAACGTGTTTCGTGTCATGAGAACAGAGTAATGCAATTTTATCATGTGACCAAGAGAAGAGATACTAGTGACCAATCACAGGAGTACGACCAACCAATGAGAAGGCTGAATGATTGATTTTTGTCTATTTTTATTGCTGTTTGTAATCCCTTTCATCACAATAATTATGGGAAATCTACATTGATTAATGTGGTCATAATTAATAAGTAATTTATTCTTCATAGTTTTATTTCAGACAAAAAAGTTTCCTTCTTGTAGAGATCTATTTTCCTGAAATGTTTTTCCACGAAAGAACAGCCACTGGACAATTTTACACTGGACTTGTAAAATCCTAACTATTATAATAAATAAGCTAGAGTCTCAGTACATTAGTTTCAATATACACAGTATAACAGTGCTATGGATATCACTGTTTCAGATTATTCTGTATGCTCTTTCTGACTTCCTGTGTGGAAAGTCAGGGCTCCCACTTTATGCAAAGATGTCCTTGGATTGACATCACCATTACGGCTCCAGTTGTTATTGCTGGGCTGTTGCCAAGGCAGCCAAAATATAGACCTGGGTTCAAAGTAGTAACTGGGTGTGTAAGAGGGTAGTCACTTCCACTCTCATGAATACAGCTGCTCCGAATGTGACAAATACCATTATCATCATGGGTCTTGTTACCTCAAACCACAAGGTGCTATCTGAACAAATGCTCGGTTTTAACTGTCAGATTCTTGGATGTGTCACATTTTTCTTTGGATCTTTGGGTTATTGTAACAGCTGTTTGTAAACACTATAAAGCCCACTTTAGGGACAGAATCGGTAAGAATATTTTGACCCGAATGTCTGCCCTCTGAACTATCCTAAGGAATGCAGCATGTCTGCTGATACTTAAAGCAGTAGGTTTAAATTAGCAGCCAGGATCAACTTCCAGCTGAATAAGTCAATAAGCATTTTCAGTTTCTGGCTCCATCTGGATCAGTTTTCTTTCACTGACTAGCATGAGAAAGTTCAAAGGTGTTCAGACCTTAAATCTAAAAGGAGAAGCAAATAAGTATTTCCGACAAAAATTTTGTCTGTATTTTCACTGAGTCCAATATATCCTCTTCAATAGTTAAAAGTTACCAGTGCTTGTTGAATAGCAATCTATTTCTTTAGAATCAGGGACACGGGCAGCTTTAGAATTTGTCATGCTCTGATCTCTTTCATTCTGAAAATACCCCATGCTATTTTACGTAGTGGTAATGAGTTAGATATTTCTAGTGCTTGCCTGGGTAAGCAGTCATGAGGGCTGTTGTAATAAATAAATTGTTAAGAGCACATTGCTCTGATAATAGCAACTTTCATTGAAGGTTGTGAATGTGCCTTGCGGAAGAGTGATACAGAATCCTTAGAAAGGCTTTTATTAGCAGAAATGTAATACAACAATTTTAAACAGAGCAGTAAGCAAGAATGGAGAATGCATCTCTGACATTGTGTTTCTAGTATCAGTTGTAAGTTTGGACAGCCAGGCTCTCAACCCAAGTGGTTGAGAAGCGAAGAAAATTCCCAAACAGAAAGGTACTTACAGCACATTGGCTATTACAAGAAATCTCGACCTGAGGATTTCTGGGTTTCGAAGTCACCACATATCTGCAAACAAATTGCATCTGACAGTTACCTATGAAAGTATTTAACTGCTATATGGTTGAAAATAAATAAAAATAGGATTAAAAATAATATTCTTAGAATAACCACCATCCTTTTGTCTACTCTTCACAGGATAATCAGTATGTTATTGCTATGACCTCCCACCAAAATTCAAGATTTTTCCATCAAGCTTACCTATATAGGCAGTAGACTATCTATATAAGTATATATACTTTCATCACATATGTGCGCATATATATATATATATATATATACACACACAAAGGGTTTTAGAAATAGAGATATTTTATGTATTTCTATAATAAGTACTTAAATAAAATAATCTTACTTTAAATAAATTAGATCATAATTAAAGTTAGGATTAAAAACATAACCACATATTTAGTTACATGCTGGGTGACAAGTAAGACTAGATTTCAGTTCGCTCTGTATAACAGAATTGACTGAATGTAGGATGTATAATGTCATTTTAAAAGTGAAGGCGAGTCCTTTTAATATTTTCTTTTTATATGATGTTCCAACAAGTTGAAGTTTGTTCTAGACTCAACACACACACACACATAGAATCTCAAACTGAAACTGAAAAAGTTATGTTCTGCTGTTTTAGACTGTGATGCTGTTTGTGAGGTATCTCACTTTGTTCACATGCTGCCTTGAAATAAAGATGGCACTTTCATTAGGGCACACATTCTGAATTTCTTTGTGAAATCAAAATTGAAAATAGAGGCTAAGAATAGTGCCTGAGATCTCTTATGTCTGTTTCGTCACAAAAATTATTCTTTTTCTAGGTTGGCCCTATATAAATGCAGGAAAGAGTGTATTTCTGCTCTATTGCTCTCTGTATCTCTTTGTATTATTCCACCATGTTTTTTCTAGATTCTACTCTCACTCCAAAATCCCTAGGAGCCCACAGTTTAAGGCTTACAATCTATAGTGTTTATCTGTAGATTTCATTCACTTTCATCTATTGCTACAAGTTCTCTAGAGTTCTAAGTGTTGTAGACTAGCTGTATAGTGTAATGAGGATATCAATATACTACACATGCTCTATAGTGTAGGATATCAATATACTACACATGCTCTATACTTGCTCTATATCAGGCAAGTAAATATCCATCCTGTCAAGGGATTTTGTTCACAGAATTTTCTATGGAGATAATATTACAAATGGTTGCCACGTTTCTAAGTTCACAGAAAAGAGATTAAAAACAAATCTTGAACTTGAATATTACATTTAGTGCCCCTTGCTACCCTCCCGGATGCTCCTTCTGCTGGTCAGAAATGTCAGTCTCCTGGAAAAGTTCATCTCAGCTTTGTTAATAGGAAATTATCTGAGAGTACCAGTTCCCACTAATTCATGAAAGTGTGAATGACTCTTAATCCCTTAAATTCCCAAACATTCAGTGGTTAGAATAATCATTACCCAAATAAATCATGAATTTGTAGAATCTTAACATAATAAACCAAAGTAAAACATGTTCAGATCATATGTTAAGGGTTTATTTCTCAACCAGCAGGTGGGCAGATCATACCAGGCTTGACTATTGCTTCTGGATCTTTTTTGTCTATCATGCTCACAATTTGGGTACCATTTTTATTTTTAACCTTTAGCACCAGAGAATCTCTAAAAAGTCCCATTCATCTTCATTGTAGTTCCCATTTCAGCAGCTGCAAGGCACTGGTGTGTGGGAAAAGTGTGGCAAGAAAGAGGGTATTGTGTACATTGATTGGGGTAAATCTGAAAACCCTGGGTATTTGCATTCAACTAGGGACTTTCTGGGGATCGTTCCTTAACTGGAACTGTGAGACATGCAGGCTCAGTGGAAGGCAGCTGAGAAAATATTAAAGTCCCTCAAATCATAACATTTGGGTGGCCTTTTCTACCCTTTATTTGTAACTCAGATACTCATTTTGCTAATTTCCAAATGAAACAGATGAAGTTTATAAATCCTAAGACTTGCGTTCACAGCCACAGTCCTAGCATTCACTAACCCTGTGTTCTTAGGAAAATCACTTCATCTTCTTGGATCTCCGCTCTCACATGAGTCAAATGGCACTGTGGTTCTGGCTGCCCTGAAAAGGTGCTGGTGGAGACGCAACAGGCTATTAAATGTTAACATACTTAGACAATGTTAGGAGCATTATGAAAATTTAATATATTTTAAGAAAACTATAAGAAGGAACAAAATGCAGCTTTAAATATTTTCTCTAACTCTATATAAGAACTAAATTTCTTATAGAAATCAAGATCAAGATTTACAGAAGTCAAAATGTTACTACTTTCTTAAATTGAATTAAATTAAATTAAGATGCTGTTTCACACTTCATAAAGTGATTGTTGGGAAACCTTTAGGCAGCTGCTTGCTTTCTGTCTTTACAATGCCAGAGAATTCAATATACTTCTCAGGATCCCTCAACACTCAAGACAAAAGTTTTTCTCCCATTTATGGTCTGTGTCTTTCTTTTATACTTGGGGTAACAGTCTTATTCTAGGTAAGGATTCAAAGATATTTGAGCATATGTGATAAACTAAAATTAAACTAAACTAAAATTAAACTAAAACTGAACTAAAATTAAAAATAGAGTTTTAATTTTATATCACACAAAGCACTTATTAGAGTGCTTGGTTTTATTTTGGAACCCAAGAAGCAGCCTTTGGTAACTTCAAGATGTAGTTGAGGAAATATTTCAGAGGATTGGTTCCTGTGTTAAACATATTGAAATGGAGACAAAGAGGGAAGCTTTCTATGTTATTGTTACTGAGGCCCATTTATACCCACAGTCCATGAAGCACTAAGAAAAACAAACACCGTGCCATCTACCTAGACATTTCTACTTCACCCGAAGAGATGGCATGGTGCAAAAACCCTGTATGACTAGTTTTTATAGATTAATTGCACAGACGTGGGTTTATGACATGCGTCATATTATATGCCTAATGGATAGCTCCATTTGATAAAAATCTGAATTAGTTACAATGATCAATATTCATGTTCCAAAATATCTCAAATGGATAATATTTCTAAAACATAAAACACTATATGATTCTGCCAATTAAAAGCAGATTTCAAATTTATCTTTGTAGTATATGTTCAATATATTATAAATATTGATTTATACATATAGAAATACAGATAAGCATATTCATGTATAATTAAGTCTCAAACCTCCTTAATATTATTCTATCACAAAATCAAATTTTTCCTGCATTTATCTTAATATTGCATTGTTAAATTATACTTATCCTCTTTATGAGGAGCTCTGGTAACTCTATAAAATATCCAGACATTTTAATGTACACTGACTTATTAGACGTTAAAGTGACCTGAGTGCCAAAATCCGATACTTGGGAATGCAGCAGACCTGGGCCAGTTTTGAGTCATTACATTGTTCACAGCTTCAGCAGAAAGCAAATTGGACAAGGTGGGTTCCATCATGTCCCTTGCTAAATAGTTTGGCCCAAGGAGCCACAGAGAATCCACTGACCTCCAAAATGAAAATAACGAAGGTAAAAGAGAAAGTCAGAAATCTGCGTGTCACCTTGACTCCTGAATCTCTTCACCCCCACTTTTAATCAACATCTCCAAGACTCTCTGTTAAACACCTTTTATATTCGTGAGTTTCCTGTAGCACAGCACCCCTAAGTCACCATTTCTTCTTCCCTGAGTCACGGAAGTAGTTTCCTAAATGGTTTCTTATCGTCGGGCTCCCCTGAATTTAATTCTCTATATCGTAGTAAATTATAATCATCCAACAATTCAGATAATAGCAAGTCTCTCCTCTACTGAAAAGCCTTTTATACTGATTCCCCAAACCCTAAGGACAAACGGGCCAGTCATTTTATTTGTTCATATTTGACCTTGTCTTTCATGTATTAGTTTTGTTCAACTTTCACAAGATTCTTAGATGTGTGGTCACACCTGTGAACGATGCACTGTACTAAATACTAGAGGCAGCTGGCATGTTGCCGTTTGCTCTCGTTTGCCAGTGTTTCCCCGCAAGGCCTCTCAGCTGAGTGAGAAACCTGACTGAGGGTTCTGTGTGAGTTGGGAAGGCAGGGCAATGTTTTGACAGCCAGTCTCTTTGAAGTCCTCCCGAGGAAGAAGGAGGTTACAGAACTGGAGGCTCCTTCAGGCCTGGTACATGACACCACCAAAAGGAAGAGCTCTCACGGTGAACCCGTCTCTTCTATGTCTCTGTGCAGCTTACAGGTTGGTTGAGGCCTGTCCGACTTCTCTCTTAGACCCCAGCATCTTTAGAAGGCAACTTTCTTCAGAACACATCCATATGTTCACCTGATTTTGAGAATAACTCTTGGCTTTGGCCACAGAGAATAAGCCTTTGCCGCCAACCTGTAGCTTGTTTACATCTGTGTTGGGGGAAGAACTCAACTTTTCCAGCTGTTTGGAAAGGAGATTCCTAAATGATGCACCCGGATTGCCCCCGGCCTCTCCCTATTTGGTGATTCACCTTGGAGGTCTCTGGTGACTTTTATTAAATTTCAACTTTCATTTCCCTACCAATCAGGTTTCATTCATTTTCTATCTTCCCAGAATCTTTATAAAATTCTGATTCACTAATGATACATTTTCTTGTTTTGCAGAGCATCATGTTATTCATTTTAACTCATCATTTCTATTAATTTAAGAAGACTTTGAGAGCATATGAGTTTTCAATGACCACATTATTAAAGTCAAGTAAAATTATAGTAATTAATATGGATTAGCTAATTTACATAGATTTTTGAACTCTCCTAACACCTAGAATTTTATTCATAAAGGATTCAATGAAGATTTGATAACTATCATAGTCTCCCCATAAGAATTGATTATTTTGAGGGATCCATGATGGTTAAAAAAAAAAAGAAGAAACCATAAATAGCAAATGCATGGAGTCATTCTTCTCAAAACAACTACAAAATATTATTGATGGATACCAAACATTTACCTCAGTAAAATCTAGCCTTAGAAATTAGTCTATAGGTTGTGTGTACATTTCACACAAAAATTCCATTAAATATATCTGAGGAGCTAACCCCATGGGACCAGAAAAAAAAAAAAAAAAGGTTCTGTGGTGAGAAATAACTTTTAACTAAAGGTGAAATAAAATTATCCCAAGGTTATTTTTTAATTTATTTATTTTTAATTGAAAGATAATCGCTTTACAGTATTGTGTTGATTTTTATCAAACATTGACATGAACCAGCCACAGGTTTACCCATATCCCTTCCTACTTAAACATCCCTCACATCTCGCATCCCACCCCTCGAGGTTACCAAAACTCGGTCTGAGTTCCCTGAATCACACAGCAAATTCCCACTGGCTGTCTATTTTACATATGGTAATAATGTATGTTTCCATATTACTTCTCCATACCTCCCGCCCTCCCTTCCCCCTCGCCCGCACCATGTCCATAAGTCTGTTCTCAATGTCTATGTCTCTACTGCTGCTCTGCAAATAGGTTCATCAATACCATCTTTCTAGATTCCATATATATGTGTTAATATATGATATTTGTTTTTCTCTTTCTGACTTCATTCTGTATAGAAAACCCTAGGCTTATCCACCTCATTAAGACTGACTCAAAGGTGTTCCTTTTTATGGCTGAGTATATAAGTACCACAGCTTCTTCATCCCTTCATCTGTTGATAGACATCTAGGGTGCTTCCATGTCCTTCAGTTCAGTTCAGTGCACTCAGTCCTGTCTGACACTGTGACTCCATGGACATGCCAGGCCTCCCTTCCTGTCCATTACCAGCTCCCCAGAGTTTACTCAAACTCATGTCCATCGAGTCAGTGATGCCATCCAACCATCTCATCCTCTGTCATCCCCTTCTCCTCCCGCCTTCAATCTTTCCCAGCATCAGGGTCTTTTCAAATGAGTCAGCTCTTCGCATCAGGTGGCCAAAGTATTGGAGTTTCAGCTTCAACATCAGTCCTTCCAGTGAACACCCAGGACTGATCTCCTTTAGGATGGACTGGTTGGATCTCCTTGCAGTCCAAGGGACTCTCAAGAGTCTTCTCCAACACCACAGTTCAAAAGCATCAATTCTTTGGTGCTCAGCCTTCTTCACAGTCCAACTCTCACATCCATACATGACCACAGGAAAAACCATGTCCTAGTTATTGTAAATAGAGCTGCAATGAATATTGGGGTACGTGTATCTTTTCAATTTTGGTTTCATCAGGGTATGTGCCTAGAACTGGGATTTCTGAGTCATATGGTAGCTTTATTCCTAGTTTTTAAAGGAATCTCCATACTGTTCTCCATAGTAGCTGTATCAATTTATATTCTCACCAACAGTGCAAGAGAGTTCCGTTTTCTCCACATACTCACTTGCGTTTATTGTTTATAGATTTTTTTGATGATGGTCATTCTGACCAGTGTGAGATGACATCTTCTTGTAGTTTTGATTAGCATTTCTCTAATAATGAATGATATTGAGCAACTTTTCGTGTATTTATTAGCCATCTGTATGTTTCTTTGGAGAAATGTCTGTAAGTTTTTGCCCACTTTTTGATTGGGTTGCTTGTTTTTCTGGCATTGATTTATAATGGGCTGCTTGTATATATTTTTAAATTAATCCTTTGTCAGTTGTTTCATTTGCTATTATTTTTCCCATTCAGAGAGTTGTCCTTTCACTTTGTTTATTTGTTTATTCACTTTGTCCTTTGCTGTGAAAAAGCTTTTAAGTTGGATTAGGTCCCACTTGTTTACTTTTGTTTTTATTTCCATTACTCTAAGAGGTGAGTCATAGAGGATCTTGTGATTTGTGTCATAGAGTGTTCTGCTTATGTTTTCCTCTAAGAGTTTTATAGTTTCTAGTCTTACATTTAGGTATTTAATCCATTTTAAGTTTATCTTTGTGTATGGTGTTAGGAGGTGTTCTAATTTCATTATTCTATATGTAGCTGTTCAGTTTTCCCAGCAGCACCTATTGAAGAGACTATCTTTGTCCTATTGTATATTCTTATCTCCTTTGTCAAAAATAAGGTATACATAGGTGTGTGAGTTTATCTCTGGACTTTCTACCTTCTTCCATTGGTCCCTGTTTCTGTTTTTGTGCCAGTACCACACTATCTTGATGAATATAACTTTGCAGTATAGTCTGAAGTCAGGAAGGCTAATTCCTCCAGTTCCATTCTTCTTTCTCAAGATTGCTTTGGCTAATTGGGGTCTTTTGTGTTTTCATATGAATTGTGAAATTTTTTGGTCTAGTTCTGTGAAAAATGTCATCGTGTACTGATGTTATTTTAAACTGACTGCTCAAAACAGTGATTCCTTTGGAATGGTCCTTGGTTCAATTTGCTGTCTGCTTCTCTATGCTTTAAAAAAAAACCTTCAGTACCCCCTCTATTTCCTTGATGGGTATATGTTTATCTGTTTACCTCTGCTTCTCCCATTCTCTTCGTGATCACGTCCTCTTTGTCCAGGATCTATCTGTGACTGTCTTAGCCTTTACGGAGATCTGTGTGTATGGGACACCACCTTATTCTTGTATCCCTCCTTCCTGTGATTATCTTGTATCTCATCACCATTTATTATGACTGATAAATACAGACGTGGTTAGATGTTTCATTCATGAATCTTAACTTGGTAGACAAATATTCTAAAATTGTAAATGCAAAAGTGTAATGATAATTTAAATTACTCAAGACTAAAACCTCCTGAAAGTGATTATTATTTTTATTACATCTAACTGTACAAAACACCTTACAAATTATATATATATCATTCATTATAGAGGGTCTGTGTATTTCATATTGAAAAGAAATAGTTCTTTCTCAAATCAGTATAAAAAGTGGCATATAAATACAACTATTTAAACATTCTATCCAATCTATCTGTGCAAATATCTAGTTTAAATTGAGCATGCACCTGATAATGCCTTTTCATTAGAGTTGTAATTAAAACATACTTTGAAATTTCAGCCATGAATATATTAATAATCAACATTCTCTCTATTAGTATTAATAATATTTCTCACATATTTCTCTCTTCTGTTCCCAAAAACCAAACTTGCTTCCCAGTTTATTGGTATAGTATATTTTGAAAAATCATTTCAATAGTTAGTATTTTAGGTAAAAAGAGTATCTCTAACATACATACAAATATGTTTACACAGAAAGTTTTAAAATTCAACAATAGGTAAATTTGAACCAGGCTAGGCAAAATAGATTGAAAAGGAAGGCTTTAGTTTTCAATCATTCTGAAGATTTTTCAAATGGAATTTAATTCAAAAACTAAAGGGTTATTCACTCAGTCATGCTGACTGTTTGTGACCCCCATGGAGTATGGCCTGCCAGGCTCCTCTGTCTATAGAATTCTCCAGGCACGAATACCGGAGTGGGTTGCCATTCCTTTCTCCAGGGGATCTTCCCAACCCAGGGATCAAACCTGGGTCTCCTGCATTGCAGATTCTTTACCATCTGAGCTGCAAGGGAAGCCCTTAAAAACTAAGGACATATTTTATTTATTTATTTTTATTTTTTAATTGAAGGATATTGCTATACACTGTTGTGAAGGGCACATTTTATTTAAAAAAAAAAACCCCCCTAGTTCTACTTCATTGGAGAAGGAAATGGCAACCCACTCCGGTATTCTTGCCTGCAGAATCCCAGGGATGGAGGAGCCTGGTGGGCTGCCGTCTATGGGGTCACGCAGAGTCAGACACGACTGAAGTGACTTAGCAGCAGCAGCAGCAGCTCTACTTCAAACCTTTTCATGTGAAATTGGCTACTAACACTGACTGGATTTCTCTATCTGATAATTTGATCTGAGAGAGTTCACACAACCTGACAATTTAGGATGCCTAAAAATAAGAACTATTAAAGACTAGTCAGAGATATCAGATGACTGAAAAATAGAAATTTTAATTAATACAGAATAAGCAACTCACTGGGACTACACTCTATAAGAGTTTTGGTAGACATGGTCACAAATCCAACAGCCAATATCTGTACATTTCTAGTCAGTAAAGCATTATATAGCTCTTGAGAAAGGTAAAGAGAAGCCAGGGATAATTAGGGATAATTCTAAGATTAGCACTTAAAATGAAAGACAGAATTCCATAATATTGTTACTCAAAGAAAGAGCAGAGGTAAACTCTGTGGTATTAAGAATTCTTCATGTATTACAAGTTTACTTTAGAGTTCTCTACAAGAGAGAGTCCATTTCTTAAACCTTTAAAACTATACAATAAAAGATTAAGTTGTTTTAAAATTTCATATAGAAGCTAAATGGAAACAAACTTTTGCTTCCCACTTTTAGGTCAATAACAATATAGAATCACACACACACACACACAAACACAAATCAGAGGAAAATAGTTTAGAAATAGATTAATTTCCATTATCTCTTTGGAAGACAGTGACGGCACTGCTGCTAAGTCGCTGCTAAGTCGCTTCAGTCGTGTCCGACTCTGTGCAACCCCATAGGCGGCAGCCCACCAGGCTCCCCCCTCTCTGGGATTCTCCAGGCAAGAACACTTGATTGTGTTGCCATCTCCTTCTCCAATGCATGAAAGTGAAAAGTGAAAATGAAGTAGCTCAGTCGTGTCCGACTCTGTGCGACCCCATGGACTGCAGTGTACGAGGCTCCTCCATCCATGGGATTTTCCAGGCAAGAGTTCTGGAGTGGGGTGCCATTGCCTTCTCCAAATGAAGGCACAGCACAATATAAAACTTCTTTAGACCATTCTTTGCCCAGTGCTTTCCTTAAAGTCTCACATCAAACAACTGTTCGCATTTTTTTTTTTTTTAAAAATACTGGGTACTTTTAAATTTTTGAATGATTTTATATTTAAAAAATATTGCAAGGTAATATAGAGAATTCCCTATGCTCCTCATACAATCTTCTCTCATGTTAACTTCTTACACTGCCATGTGGTACATCTGTGAAAACCAAGAAGTCAACACTGATACATTAATATCAACTAAACTCATGAAGAGTTTATGACCTTCTTGAAGTTAAGAAAGCTATGAAAGAACAACTCAAGAAAAGCTATGACTGACTTAGACAGCATATTAAAAAGCAGAGACATTACTTTGCTGACAAAGGTCCGTCTAGTCAAAGCTATGGTTTTTCCATTGGTCACGTATGGATGTGAGAGTTGGACCATAAAGAAAGCTGAGTGCCAAAGAACTGATGCTTTTGAACTGTGTGTTGGAGAAGACTCTTGGGAATCCCTTGGACTTCAAGGAGATCAAAACATTCAGTCCTAAAGGAAATCAGTCCTGAATATTCAATGGAACGACTTGATGCTAAAGCTAAAGCTCCAGTACTGTGGCCACCTGATGAGAAGAGTCAACTCCTTAAGCAGTCGACCCAGAAGAGTAGACCCTGATGCTTGGAACAATTAAGGGAAGGAGGAGAAGGGGATGATAGAGGATGAGATTGTTGTATGGCATCATTGATTCAATGGACATGAGTTTGACCAAGCTCTGGGAGTTGGTGATGTGGACAGGGATGCCTGGTGTGCTACAGTCCATGGGGTCACAAAAAGTCAGACATGACTGAGCGACTGAACTGACTGATTGAAACTCAAGATTTCACTTGAATTTCGCTAGTTTTTATTCTAATGTTCTTTTCCTCTTCCATGATTTCTTCCAGGATGCTACATTGTATTTAGTTGCTGTGTCTCCTTCCTTATTTCTTTTTAAATATCAGTGGCACTTTTTTTTTTTTCCATCTTTGTTTTTAATGTTTTTGAGGAGTACTGGTCAGGTATTTTGTAGAATATTCCTCCACATGGACTTGCCTGATATTTTTCTCATGTTTAGTCTGGGGTTATGGTTTTAGAGAAAAATAACACATAGATGAATTTCCTTCCTCATCACAAAATGTCAGGCATTCATGTCACCAGGTGAAATGTCTTGTTAGTGCTAACCTTAATCATTTGGTTAAGGCCGTATTTGCTTGGTGTCTCCACTGTAAAGCTAATAGGTTTTCTGTTTCCATATTCCTTTCTTTGAACATGAGTCACAAAATCCAGTACACACTGAACGTGGATGGCTGGTGATAGAGGAGAAGCTTGGGAAAAACTCTACCTCCTTCAGGGGATACCTACATATGTATTTGGAATTCTTTTGTAACACTTGTCTCTTCTCATCCATATATTTATTTTATTAGTTGTTTATATTAGTATGTATTCATATACACATTTTACACTGTGGATTATAATCTAACATCATCCTACTGAGTTGAATAGTATTTATAGAGATCCATGTTCACTCAATTCTGTAAATGTGCCTTTATTTGGATATAGAGTTTTTGCCAATGTAACTGAGTTAAACTGAGTCTTGCTGGATTCAGAAAGACCCTAGATCCAAAAATCACCTGTCTACTTACAAGGAGAGGGAAATTTAGAAACAGAAATTAGCACACCCACAGGGGTAAACACCTTGGCAGAGGCAGAGGTTAGGTTGATATGTCTTACAAATGGACATGCCAAGGATGGATGACAACCACCAGAAGCTAGGAAGTCACAAGGAAGCACCCTTCCCTAGAGCCTTCAGAAAGAGCCTTGCTCAGCCAACACCTTTATCTCCAATGATTTCTGGACTCCTGAACTGATAGAGAATAAATTTCTGTTGCTTTAAGCCTCTCAGTTTGTGTAGTTTGTTATGGCAGCCCCAGGAGGCCAGTGCAACCAAGCTGTTTTGTCATTCAAATTGTTCCAGGTTTGGTCATTGGGACATCTTTCAGATTAATTCTTGTATCCCTCTGACATGCTCCGTCATATGCTGGGTAAATGTTCCCTTTTCTTTACTCTCTTTTACTAAGCTTCTCCAACTTCATCACCCCTAGTGTGTGCACACACATACATACATACACACACCCACACTCACACACACACACACATATATATACTTAATTTTTCCTCCAGATATTTCCTTTATTTTTAGGCAGCTAGAGACTGAACTGTCCTCCTAGTCTCTCTCTTGTCCTTTTTACCTTTCACCCAGGGACCTTTCAATTGACCGAATAAGGAATCTTCCCATTCAGAAAGGAATGTGAGGGGAACAGTAAAATGATTCTATATAAGTAGTGTGTCTTTTGGTGTCTTTTTTCCATATTTGACACATGTACAGGACATAGGTCCTGTATTTAAGTCATTATCATTCTGATTACTAAATATTTAATTAATATTTACTGATAGCCTTCTCACTCTTCCCCAAAATACCATAAATAAAGATAAAATAGTGTAAAATTTGAAAGTTAGAAGATTTTTAAGTTATTATTTATTCTGAAAACAAACAGCAAAAAACATGTAGCAAAATTATGAGACACATAAAATTAGCAAAGAGAAATCAAGCAAACTAAAATTTTCTCTTTCTATAGGACTGTTATTTCATCAGAGAATTCCAATCAGTGATTTATTATGGAATTTTACTAGCACAATTATCTTGTAGCAAGATGGATAGATGAAATATTTACTTCTTTTTGTATTGCTATCCAATTAACAACACAATAGGTAGATTTCATTCAGTCTGTAGAAAATTAGTAAATTAAGAACCAGGAGAATAATCTACAAGCTAGATTACATAAATTGACTAAAAAACCCTCCACCCTGAGATTCTTAATGAAAAATGGAAAAGTAAGTAATTTTCCAAATTTCATCTTCCCAATACAGGAACTAAATATTATGATGGTTTTATTCATATTTCATGTACATGTCATCACTATTTTATGACTCCTAAGAAGATTAGCATAACATTTATAAGAGACTAAAAAAGATGGGGAAAATCTAATAGGAACAAAACTGCAAACTAAAATACAGGTTTAACTTTTCATGATTCAATGCATATCCTGTATTTAGAAGTTATTCCTAATTTTTTAAAAATCTTTCAAATGGGCTCACTTACACAGCCTTATTCTAACCCACTCTGAGGCAGGTGTCTCATGTAAAACTATACTATCAGAAACTCAGAGAGTACTGTTTCTCTTTAATACCTTACATACGAATGGCTAAACTTGACAGTAAAAGTCACTTATTCAATAGATGCCCATAAGACTTCATTAAATTCTTCAGCACCTTTAGAGTTTCTTGAAAAGCTTACTTGGTGATTAGTCTAGCTTACCTGATTCTTAAAGCAATGTACTTATTCTGAGACTTTGTGTATGGTATAAAATCATTGCCTCAAATCTGTATTTATAATGTTATTAGTGATAAAGCAATATCTCTAAAGGATGTGTCTATAGATCGTTGCATTGAAATGTGCAAAGTATGACATTCATTTGACCTGGAGTCACAGGGAATCTTCCTATTATATTGTATGAATCCAACATTTTAGTAGTTTGTGTTATGGTCACCCAGTGGACCTTACATGTGAGAAAAATGATGACAAATAATTTTTGAAGACACTTTATCATCAGAAAATGAAGAAACATGAACCAGAGAAGTTCCCAGAATGAGGTACAAGAAAATGTCTTATATATAGTATATAAATGTCTGAAAAGTTTAGGTTGTGTTTCCAGAATCTAAGGATATACACACAAATAATTAGAAAAAATAACTACATATAACTTCAAAATTGTGATTCAGTCTCTGTAGCTGATGACCTAATGTCATGTATAACCTAAGTCCTTAAGATACCAGAATTCACATTACCCCAAGATAACGTGGAGCCTACATAATACCTTCGCAAAATAATGAATTCCAAATGAGAGGTAGGGGAGAATCATAAAGTATAGCATATTTGAGGTCTGTGATATATTTTGCTATTGTTTTCAATTATCCCCCACTCTTAGGAGTATATAATTCACTCCCACTCTTACTCTTCAGCTGAGCACCGAAGAACTGATGCTTTTGAACACTGGTTTTGGAGAAGACTCTTGAGAGTCCTATGGACTGCAAGGAGATCCAACCAGTCCATCCTAAAGGAAATCAGTCCTGAATATTCATCGGAAGGACTGATGCTGAAGCTGAAACTCCAATACTTTGGCCACTTGATGCAAAGAACTGACTCATTGGAAAAGACCCTGATGCTGGGAAAGATTGAAGGTGGGACAAGAAGGGGACGACAGAGGATGAGTTGGTGGGATGGCATCACTGACTCAATGGACATGAGTTTGAGTGAACTCTGGGAGTTGGCAATAGACAGGGAGGCCTGGCATGCTGCAGTCCATGGGGTCACAAAGAGTCGGACACAACTGAGTGACTGAAATGACTGAACTCTTACCATGCCTTGCCATTGGCAGATACAATCCTAGCCTTTGTCAGTCTTAGCCATATGACTTACTTTTGCCAATGGATGTGATATATATCCTCTGAGAGGAAGCTTTAACTGTGCTTCATGGTGTGGTTGGGCTTGCTTCTATCTTCTGCCAGAAGAATGGCATATCTCAGATAGTGACTGCTCCTCCAGCCCAGATGCTAGCATGAAAAGATATGTGGAGTAAAGCAGAGCCAACTTGCAAACCCCAAAATGAGAAACTAAAGCTCTAATTTCTGTTGTAAGTTACTACGATTTTGAAATTGCTTGTAAAAGCAATACTCGTCAACTAATACAAATGCACAATATACTTCTACACTCACTGTTGATATTTTAATCATTCAGGACCTTCCATCAAATTACTGTCCCTCTGAGTAAATGTAAATTAATGAACATAGCTGTTTGTGGGCCTAATATGGTAACAACTTCTGATTTGTAACCCCAGATTTACGTTTCAGACTCCTTTGCCTTGGGTTACCAAGACTATTGAACCATTTATGACTTTACACTGTCATTGGAGGGTCCTTCCTCAAATGTGGGGCTTTTATGCTCAACTTGGTTTCGGACTTTCAATTTGAATCTGTCTTTATTTATAGACTCTTCTGGCGGAGTCATACCACAACTGACATTTAAGTGTGTTAAACCTCTGCTCCTGCCAGGCGTAAAACCAGAATTCTACCTGGACCTGTGCTGTTTGCTTATTAAAAGTACAGGAGGGTCACTCAACTGTAAAAGAGACCATCCACCTCATCAAAATGTAACGTAGATTCCAAAGGCATTATACATCAAACTGAGGACCTCAGTATGCAACAGGCAGTTAGTAAAGGTTTCCAAGCAGAGAATGACACAATCACATTTGATTTTTAAACACGTAACTCTAGAAGCAAAATGGTGTGAAAAAGTGGTGTAGAAAGATAATAGGAGCAGGAAAACAGGTAGTTGTCACAAATCCTGGACTTCAGGCAAGCAGGAGGTTCTAAAGGCAAACACAAATTTGGAAAATCTGCAATGTAATTGCAACAAATAAATTCAACATGGCAAGGTCATATATTTTGCTTTAATTAAATATATTGCACATTTGCAATATAACAAAGCGATTTGATTCAAGAGACACTGCGTCGGTGAGATGGTGTTACTAATCAACCATTTGGTAGTGTGAGGCAAACCCAGTGAGAAAAGAAAGAGAAATTAACTACAATCATTTAGAAAGAGAAAAATACAGAAGGGATAGAAAGGATAACTGAAAAGTGACTAAAACTGCTGAGCAACACATGTGATAGGATGGATGCACTGCTCAAAGAGATACTGTTTTAACAATTGGAAATGGCATGTTTCCTTCACTCATAAAGGAATTTACCAAAGTGACTTACTCATCATACACGTGTTAATTGCTCAGTCGTGACCGACTCTTTGCAACCCCATGGACCATCACCACCAGGCTCCTCTGTGCTTTGAATTCTCCAGGCGAGAATACTGGAGTAGGTTGCCATTTCTTCTTCCAGGGGATCTTCCCAACCCAGGGATCAAACCCAGGTCTCCTGCATTGAGGGGAGACTCTTTACCATCTGAGCTACCAGGGTTCATCCTATGAATTTCAATGTGGCACTCTGACTAAAATGATTATTACCAACATTTTTTGACTGTTATCAAACATTAATAAATCAATCCAGTAATTCAGCCAGCAGAATTAGTAGCATTTGGAAAAGAATTTTTTTTTTTTATTTCTCCTTAGAGTTTCGCAGGCCTGAAAAAGAACTAGTGTTAAAGTCTTTTAGGTTAGAGTCAAATACTTTGGGTGAAAACTTTTGTGATATGAACACTAGTGAAGATCAAGATCTTATGGATGAGAAAATAGTGAGTCAAATTGTAGAGTCCTTTCAGGCTAATAATCACAGTCAGCAAAGTTTAACGTTCTGATTTTCTGCTTAAGGAAGATACTGACTCGTTAATTATACAGAGCAATTCTGAATACAGTTTTCACACATTTCTTTATTCTAACCCCTATCCCCCTAAATGAGGAATGAACATAAAACATGGAGTTAAAAAACAAAATGTGGAGTTAAAATTTCTTTCTCATAAAAATAAAGGAAGAAGAAAATGGGAAAAAGGAAAGAAAACTTGTACTTATACAATTACATTTTAAACATACTAGTCCCAGTGTTAAATAATCTCATTCTGAAGGTGGACTTTTGGTGCCTTAATAGTTGAAATTTTCTTTCCTTTTTCTTCAAAATCAAAATGGAAATCTCGTTTAACTTGGTAAGAAACAAGAGAACTCTATTTTACACAAAATAAGGATGATATTCAGAATTATATTCTAGACACCGTCTCCAATTAGCTCTTTGTTGATAATTCTGAAGCATGCCCTGAAGGAAAGAGGTAAAATTTACCACAGAAAGAACTGCCTCAACTGTATGAAACGCCTGCCATTCTTGGGGTTTCTCACAGCAGCAGCCTGGCTTGAGGCAGGACAAAGCCATTTTCTGGTACAGTTGGTCAGAAAAAGTCACTTTTACCAAACTATGGTGGAAGTTACAGAAAGTAATATTGCACTACTTAGATACTGTGATCTTTATAGAGATAAAATAATTACAATGTGTATTAAGAAATGAATAAAGAGGGAGGGAACAGCTATGGCTGATTCGTGTTGATGTTTGGCAGAAACCAACACAATACTGTAAAGCAATTAGTCTTCAATTAAAAATAAATTTAATTAAAAACAAAGCAAAAAGAAATGTATAGATTTTTATAGATATATGCAATGATCATCATAGAAGATAGACAAATAACAAAATCTTCCTTTTTAAATTTCTCTCGTGTATGTCCAAAAAGTTTTCCTTAAGAGAAAAACAGTTCTCAACTATTATCTAAAAGAATGATAGAGAAAAATCAAATTCCCAAGTCTTGTAAGATTTTCTGTACTCTCTCACCTAATGGGTTAGGACCAAGGAATGGTGTTTTCTGTCAATCAGATCCTTAGGCATTCTTTCTGGAGAGGCATGCTACCAGAAGTCAGGGTGCAAACCAGGGAAAATGAACGGCAATACTGCAGCTACAGCTTAGATTCACAAAACTGGCTCAGTACGACCAGTCGACTGTGTGCAGTGTAGGAAATACAACACTGAGAGTGGACTCAAATTCCAGCTCCTAATTAGCCAATAATGTCAGGGCCAG
Source organism: Neotragus pygmaeus (assembly GCA_006410875.1). NCBI lineage: Eukaryota > Metazoa > Chordata > Mammalia > Artiodactyla > Bovidae > Neotragus > Neotragus pygmaeus. The sequence continues at coordinate 484,286 of SJYV01055904.1, forward strand.
AAGATGAATAGATACAAAAATTAGCTTGGCTGTTAAAGAGGGTAGATCTCATGTTACGTGTTCTTACCACAAAACACACACACATACAACACAACAAATCACCTTGGCATGAGGAAACTTTTGGTGATGATGAATATGTTCATTACCTTGACTGTGGTGATAGTATCATGGATGTATACATAAGTCCAAATTCACTAAACTGTATATATGCAATTTTTGTATATCAGTTATGCTGCCATAAAACTAAAAAGTGGATTTAATCCAGTTCTGGACTGCAACTCACCATGCTCCTCTGTCCATGGAATTCTCCAGGCAAGAATACTGAAGTGGGTAGTCATTCTGTTCTTAAGGGGATCTTCCTGACCCTGGGACGAAAACCAAGTCGCCTGCATTGCAGGCAGATCCTTCATCATCTGAACCACCAGGGAAGCCCATAAGAAAGAGAACAGGAATGCAGTGCTTACCTCCGGTTGACACACTCCTTGTTTGCAAATACAGAAGCCATACTCTGCTACTAAGTAGAGTTACCCTTTCCTGTGCAGACTTTGGGGAGAGGAATGAAGACCTCTCTCCATAATTATATGTGTGCTCCCCAACCCCAAATCCATATGATTCATCATGCGAATAATTCTGTTATGGATATAAAAGCCACACATAAGAACAAAAGTTTCAGAATAAAAGAAATAAAACAAAATCTTTCCTTTGTTCCCACCCTCAGCCCTTCCTTGAGCTGTTGTTATCACTCAGTCATGTCTGACTCTTTGCAGCCCCATGGACTGTAGCCCACCAGGCTCCTCTGTCCGTGGGATTTTCCAGGCAAGAATATTGGAGTGAGTCGCCATTTCCTTCTCCAGGGGATCTTCTCGACCCAGGGATTGAACCCACATCTCCTGCACGGGTGGGCAGATTTTTTTACTGCTCAGCCACCAGAGAAGCCCTTGGCATCAGTAGGACTTAGCTGATTTCTAAACAGGGCCATCAGCAAAGCACTGGCCTCAGTATCACAAATCTGCCTACACTTACACTTGGTCTCTAAGAATTAGCCAGCTAATCACAAGGAAAGATGAGGAACAATAACAATAACTTGACTTAATAAAGTTTGAAGAAACCAAGTGAAAGAAAAAAGTGAAGGAAAAAATATCTGTACCATCTCTGATATAGAACACAAACTCAAAGTGGATTCTGAAAACAGCTGCTCTTCTTTTGCAAAAAAAGAAGAAAGCAGAGTAGCTGGGCAACAAAAACTGAACTGATTAAACCATGTTAAAGAACAGCTTAAGTCATCATTGAAAATAAATAGTGAAAATTAATGGTTTAGACAATTGGCTCACAAACTAGGAAATAAAATTGAGAAACATATAGAATGTGGAGAAGATTATTAATTTTATGAAGTAGATAAAATGACAGATAATACTGAAAGATTATCACCATTTTTTAAAATGTCTAATGAAATTATATCTGGGCAATAACATCACAAACTGAGATACCCAGAAATTGTGTACCTCATGAAGGAAGTATACAACAGCAGCTAGGGAGAATTCTTGCAGAAAACTCAAACTAAAACATGACTGAGCCTCACACTCTAATTTCCAATATGCAGAGTACAGAGGGAATTTATAAAGATGCAGTAAAAAATAAAATCTGAGCATGGGAAATCCTACAAAAGAAGTGGTACAGGGTTTTCAACAAATAAACTGGAGAGAGAAAAGAAGAGACAAGATTAGGAAGACTTGAGAGACATAACAACCAAATCTAAATCTAAACTGAATCTAAAGTAGATATAAAGTCAGTGTTAGAATATATGAATGGTTAGCATCAGAATACTTAAAGCAAATCAGTAATACATAAATGTCATGCACATAGAGAACAGACTTGTGAGCACAGTGAGGGAAGGAGAGAGAGTGGGACAAATTGAGAGTCTAGCATTGAAACACATACCTTTCACCATGGGTGAAATAGATAGCCAGTGAGAATTTGCTGTATGATGCAGGGAGCTCAAATCAGGTGCTCTGTGACAACCTAGAGGGCGGGATGGGCTGGGAGGTGCAAGGGAGGTTCAAGATAGAGGGGACATATGTATACCTATGGCTGATTCGTGCTGCTATACGGCAGAAACCAACACGATATTGTAAAGCAATTACCCTCCAATTAAAAATAAACAAATTTTTTAAAGTGTTATTCACATCATGTAGTACCAAATTGGCATTCATGTAATTTGGAGTGAAAAGATAGTGGAGTAGGGATGAGGGGAATTTTTTGTTTTTTTCTCTTCTGTAGGTCTGAGTTCTATTTACCTAACTCTTTTGACCTATTTCTGTTTCCCAGATCACATAAAAGTTGAAGGCACAGAGGCACAGATTTAACTGGCATGGAGGAGGGGGGTCAAGGAGGATGCGCTGGATGAATTTTTATAGCAATGAGCTAAGCACAAAATCGCTGCTTTTAAGTTGACAAACAACTGAGTTTCATGGAGTAGTGAGATACTAATTTAAATTATGAGTTCCGTCCTTGGACAGACAGTACCAGATCAGCTAACTCAGATCCACGTTCCCTTCAATACTGGGAGGAAAATATGGGGATATGAATCTAAAATTAATGGAGCTTTAGCATAATGTTTCAAGAATTACCTTTCACGTGATTATACATTTATTTTGGATTAATTACAGATGAAGAGGAAAACTTCTTCACTGAGTGCATTTCTTATACTCAGGCAATTCCATGAGAGGCAGTGGAAATTGTCACAATACCAAAGGCCTGGAAATACCTACTCATAAATAGAGTGTGGTCTTTGTGAATGGAAAGTCACTCAATTCAATTCTGCAACATAGAAATATAAGACCAAAGGGAAAGTGGGAATTCAGATGCTCTGAATATGCTGTGCTGAAAAAAAAAGAATTTTGTGAAAGACCTCACGGTGGGGATGCCACCAAGTCAAAATTTATAAATAAATTTTGTAGAATCTATTGATGGCTTAAGTGGAACTCTCNAGAATACTGGAGTATGTTGCCAGGCCCTCCTCCAGGGGATGTCCCCGACTCAGGGATCGAACAAGGGTCTCTTAGTCTCCTGCACGGGCAGGCAGGTTTTTTACCACTAGTGCCACCTGGGAAGCCCACAAGCCTCCAAGGGTGTGCTCCTAAATGTGTTGACAGCGTGGGGGGCGGGGTGCAGAGAAGAGGACATAACACGAAGGCAGTGTTATTGTTGACTCAAGGAATCCCATGGCTCCCTTCCTCCCCTACTCCCACCACCACCCTGCACTCACAGGACAATCGCTCTAAGCCCAATACCAGTTCAGTCCAGTTTTCTATGGGGTGAAAGTTTTCTCTCTGACCTACAGAAGTTAGATGGGGCCAAGGCCAAAGTTTCCCCACTCACCCCCAGATTGTCTCCAACCCCTTTGTAAGTCAACCAGAGCCTGAGAGAGGCCTCGGGGAAAGGAGGCCTCACTGGGCTCCTGGTCCAGTGATCCTTTAGGCTCCATTTGGTCCCTCTAGGTTCATCAGAGCAAGAGGTGCATAATGAGGTTTGGGCCAAGCCCTAAAAATAATACTGTTCCCCTGTCTGATTTTTCTGATTATTTCACTTCAGGAACATATGGATTATAGTCAGTTGAAGATAGGTGTCAGGTGTTCCCATGTCCCCTGGTCAAACAACACTGGCACCATTCATTCTCCAGAATGGACTAGATATAATAGATGCATAAATATTTTCACTAACCCTTGGAACAGTCTTGGAAAATGGATGTTATTACTTCCCTTTAAAATGAGGAAATGAGAGAGAACAAGATGGCGGAGGAGTAGGTGGATGTGGAGTACATCTCTCTCCATGGATACGTCAGGAATATACCTTCAGACACAGAAGTGCATGTAAAACACCAGCTGAGAGCGGACAGGAGTACCTGACCAGCGGCAACGAATATATAAACCCACGCAAACCTTGGTAGGAACTAGGGGGAAAAACAGGAGTGTTTCTAGGACTGGACCCACCCTCGGCGGGTGGGGGAACTGAAGCAGGGGTCTGATAGGCACATGGGGGCAACTGTCTGCATCAGAGGAGGAACATGTAAAGCTGAGAGTGAGACAGCTGATTTGTAGCAGCCTAAATGGAATGAGAATCAGACAGTCCTGCTGCAGCCATACATACCCCCAGAGGGTGCAGCAGCTGGGAGCTGGAGTTTAGGGATTGTGGAGCAATCCCAGGGTGAGGGTTGCTGTTGACTGCGGAGAGACAGATTGAGGGGATGTGAGGAAGGAGACTGTGGTGGGAAATGCCCATGGAGGAAAAACAGGCAGCCATGGAAGCAAGGTGATACTGCTGAGTCATGCATAGTGGGTGGAGCCATCACCATAGCCTCTCTCCCCCCCGCACGCCAGCATTGGTAGCTGAATAATAGAGAGGCTGGCCCATCAAACACCTGACACACTGAACTACAGAGTAGGGCCCCACCCAGGGTGCCCCTTTAAGTGCCTGATGTGCTGATCTACATAGTAGGACTCCAGCCGGGGCCCCCATCTATGTGCCTGATGTGCCAAAAAAGAGAGAAGGACCCCAGTCATGAAAGCCCTCTAAATGCCTGAACAGGCGAAGATATGGAGAAAGACTGGCCAAAGAGGCCTTCTAATAGCCAGCTACAAGAGGCTTGAAAAAAGACTCTGATAGGGCCATAATTCCTGTGGTGGAGGATTTCCCTGGTGGCTCAGATGGCAAAGTGTCTGCCTATAATGCTGGAGACCTAGGTTCCATCCCTGGGTCAGGAAGATCCCCTGGGGAAGGAAATGCAACCCACTCCAGTACTCTTGCCTGGAGAATCCCATGGATGGAGGAGTCTGGTGGGCTGCAGTCCATGGGGTCACAGAGTTGNACATAACAACCAAATCTAAATCTAAACTGAATCTAAAGTAGATATAAAGTCAGTGTTAGAATATATGAATGGTTAGCATCAGAATACTTAAAGCAAATCAGTAATACATAAATGTCATGCACATAGAGAACAGACTTGTGAGCACAGTGAGGGAAGGAGAGAGAGTGGGACAAATTGAGAGTCTAGCATTGAAACACATACCTTTCACCATGGGTGAAATAGATAGCCAGTGAGAATTTGCTGTATGATGCAGGGAGCTCAAATCAGGTGCTCTGTGACAACCTAGAGGGCGGGATGGGCTGGGAGGTGCAAGGGAGGTTCAAGATAGAGGGGACATATGTATACCTATGGCTGATTCGTGCTGCTATACGGCAGAAACCAACACGATATTGTAAAGCAATTACCCTCCAATTAAAAATAAACAAATTTTTTAAAGTGTTATTCACATCATGTAGTACCAAATTGGCATTCATGTAATTTGGAGTGAAAAGATAGTGGAGTAGGGATGAGGGGAATTTTTTGTTTTTTTCTCTTCTGTAGGTCTGAGTTCTATTTACCTAACTCTTTTGACCTATTTCTGTTTCCCAGATCACATAAAAGTTGAAGGCACAGAGGCACAGATTTAACTGGCATGGAGGAGGGGGGTCAAGGAGGATGCGCTGGATGAATTTTTATAGCAATGAGCTAAGCACAAAATCGCTGCTTTTAAGTTGACAAACAACTGAGTTTCATGGAGTAGTGAGATACTAATTTAAATTATGAGTTCCGTCCTTGGACAGACAGTACCAGATCAGCTAACTCAGATCCACGTTCCCTTCAATACTGGGAGGAAAATATGGGGATATGAATCTAAAATTAATGGAGCTTTAGCATAATGTTTCAAGAATTACCTTTCACGTGATTATACATTTATTTTGGATTAATTACAGATGAAGAGGAAAACTTCTTCACTGAGTGCATTTCTTATACTCAGGCAATTCCATGAGAGGCAGTGGAAATTGTCACAATACCAAAGGCCTGGAAATACCTACTCATAAATAGAGTGTGGTCTTTGTGAATGGAAAGTCACTCAATTCAATTCTGCAACATAGAAATATAAGACCAAAGGGAAAGTGGGAATTCAGATGCTCTGAATATGCTGTGCTGAAAAAAAAAGAATTTTGTGAAAGACCTCACGGTGGGGATGCCACCAAGTCAAAATTTATAAATAAATTTTGTAGAATCTATTGATGGCTTAAGTGGAACTCTCTTTTCGAAAGGAGAAAACTATGCATAGGTGGGTTGTAGCCCCTGCCATGTGCTAAGCGCATAATGCCAAGATTAACCTTCTGTTGGCAGAGTCCTCCCAAGTGAGTTTCTTTAATTTCTTTGAATGTTAACTCATAAGTGCAATGTAATTTAACTCATGATCTTATTCCAGAAGTGCTGGGTGGATGAACATGCCTAATTCTGAGGTTTAACATTTAGAAGCAGATTAGATTACAGATATAATTCTATTCTTCCAGGAAGACTGTCAAGATGATAGTCTGATTGCTATCTCTACCTTTCTCCTTACATTATTTCTCATTTGGCTTACAAAAATGGCAGGGAATGTACAGCTATCTCTTCAAATACTAACCTATGTGAAGACAAAGATTTCCTCATTTAAGTACACTTTTACGTAATTGACTAGGCCAAAATACACTGCTCCTAACAGGACCTTTAACAGCCTTGTTCAGAAATCATTCAACAGATGTATTCTTCAGAGGGAACGCTGTGCTAGAAAATAACTAGTCAAACCAATAAAAGAAATCAAAGATAATAAGGAGAATTAGAGGATGTTCAGTTTGTAATAAAGCTGCATCCATTACACAAATATTTATTGATAACTTGCCATGCCAGGCAAACAGGAATCAGTGTTGAACAGACATATGGGTATTTGCTCCCATAGAGTTAAAATTCTAGCTAAAACAGAAGTGTAGGTGTGTATATACATATATACATACATACATATATATATATATAAATCACCAAGAAAGGAAAATGCTGTATTCTTGTATATCTCTGAATTGCTAAACAAACCATAATCAAGCTAGCTGGAATAACAGTAATGTGTTAAAGGAACAGAGGGACGAATTGCTCTTCAGTCTTACTGAGAATACATATTTCAGTTCTGAAACTTTCTGCAGAGCAATTCCAGTCTTCTTTTTCCTTCTTCTTTCTCCAGATTATCCCTATTTCGATATGTGCATGGTAGACAATGAGTGTTCCAGCCTTGGTTCTTAGCACCAGCACCCAACAGAGACTAACTATTAACTTGGAACCATAATTCCCAGTTGATCCACAAGAAAATCACCTTGAACCAATGTTAGGGGTCCACTACACAATCAATCAGCAGTGGGTGGGGGAGGGGAGGGAGGAGAATCCCATGATATTAACATGACAGTTAGCAGACTTGGCAGACTTGGCAGACTTTGCTGCTTGCCTTTGCATACAATTTTTGTCTGGAGCAACAATGATTTTGTAGGGGGGCACAATGTTCCTAGATAAATACATTCTTTAATTAACCTCTCTTATGGATAAAAATACCATTTGACAAAGTTCTGGCACACTGAAATATACGTAGAGTTTGCCAGTGAAGTTTGGAAAACAGCTTCTAAAGGGAAAGACTTAGAAGGCCTTGTAATATTCCTTTTGCTCAGAATTCAGATACAAGGCTGGTGGTATCTCAGCATCTCACAAGCACGGAGTGCTAAGGCTGATGACAAAAGATGATGCCAAACTCAGCTGAGTGAAAAACGTGAAAGAGAACAAGTCCTTCATATCCTGGAAAAGCCACCATAAGGTCCTGGAGTTCTCATCTTCAGAATATGGTAATGTGGCAAAAATAAACTTTTTGTTTACTTGTGCCACCGTGAACTGAGTTTTTGGCTACACACAGCCAAATGACTTCCCTGGTGCCCCTTTGTGATCAGTCTGTGATGCCTACCTATTTCAGGGAAGTAGATTTAAGCAATCCAAGAAAACTTGCTTTTAACAACTAGTGGGAGGAGCAACAGTAATAAAAATACAAAAAGAAAAAAGAAGAATGTCAAATATATAGATAAAATCTGTGAAAAATTAAGAGGGGCATAGTGCAGATGCACAGTATTTTTTAAAATGAAAATATAGTTGATTCACAATATTGTGTCAGCTTCAAGTGTATGGCGAAATGATTCGGTTATACATATTCTTTTCAGATGATTTTCCATTATAGGTTATTACAAGATATCGACTACAGTGTCCTGTGCTATACAGTAAATCTCTGTTGCTTGTCTATTTTACAAGTAGTAGTTTACGCCTGTTAATCTCAGACTCCTAATTTATGCCTCCTCTTCTCCCTTTCCCCTTTAGGAACCCTAAATTGTGTGTGTGTGTGTGTGTGTGTGTGTGTGTGTGTGTGTAAGTCTGTTGCTGTTTATATATAGATTCATTTATTTTACTTTCTAGATCCCACATATAAATGATACTATGTTTTTCTTTCTGTCTGATTTTTGATGACAATATCCATTCTGATCAATGTGAGGTGATACCTCATTGTGGTTTTGATCTGTATTTCTCTATGAATTAGCAATGTGGAGCATCTTTTCATCTGCCTCTTGGCCATCTGTATGTCTTCTATGAAGAAGTGTCTGTCTTGGACTTCTGCTCATTTTTTTGGACTGGGTTGTTTTCTTTTATTTGATATTGAGTTGTATGAGCTGTTTTTATATTTTCCCTGTTAACTTACCTTGTCAGTTGCATATTTTGCAAATATTTTCTCCTATTCCATAGGTTACCTTGTGATTTTGTTGATGGTTTCCTTTGCTGTGTGAAGCTCTTACGTTTGATTAGGTCCCATTTGTTTATATTTGCTTTTATTTCCTTTGCTTTTGGAGAATGATCTAAGAAAATATTGCCATGATTTATGTCCGAGAATGTTTTGCCACATTCTCTTCTAAGAGCTGTATGTTATCATGTCTTATATTTAGGTCTTTGAACTATTTTGAGTTTATTTTTGTATGTTTTATGAGAGAGTGTTCTAATTTAATGAATTTACATGTAGCTGTCCAGCTAGTATTCTTTATATACAATGGAAGTTAAGATCAATATACATAATAGTGGAATAAGGATATTCATGCAATGCCTCAGTCAAGATAATGTAAACATCAAAAGGAATCATAAGTTAAGTCTAACTAATAAAAATATGCAATAATGACAAGCAGCAATACTTATATAAAGATAAATGGAAATAAAATACAAATAATAAAAAAAATCACACTGAATTGGGGGAAAATGTAAGATGTGGATCCAGAGCATAAAGAATCCAGGAAGTTTAAAATAATGACACACATTTATTAATAAACCTTGTAGAAAGTCATCATATGAATGTTAGCATTATTAGCAAACAATTAGAAAGTAATGCAAAAACACTGTATCAACTAAAAAAGTCTATTATTATTTGTTTAGGTTTGAAAAATTATGAAGGCCAAACATTAACAAACACTCATGCACCAAACAATATATACCCCAAAGTATGAGGCAAATATTTTCAGAAATATAGTATTTGTCCTCCCAAAAAAGGAAGTTTTATTCTTATAATCAGTCTGTAATAAATACACTATGCAAAAATCAGTGAAAGCACTAGAGGAGAATAATGTTAGGTTTGAATGACTTTGGTATGATATAGGTCTCAGTTTGAATCCTAGATCCAAATTGAATGTTGTACATTTTGGAAGCCTCAAAATCTATTTTGAAATCAAAGAATTATGAAGAATAGAAGAAAGGAAAGTGAGAGGAAGAGGAATAGGAAGAGAAGGCGTGGAAGAGGAGCTCCAGAGGAAGAAAAGGAGGAAAAATAAGAGAAGGCGGAATTTAATCCAGATTCTGTTATAGCAATTATATGCATTACTTTATTATAGCTTCATATTTGCCTATCCCCATTTAACAGAAGAATGAGCATACTCTCAGAGATAAATAATTTTCCCAATATCATATAAAGGATTTTTGTTCGTTTGCTTTGTATTTAATGTTACATTTTCTCTTATATTTGAAATTTATTCTTCAGGACTATGCATTGAAAAAAATCTATAGAATTCATTTTACACTTTTGGGAAAACAAGATTTTTAGCTGTGAGTGTGATAAGCTTTTCGATTAATGAGTCAGAAGAGTTTGTTATCATTTGTTTAATAGATTGATATTAAACAATTAGCATGAATTTTAATAGTCATAAGATGTGTATAAGAGACAGCAGCAAAGNTGGGAAAACAAGATTTTTAGCTGTGAGTGTGATAAGCTTTTCGATTAATGAGTCAGAAGAGTTTGTTATCATTTGTTTAATAGATTGATATTAAACAATTAGCATGAATTTTAATAGTCATACACTTGACTCTGAATATTCTGAGAGAAACTATTTCTTTAATTATTAACTTTTGTTTTCCTATTTCAGAAGCATGAAATACAGAGAGGGAAATAGCTTGAAATAATTAAAAAGTTGTTCAATTTACACACAAACTGTATGATTCAAGCTAAAGTATATTTGAGATAGAGATCTTTTCACTTTCACCAAAGTAAGCATAAGCGTTTGAAATCTTTTAAAGCATTATTCTCTTCAAACATTTTGAAACAAAAAATTTGCCTTTTGATAGGAACTATGTGTTTCATTATAAAGATGGAACATGGTGTTCTGGCTTACATATTCTCTGCAGAAGGAGGTCCTTTTTTGTACTGAATTTTTAGCATATAGTAAAGATCCAGATTGTAAAAAATTAATTTCAGGCATGACAGACTGGGAGTATATATTGAACAGATCTGGGAACAGAAATGATGCAAATGCTTTTCTTCCAGCTTCTGAAAATTATGTAATGGACCAGAATTTTAGATTGAGTGAAACATGGACTCTTAATCAGAGGAGGGTACCAAATTGACTTTTGAAAAGCAAAAGTATAAGGCAGTTTCCCACAAACAGTATATCCATTGACAACTGACTCTGGAGTTATCATTATAGTTAAGCATCAGGATACTCACATATATTTTAATTATTAGTGAGACTAATAGAACTATGATAGAAAACATTTCTCCTGAATGAGCAAGAGTAAGTAGTAAAGGAAATTGACTCATGAAAGGAAGACGAGTGATGCATTAAGAGTTAGAAGTAAAAATCAATAGAATTGTTTTAACTCCTCACTATGTTACTATTATGTTTTAAAGTTTTACATACTTTGTTGGTTTACAATGATGGTAACATTTACATTGCCTATACATTGATTTGTATTTTGTTTATTGTTTATACCTCAAAAAAAGATTACTGATAAATAGGCTGATAAAAATATTTGAAAGACTGGTGCCTTCCTATCATTAAACCATTTAAAATATGATAATTGCATAGAGTACAGCTAAGTAATGCTAGATGCCTGTTAGGAAATTTTTACCATAATTTTTTTAATGATGTAACTTATCAATAACTAATAAAATATTGGGAATTTGAATACATGAAGAAATGAGTTTATTTATATCTATATACATGTAACTAGAATTAGGAGGATAAAGCATAAGTACTATTAAATGAGCAAATAGATGGACCTTTGGAAAGGTTGTGTTAAAACAATCAGTTTGCAAGTGGCCTACAAATTCAATTTAATGCAGCTAGACAAATGTTTATCAAAAGCATAGTGCATGCTAGATTTCCCTTCCAATAGTTTCCACATAAAGAAACCCCCCCACACCCCACTCCACCCCCACACACAAAAAGACACGACAAGTCACATTATTCCAAAAGTACAAACAAAATGCTGTGCAAATTACGAGAATCTAAAAAGTCTGAAGTGTTAGGAAACTTTGTGGCAGGGTTGGCATTTGAGATGGTATTGTTAAAAAGAGTAAGAATTCAACATGGAGAGCTATGGAGTGGGGAGGGTATAATTTAAGGATGAAAACCAGTACAAGTCTACTCTTATAAAATAGACTATAATTCAACTCAATAAATTCATTAACTCACTTTTACTTAATAAGTAGAAGATAAATGATCTATAAGAGAGAGGAAGTGATAATGCAGTTATCCACACAAGGAACCCTGAATAGCCAGGGCTCATGAATGAGCAGTTTGTGTGAAATGGATTTTCATTTCTTACCTCTATCTCTGTTCTATCATCTCTTTTTCTATACATCTATTCCTACTTTTCAAGTATTATATATGTATTAAGTAGCACCTACCTAACTTTGTCTATAACATCGTAGTTATAAATAGTTACAAATATGTGTGTGTGTGCTTTACAGAAGCCTGCTGTTCTCAAAATACCACCCCCTAGATGTCATGTTCAAAGCATTTATAATCCTTCAAAGCTCACTCTGTGAAATACTTTCATAGAAAATTTCCAAAAGGACCCTGGGTACAACTCATGCCTTTAAGATAATGTATAAGTGAAGTCCCCATATCACAAAGATTTTCAATTTAAATACAAATTATCATCTTTCTATCTGAAAGACATCTCCCCAAAGGATACGATTTATATTATGGACCAGTCAGATCAAAAGAAGAAAAATAAGTGAGCAGAAATGTAAGATATTAGTGAAAAGAGAGAGAAATTAACAGAAAGCATTAGGGTGTGTGTGTGTATGTGTGTGTGTGCATATAACTAGTCAAGTTGCTTCTATAATCTGCTTATAACCAAAACATTTTTTGTATTTTTAAACACAAAATATATTTTTAAAATTTGAAATTATGGATGATGCTTTAAGTTCCTGTTATTTCTTCATCTTCAATATAACTTTCTAAATAAATAACGTGTCTTCCTCACTAATTGTATTTTAATTTCTTTAGTATATTTTAAGACTGAGCGACTGAACTGAACTGAAGCTTAAATCTTTATTTCAACGTAAACACAAATTTAAAAAGACCTCTTTTTGTTCTTATAATTTTCTACTATCTCAGATGGAATAGTAAGTTGGCATAGTACTATTTTGTGGTAATTGAAGTTCATATCTGTTCTTGAATNACTGAACTGAAGCTTAAATCTTTATTTCAACGTAAACACAAATTTAAAAAGACCTCTTTTTGTTCTTATAATTTTCTACTATCTCAGATGGAATAGTAAGTTGGCATAGTACTATTTTGTGGTAATTGAAGTTCATATCTGTTCTTGAATGACTTTCTCCTTCTCCTTTTAGGATATACTATTCTCATAATATTTCATTTTCCTGCTACTATTTCCTTTAACTTCTCACCTACATCTGCTTCTGCAACTGCTTCCTCCAAGAAGTCACCCACAATAAAACAAAATGATAATAATAAATAACAGTTATAACTCTCTCACTGTGTTTATATGATAGATCTTGAGCTAAATGCTTTGCACCTCTTATCTCTTATAATACTTTCAGAAATCTGAGGGAGGCTCTATGTGGTTCAAATCACATTCAGATGTGTTAGATTCCAATGAAGCGCAAGTCCTTTGTGTGTGTTTTATCTCATACTTTTACTTGTGCAAATGTGCAAATAGGTGTTTACAAATATATTCTAATACATGTATGGATGTGTGTATGTTTGCAAATATCTAAGTATGTCTATAAATAAAAATATATACATACTTCTGAATTTTGTTGAAGATTGAAACTAGCTTTTACATACATACATGTATATGTATGTATGTATATATGTATCTGCCCAAAGATTGGGTCATAGAGGGGGTAAGGGGAAATGATAAGTTCTTATTTGTAGTCTTTGCAGTCTTCATGGTGTCTTTGCCTTTCCTTCATTAACACAGTACCTGGAGCATAGTAGTTACTCAATAAATTATTATTAATTGAATAAATAAAACGTCACTAAATTTGTAAGGAGAACTGTACTAAATACAGTTACAAATGCCTTACAGTCTTATAATATTTTTACTCACTAATTGTCTTACAGCTGTTTTCACTCAGAATAATATTTTCTATTCATTTCCCCCCACTTCTATATTTTTAAGTTTGCTTTAAGGAAATTTACCTATTACTAAGAATAATATGTTCGGAAAATGTCAAATTTGATTTTGAGTAGCAAAACTGTTTATAGATTAACAGTTTTGTCACAAATCACCTTTTATATTAGGAAAAGTAAGAAAGAAATATCTTTAGGGATCTTCTTTTTCAGTTGATACTAATTAGATTTCTTCAAACCAAGTTTAAAGCTCACTCTGTTCTGGCATGGTAGTGCCAAGTGATAATCCAATGTGACATACATTTCCTATAGCAATAACATTTTGGCAGATAAACTCCCCAATGAGAAACAACCATGTCTATGCTTAGACGAATTTTGTGATAGAACACAAATGTAAAAAAAAAAAAGTAACAGAATTAAAAAATACTCCACCGTATAATGAAGCCCCTGTCCATGTTTACAGAAAGTGCCGAAATCCATAGAGGGTAAAAGCAGCGAGCATGTAATAAACAATACATCATAGATTCCTCACTGTCCTTGGAAGGTTGATAGAATCACTGATTATTATTTACACTGAAATTCATTCCTAGAAATCGTGTATCCTTTCCCTTCATTATGCAATGCTGTCTTGGACCTGGGATTCTAGAAATGTGGAAATTATAACACTTTGACATACCATGTAAATGAGGTATCGCTGTAACATGCTATTTAAATAAAGTTTGGAACAAACATTCAGTAGGGAAGTTTGGAAAACTTATAACGAGATTACCTCCTAACTTTTTTTATAAGAGTATTCTTGTATTTCCCCCCCCAGCCATCTTTTAATTCCAACAAGAAGGTACGGTGTGCCAATTTAGCTCTGAAGCAGCACAGCCACACATTGTATTCCTATGGCAATTAGTCAGGAGCTGAGCCTGTCGTTTGAGCATCTCCTCCTTTTCTTTATGTAGATAATTTTTGACTTGGAGGATCTTTGCCTTCCTGATGGAAAGACCTGAATTGAATATTATCAGTCTCAATCAACAAGATATTTCTCATCATCAGTTCTGAAATTGAGGCTCATATTGGCTAGGTAGTAGAAGCTTCCACAATTAGCCTATGCACTGTGTTCATTTTCTACGCATTATTTTCATGATTAATTGCAAGACCTGGACAACCGGATGTCTGTGGGAAGCTTTAGGTGAGACCCAATTTAACAGTTTCTCTGCAAATTGTAAGCTAATTTTTTAAAAGATCATGGCTGTCACAGCATGACTGACTGGCCACAGTAGGAATGCTACCTATGGACCTGGAAGAAAAATACCGAACAAAATGAAAATATGTCATCCTTGGATATTAAGTCAATATCTTTAGAACTACATTGTTCTTAGGGGAATTTATTTGCTAATGAGTTAGAGAAAAAATTATTTAGAAACTAATAAGATGTAGGTTATAAGTGTAATTAAAAATTCAGATTTCCTTATTTTATAATCTCTGCCAAACAGGCTAGATCTCACCCAAAATATGCACTTATTAACATATGTCATCTTTCTACCATTCAAGAGCTGCTAGCAAAAAGCGTCCTAGAGACATTCTCTAGTATCTGTCTCAGTGTCCAGTCGGTGGCTCCTAGAACTCTACATTTCTTGTGCTTTCTAAACATTTAGAATTCCAGTCACATCCTCCCATCCCTTCTCTTGTTTTCCCCTTCTTGCTTCTTTTCCATACTTCTCACTGTAAACAGGGGTTTCTCAGGTGGCGTAGTGGTGAAAACCCTGCCTGCCAGAGCAGGAGACTAAGAGACACAAGTTCGATCCCTGGGTCAGGAAGATCCCCTGGAGGAGGGCATGGTAACCCACTCCAGTATTCTTGCCTGGAGAATCCCATGGACAGGGGAGCCTGGCAGGCTTTGAACAGTCAATAGGCTTGCAAAGGTCACAAAGACATGACTGAGGTGAATTAGCACACATGTACTATAAATGTATATTTAATGTGAAATTTCTTTCTGTAAAAAATATTACTTCAATCTAATGGAATAAAATGCCATCNGATTTAATTATATATGCCTTTACCCTAGAGGAGGAAATGGCAACCCAGTCCAGTATTCTTGCCTAAAGAAACCCTATGGACAGAGGAGCCTGGCCGGTTATAGGCCATGGGGTCACAAAGATGGGACATGCATATACATGCATTTAGTTCACATGTAAATTTATGTAATTCATACAGTTAGAGGATCTCATAAAAATTTTATAAAACTGATAGTTGATTGAATCCTAAATTTTTAAAAAATTTACAATGATTATAAAAAGCAATTAACTTACTAACCCACTTAGGCAGGTATGACAAAATCCAAAATGTTGTTTAGATTCACAGCAAGAACCAATGCTTGAAAGCAAAGAATTGAGGACCAAATGCAACTCTGATACTTGCTCACACGGTGGATGTTTCATATACACTTAACAATTGAAGACTTTTTTTTGCTTAAATTTACTTGATTGAAAGTTATGCCCAATTCAAGGATGAAAGCGACTGAAAACTGAATGTTTTTTAAAAATATTTTTGAGACTTATGAAATTTTTTGGATCCCAGGACACACACTTAACATGTAAGGGTATCTGTATCCCTCAGGGAGTTTGGGCTGCACGCTGATGTTCAACTAGCAATTGCAGATTCCAATGTGATCCCAACTCCATTTTCTGCCTAGAATGGACCCTCTGATCCCAAGAGAATTGTTTGTATCTCTAAGAGCACCTTGAGAACAGGGCTAACCACTATACAAAATCATTTTTGAAATCCACAAAAATGTGTCAACGTTTTTTAAGAGAAAATTTTGTTTTTGTTTTTAATTTATTTTCTCTTATTTATTTATTTGGTTGCGCTAGGTCTTATTGCAGCATGGGGGAATCCTTAGCTGTGGCATGCAAACTCTTCACTGTGGCATGTGGGTCTAGCTCCCTGATCAGGGAGTGAGCTCTGGCCCCTTGCATTGGGAGCTTGGAGTCTTAGCCACTCGACCACCAGGGAAGTCCCAAAAGTGTATCAACAGTTTATAACTGAACTCCTTGAAATCTTAGTTGATAGATTAATAAAGTGAAACAAGGAAGAGAAAGAAATTGCTGACAGGCCGGTCAATTATTCAAATAGAAACTATTTTTTATTCATAGGGTAAGTTGGAATTTCCCCTTTTTTCAGGAGAATTACTTTATAGCATGATCTTGATCCAAAATAATTGCATATAAATAGGACTTTAGGATAGAAAAACAAATTATATCCTGACCCACTGCAGATTTAGAGTAACAATGCTAAAAGCCAAAGGAAAATCTATTATGTAATTTTCCATGAAGAATGCAAGCAAATGACAGAAATTTCATTTATTCCAAGAAATGCCAACCCACTCCAGTATTCTTGCCTAGGAAATCCCATGAACAGAGGGGTCTGGCAGACTACAGTCCATGGAGTCACAAGAGTCAGACATGACTTGGTGACTAAACCACCACCACCACCATGAGTTCTGAAGATAAAACAAGCCGTATTTTAAAATGTGTAGTTATAACTTAAACATCTGAAAAGACTGTGTATGCTTCCAGGAGTCGATCCAGGAAAATATATCCTTTTTCCCAGTGAGGTTGCCATTATTTAAGCAATTTAGACAGCTTCTTTTAGAATTACCTCTGCAGACTACAGCATATTCTCCTAAAAGTTTTCAGTGATGATAAATCTTTGCCTTTGGAGGTTGGATTTGACCTTCAAAAACAAGTGACACCTATTTTCAGATAACCCTGATGAAAACTGAATAACAGGCAATCACAGATGTGTGGTAATTTACAAGAACATTCAATGCAGAGGAGAAGTTAAAAAAAAGGTGGTCACTATACTCTTACCTTTTACATCCTGGCTCTGCTGTCTATTTCTGCATGTCTCCATGATATTTTTTTCCCAGCTGGATGTTAAAATCGGTTGAGTTTTCTGTATAGCCCTAAAATTCACATCTCAGGACATAAATCAAATCATAGAATATGCTAATACCATGCTCAGCAGAAATCTTTCCATGATACTAGCTTCAAGTTTGACTCCTTGAAGGCGATGTGCTAGTCAATTCCATCACCATAAATCTTTATGGGACCAGGATGTGTGCTAAAAGTATGGACCCAGGGTTGAAATCCCTGTTCCAACACTTGATATAAAGGCCAATTGCTTAACCTCTCTGGGCTTCCACTTCAGTCAGTCCAGTTGCTCAGTCGTGTCCAACTCTTTCAACCCCATGGACTACAGCACTTGGACAGGCTTCCCTGTCCATCACCAGCTCAAATTCATGTCCTTCGAATCAGTGATACCATCCAACCATCTGATCTTCTGTTGTCCCCTTCTCCTCCTGCCTTCAATCTTTCCCAGCATCAGGGTCTTTTCAAATGAGTCAGTTCTTCGCATCAGGTGGCCAAAGTATTGGAGCTTCAGCTTCAGCATCAGTCCTTCCAGTGAATATTCAGGACTAATTTCCTTTAAGATTGACTGGTTTTACCTCCTTGCGGTCCACTTAATCCTCTGTTAAATGGAGTTAATAACTGTACTTCCCTTATGTTGTTCTTCTACTGTGAAAGCCATAACTTTTCTTGTGAAGATTAAGTGACTTAATATCGCTCAAATGCATNAGATTGACTGGTTTTACCTCCTTGCGGTCCACTTAATCCTCTGTTAAATGGAGTTAATAACTGTACTTCCCTTATGTTGTTCTTCTACTGTGAAAGCCATAACTTTTCTTGTGAAGATTAAGTGACTTAATATCGCTCAAATGCATACAACAGTGCCTGCTGCAAAGTCAACACTAAATATTTATTGTTGTTTAGTCGTTGTGTCTGACTCTTTTGCGACCCCATGGAGTGTAGCCTGCCAGGCTCCTTTGTCCATGGGATTTCCCAAGCAAGAATACCAAAGTGGGGTGCCATTTAAATATTAGTTATCATTATTTATGTGATGGCTATAATAGGCAAAGAATGAGAAGCTAAACTTCAAAAACAAAACAGAAAAACCAACCCTTTTTTGACTCAAACACTATATACTCTTAATCCAAGTCAGAGGACCTTAAGAGGATCAGAAGTATATAGGGAATGACAGGCCTCTGAATACACAGAACACAGACGGCTGTTGAGAGGGAGAAACATTAGATGCCGTGAAACTATAGCTTGCAGTGCAATTTTCAATTCAGTTCAGTTGCTCAGTCGTGACCAACTCTGNGAAAACCTTCTGAATAGCAGTAGCAAGTTTTCAAATTCAAGTCTGGCTACTCCACTGCCAATATATATTTATACCAGATTATAGAAAGTTACAGCTTATAAATAGCCTACCTTCTAATGTGTTCTTCCTAAAATTATTTCCCCAAATAGTACCTTATCTCTTTTGAAATTTGTGACCTTTCTTATTTACATGAATGGTTGAGTAAAAGACAAATAATTAACATTTTCATAGCTCTTAGGTGTCTTCAATGTAGAAAGCCACTGGTCGGTTTTATTTGCCCAAGTATTTTAAATTGATGAGCCATTTTGGAGGAGAGCAATAGAATCTAAGTTTAGTCTCTTTGTCAGTTTCCAGCAGAGCTGGCTGAGAGAAAGCTGAAGGGTGCTGATTTAAAAAATCAGAGTGAATAGGTTAAGTGGTTGTACTTTCTTAACAGAGAGTTCACCAAAACACATTTTAATTCCTTGTATTATTATTTACTTAATAAGTGTAGGCTTAATTGTGCCTGTGTGTCTGTTTTATTGAAATGTATTAAAGGTTCATGTATATTTAAATGAAATATTTCCACATGGTAATGTTAGCTAAATCTAATTTCTAGCTGCTAATTCTTCAGCTTTCATTTTGCTTTTATTGTATCTCTGGTCAAAGTTAAAACATTAGATGTAGCTGCTTTTTATTGTTTTGTTTTGTGGGCATAAGTTCAAAATTTTGAATACTTTTATATTAGGTAATTGCTATTTTCAAATGTGGAAATCTATCCCTGTAGCTCTGTCCGTAGATTTCTGAACATTCATAAACATAGCTACTCTACACTGAACACACTTCCCACTGAAAGATTTTAGAATTACAGCTTATTCTTTTAGTCTGACAAATGGTCATATTTTTATATATTTTCTGGGGATGAGGGAAAGTCATGTCTTTTTCCACAAATGCCCACAGCAAAGTACTGGTTCATTTTGCCTCTCTTCTGTGGCGGTTTGCATCTGAAATAAAACTTAATAGAAGGTGGCTCCTAGATGTTTACCCACTGATGATATGTTACAGGTTTAGTGGAAGTACTGATAAATTATGTAATCATTCCATCTCATTTTTTAACATAAAGATTCTCTTAAGTTTTAAGTCACAAATCTGGAACATATTTCCTTTTATGATCTCTTGCCTGTGTACACTAAGAAGCCATATTATTATACCTGCCATCTGTTTGATTAAATTCATTTTTATTTTTCAGAAGAATGTCACACTCTTAAACAATGTTGAATGAATTCTAACATCTTTCCATTAAAATCAGGGGAGCTTACCACTGAAAAGCTCATGTTTCACTCGTTTACTTTTAATAGCTCAGAAAATTGTGTTCTCTTAGTGTTACTTGAAATTGGATGAATATTAAATCATTTCTGGAATTTTTCTTTTGATAAATGTTAATCAATGAAATCACTATCATTTCATCCTCCCCTATTAAATAACATCATTGTAAATAGAGAGAAATAAGATATAAGACCTTTAGAGATCTTAAATTTTGCAAATTCCATGTTAAAATAATAAGATGATAACAGCTTTTAATAGCTGCCATCAAGTCTACACTTATGGCAGTTCATTCTAAGATTAGAAATTATAAATCAGAAAATGTTAATAATTACTACTGTGATGCTTTGCCATTAAACCAAATATATGAATGAAAATCATATAATTTTCATATTAATTCTACATAATAAAAAATCAAATGAAGTAAATGAAGTAACTGACTTTGAAAGAAATGTAATCAGTGGAAAATCAATTTAGAAACAAATATGATTAAAATGACTAACCAGAAAAATGCATACAACAAATTTGACAAGTGAAGAGTTAAAACCCAATGACACAAAGAACTAATTGATTAATAATGGATAATACTGGCTGAAAATACTATCTGGAAAAGCAAATATATAATTTGAAGAACATAATCACTCATACTAATGGTGAGTGCACCATGAATTGTGTATGAACACATAAAAGTACAAAAACGTAAACAAGAATATGCAGGAGCGAGTATTTTCTAGAAAGAGGATGGAGCAGAAAGGAAAATAGATGTTTCAAACATAGTTCTAAAATTCTGTTTCAAAAATAAATAAATCAATAAATGAAGCTAGTATTGTAAAATTGCTAACATCTGTCAAATTTAGCCAGTGGGTTCAGGAGGGCTTATTTTCTATATCTTTCTTATCTTCCCTTATTTTAAATATAACTTGTAATTTGACAATAGGCATCAAAGAATTTTTTAAAGAAAATATAATGACCAATAATAAATGAATTAACCATTAATGAGCCTTTAAACATTACAGATAATCAAGAGACTCAATCAAAGGCATGATAAAAATAGGCAAAAGGTTATCAGAAATTTTAAAAGGTAGGATACTCAGTGTGAGCATGGGTAGGACCTTAAAGTCATATTCATACAATACTGTGGGAGTGTAAATTGGTGTAACCTTTATGAAAATCCATTTGGCAGTAAGGATAAAGAGAATGAAAATGTTCAGCTCATTCTGATCCAGTAATTCCATTTCTGGGAATCTAGCCCAAAGACAAAAAGACAAATGTGAAAAAATACATAGGCACAAATATGTCAATCATTTTTTAATTTATCTATNAGAGCTGCAGAAATTCCTCTGGCATTCTGAAAATGTTCAGCTCATTCTGATCCAGTAATTCCATTTCTGGGAATCTAGCCCAAAGACAAAAAGACAAATGTGAAAAAATACATAGGCACAAATATGTCAATCATTTTTTAATTTATCTATTAACGCATATGTAGAGACCCCTATTATGTGTCCAACATTGTATTTGCCACTTAGTTTGTAATAAGCATCAAGACAGGTCTCCATAGCGTTTTCCATTGAAGTATTTTTCTAATGACAAGAAATTGAATACAATTTCTAGGCAACCTAACTATGCAACCACAGGAGATTATATATATGTACAGCACTGAATGATAATCATATATATGACATATATATTTTTTCTAGAAAATCACATTTATTGAACAGCTACCATGTGTGAGGACCTATTTCAGTCTTGACTACATGTATCATCTCATTTAATTCCCACAACAATACCGTGAAAGCATGCATTAATTTCTTATTCTTGCTGTAACAAATTATCAAAACTTTCATGATTTAAAACAACACATGTTCCTTCTCTTATAGTTCACTGGGTCTCACTGTGCTAAACTCAGCTGCTGGCAGGTCAATGTTCTTTCTGGAGGTTTTAGAGAATAATCTGTTTCTTCCTTTTTCTAGATGCTTTCTAGCCTTCCTTCTTCATATGGCACAATTTCTACATCTTGAAAGGCAAGAAGGTCAGGTTGAGTCTTTTCAAACTTCTCAGACTACCATATCCCCCTGTTCTTTTTCTCCTGCGTCTCCTACTGATGACATCTTCTGTGGTCACATTGGAATCCACCTGGATAATTCAGTATAAACTCCCCATCTCATAGCCAGCTGACTAGAAAACTTAATTCCATCTTTAATATTAATTCCCCTTTACCATAAAATCTATCAAATTCATAGGTTTGAGGAACTAGGACATGGGCATCATTAAAAGGCCATATTCTACTTATCACATGTAGGAACTGTTTTTATCCTCATTTTAGATAAAATAAACAGGAACAAGTATTCATTATTTTGCCCAAAGGTGATACAGTTATTAGTTAGGAATCTAGTATTCAGATCTTCCCTGGTGGTTCAGATGGTAAAGAGTTCACTTGCACTGCAGAAGAACCTGGTTCAGTCCTGGGTCAGGAAGATCCTGTGAAGAAGGAAATGGCAACCTACTCCACTATTCTTGTCTGGAGAATCCTCTGGACAGAGGAGTCTTGTGGGCTATAGTCCATGGTGTCACAGAGTCGGACGTGACTAAGTGACTAACACTTTCATTTTAGTATTCAAACTTAGCAAAGCAACCCAAAACCTAGGCCCTTAATCATTCCTTGTGGCTCAGACAGTAAAGCATCTGCCTGCAATGCGGGAGACCCAGGTTTGATCCCTGGGTCAGGAAGATCCCCTGGAGAAGGAAATGACAACCCACTCCAGTACTCTTGCCTGGAAAATTCCATGGACGGAGGAGCCTGGTGGGCTACAGTCCATGGGGTCGGATAGAGTAACTTCACTTCACTTCACTTCATACTTCATAAACAAATTGCTGATCCTGTTATTGTCGTACAGTCACTCAGTTGTGTCCAACTTTTTGCAACCCCATGCAGCATGCCAGTCTTTCACCCTGTCCTTCACCATCTCCTGGAACTTGCTCAAGCTCATGTCCATTGAGTTGGTGATGCCATCCAACTATCTCCTCCTCTGTCATCCCCCTTTTCTCTTTTCTGCGTTTCCTAGCATCGGGGTCTTTTCCAATTAGTTGGTTCTTTGCATCAAAGTATTAGAGCTTCAGTTTCAGCATCAGCCCCTCCAGTGATTATTCAAGGTTGATTTCCTTTAGGGTTGACTGATTTGATCTCCTTGCTGTCCAAAGGACTCTCAAGGGTCTTCTCCAACACCACAGTTCAAAAGCATCAACCCTTCAGTGTTCAGACTTCTTTATGATCCAGCTCTCACATCCATACATGACTACTGGAAAAACCATTGCTCTGATTATATGGACCTTTGCTGGCAAAGTCTCTACTTTTTAATACACTGTCTAGGATTGTTATAGTTTTTCTTCCAAGGAATAAGTGTCTTTCAATTTCATGGCTACAGACACCATCCACAGAGATTTTGGAGCCCAAGAAAATTAAGTCTGCCACTGTTTCCATTTTTTTTCCCCATCTATTTGCCATGAAGTGATGGGACCAGATGCCGTGATCATAGTTTTTTTGGTGTTTTAAGCTAGCTTTTTCACTCTCCTCTTTCACTTTCATCAAGAGGCTCTTTAGTTCCTCTTCTCTTTCTGCCATAAGGGTGGTATCACCTGTATTTCTGAAGTCATTGATATTTCTCCTGGCAATCTCGATTCCAGCTTGTGATTCATCCAGCCTGGCATTTCACATGAGGTACTCTGCATATAAGTTAAATAAGCAGGGTGACAATATGCAGCCTTGACGTACTCTTTTCCCAATTTTGAGCCATGTTTGGTTCTAACTGTTGCTTTTTGACCTGCATACAGGATTCACAGGAGGAAGGTAAGGTGGTCTGGTATTCCTATCTCTTTCAGAATCTTGCACAGTTTGTTGTGATCCACAGAGTCAAACAAGAATTTTATTTATTTTCTGAAATATTTCAGAAAAAAAAAACCACAATGAGAATCTGTTTAATGTTAATAGCATTTACCTCTCAGTACTGAGTATGTTCCAGGAGGAAGGCATAGCAACCCACTCCAGTATTCTTGCCTGGAGAATCCCAGGGATGGAGGAGCCTGGCAGGCTACAGTCCATAAGGTCGCACAGGGTTGGACACGACAGAAGAGACAGCGCAAGCACACACTGAGTTATACGGGGCAACTTTATTCTGCTGCTTTACATGTTTTTACAAATTTCTCATTTTCTTCAATCAGCATAGTTCTGTCCTGTGGTCAGCTCCTTCTCTGTACGGCTCTGGGTTCGAGCTGACCAATGTGAAGCTGTGTGCATTCTGGAAGATGGAAGCAAAATGGCCATTACACCTAGTGGTTGTCATCAGTCAGAGGCAATGAGAGGCAGATCCAGAGCTGCGGGTGCTTTCCCGCTTCCCCCTCTCCCCCCTCTACGTCTAGCTCTGCTTGCTGGCTGACATACCCACTGGCCACCAGCACCCCAGGCTCACCACCACATGCTTTTCTGTGAACTCACAGAGACAACAGTGATGTCACAGAGACAACAGCCAATAACCTTCCACGGATTTCTATACCTGCCTCCCTTCATGACCCAGATTCTTAAGGATGTGCACATCTTCCAGATTCCCGCACAGGAAGCAGCTCGTTAACCTGTGTCGGAGCTGGCTAGTTAGTGTGCTCTGGTATTATGCCTCACCTTTCTCACTTTTATATTCTTAGTTTCTCTCATCGTTGTTGATGTTCAAATTCCTGATACACATGTCTTTTTTCCTAACCCACGCGGTACTTCTGCATTCCCTGATTGCCTGATACAGTTATTGGCACCAGAACTGGGCTTCTTTGTTATGAAAACTAAAATGAGGGGCAATCACTTTGACACCGGTGATGGACAAGAGCTGTGAGGACCTATGGAGTCTGTTAGTAAAGACAAGAAGGGCAATAAAGAAACCTATGTTAATGGAACTAATGGAAGCTGGAGGAAAGGGGCTGAAGTTATGTATTGGCAGAAATATTAGCCTTGCCTGTGGAAATGTGGTAATAAAAGAATGCCTGAGGAACTCTTTGAACTGGCTGAGAAGAATGCTGAAAGTGACAACTGGTTTCTTCTAACTACAAAAGGTAAATATGAGAAGAAAAAAAAAGAGATAAACTTAAGAAGAAAGTATTTAGTATTTTAGCACAAATTTAGAGGGATTATAGAGGGTCAGGGACTGTTAACTATGTAGAATATGGTTCACAAAATAAGAGAAAGACTCAAGATACTGACCAAATCCAGAGTCCTACTAGTAGAATATCAGCTTAAAGATGGATTTGAGAATGCACGTTTAACTCTGCTGAGACTGAAGGTTGATTTAATAATATACCTCACAGACCCTCTTCACTCAACCAAAATATAGAAAAAGCTAATAAATCTGCCTCCTAGACACTTTCACTGTTTCTGCTGACTACTCTCAGCCCAAGGCAGTGTGACCTGTTTCAAAGAAATCTGTGGCAGGTATAAAGATCAATAACATTCCTGAAAGAAGGCTATTGTACTGGTGGAAGGACTGACACACTGAATTAAAAGGAAGGGAATAAGTTCAAAATAAAAATGTCATAGGCCTTCCCCAACTTTATGGGTGAAGAGCAACCTAAGAAATTTAAACACCTGCAGTCCTGGGTCATTTCCTGTGGAAAGGAGGGATGAGACCAAGAGTAGATCAAGTAGGCTGGAAAGTGGAGTTTAAAGCCATAAGAAATAATGCCCAGGGAGCATGACTGGGCTCTACATGAGGAACTGGCATCGTCCTAGCTGGATTTCAGAACTGCCATGGACTGGTGACTACTGCTCGCCTCTCATTCCCCGCTTCTGAATGGGAATGTCCGCTGAAGTATTCCTGATACCACAGGTATCTTAAGACCATCTTGCTGTGAGGATCTGAGAACTAACTACACAGAGAGGTGTGTGTGTGTGTATACACACATCATCTTTGTAATTTATTTATAACCCATAAATCTTAATCATCTGTTCCATCCATGTGACATTCCCTATCAACTGCCTTGTGATAATGGGTATAAAATATTTCATATTATCCTACAAAGGTTAAGGTAGTAGGAAATGTATTTCAAAAGAGAAAATGACCTATAAGGTATTGTTCCTGCCCTCAGAGAACTCAAAGTCTTACAAGCTACTCTGATGACTTGTATAAATAAGTATTATTACTGTTAGAGAAGGCTGACAGAACTTTGCTCCATATGGAAATCCAGTGTATTACAAGGAACTAAGGAGATAGCCTCTTTGCTAGAGGATATAAAGTAGTTTATGTGTAGGAGAGATAGCTGAGATAAAACTGGGATTATAGAGACTCTTGGCCCAGAGTGGACTATCAAGTCCTCAAGACCAGGAATAGAGATTCTCACAAATTCCTCAAGCACGTGTTAATCCAAGTGTTTGGAAAATTACAGAAGCTTGATGATTGTTGAACAAATTATGGGATGGATTCCAATGTGCATGTGTACTACACTGTGGGAAAGAATGACTGGATCATGTTGTGTTCTAGGATAACAATTTGACAGTGTTGTGTTTACTACCAATTTCTGTGGGATGTGGAGAAGCTTGCATATAAAGCTTTGTGACAGTTTTACCTGAAGAAACTCTACAAGCATAAATTATTACTAAGTGAAAAAATGAAATTCACTGATATGTCTCACATAGCAACAATTTTGCCATATTCCTACAATAACAAGGGCAAATAGCTTTGACATCAAAGTCCATGCAGTTTGTTCAAGATATTTTGATAGGTTCTGCATTTTCTCATGATGCTATGAATTGTAATGTTTATAACCATCAGTGTATGACCTGATTGAGGTAAATGAGAACAGGAGAGAGAGAGAGAAAGAAAATCTAATTGAAAATAGAGCTGTGAAAACAAAAGATTAGAATAAGGTCCTTTGTGTCACTGAGATAAATTGCTACACCCTTTTATGTTCTACATCATGGACTTCTAACACATTCACAACTTGTATGTGTCATATGGGCATGAGCTGTTTCTCATCCTCCCACTCATACTTCCTTCCTAATAGCAAGTTGTTCCAAAATATCTTGTCAGCAAGCCTTTGCTGCTGCTTGAAGACAAACTCGATTCTGAAACCTTCTACTCTTTGCAAAAGACAGAAAAATAATCTTGTTTTATTTCCAGTGTTAGACTATAAATCAGTATCATAGATAATTCAAGCACTTTATGACTGTTTAAATTAAATACATATAAACCATAATACCTATTCTTGAATAAGCCTTAAATTATAAAATAGATTATTGGTTTTCTTGATTTTTTAAAATCCCTTTTCCAAACAATCTATGTATACAAAGGGCTTCCCTGGTAGCTCAGCTGGTAAAGAATCTATCTGCAATGCAGGATACCCCAGTTAGATTCCTGGGTTGGGAATCCCTTCTCAGAGAGAAGGGATAGGCTACCCACTCCAGCATTCTTGGGCTTCCCTGGTGGCTCAGAGTGTAAAGAATCTGCCTGCAATGTGGGAGACCTGGGTTCCATCCCTCGACTGGGAAGATCACTTGGAGGAGGGCAAAGCAACCCACCCCAGTATTCTTGCCTGGAGAATCCCATGGACAGAGGAGCCTGGCGGATTATACTCTGTGGGAACACAGAGAGTTGGACACAACTGAGCATCTAGGCACAGCATTGCACAGTTAAATAAAACTATTAAGAAAAATGATCTTTTGCAAAACATTTCAGGAAAATCTCATTGATGTAGTCAATACAACCACATTTGTTTAAACCATAGATGGGTTTCAAAAATTCACAAACCCCAGCTCCAACTTCCTTGAAAATTACAAAAGGTTTGTGATAAAACCAGCCCAGAATTTGAACATGGCTTAATCTGGTCATTGTTCAAGCCTCAAAGAAATCCATAACCCCACCCTCAAACTTCTGCAGTGGATAAAATGTCTCATCCAAGTTAGTGCTCATTGTCTACAATTCAGTGTTTGACCTTCGTGTCCAGTTCAGAAATGTGACCAAGGAGTAAATAGCAGAACCAATGAGCCATCACCATTTGATGACTGATGCCCACACTTCACAGGTGCAATACTGGAAGTTCCAATGCAAGGAGATCAGTCAGCTGGGAATAGAACATGCTTTTGTGTTGTTCATAAAATATCTCAGGCCCACAAACAACTGATATTGAGGGGACAGAGAAGCTATTCATTCATTCATATATACACATACATTCAAGGCTTTTCAATATATTTACTTATTTACTTTTTTGTGGCTGTATCCAAAAAAAAGAGTCAATGGAAATGTTGTAACTGTAGGTGAAGGCCAGTTGAGCAATTGGTGCTGAAATTGATAGGAAGGGATGGCAGTTAGAATACAAGGTATGATATTGGAAAGGATAAGAGTACCCTTTGTCTGCAGAGAGAAGGAAGGAGAACTGCATAAGGGAAAAAGAAATGTGACGTGGAGAGAATGGATGTTGAAGGAGCCACAGAAGCTAATTGATCACAATAAAGAAGTGATTTTAAATGTAGAACAAAGGGAAGGGGGTAGAGTATGGCTCTGGGGCATAAGCATGTTAGAAAACTGGGGGAAATGCTGAATGGCAATGTGACAAGGAAGATTCACACAAAGTGCAATCAGAGGTTTTGTGAGCTATAGGCTCCTCTGAAGTGGGCTTGCTAAAGTCACTTCAGTCGTGTCCGACTCTGTGCGATCCCAGAGATGGCAGCCCACCAGGCTCCCCCGTCCCTGGGCTTTTCCAGGCAAGAACACTGGAGTGGGTTGCCATTTCCTTCTCCAACGCATGAAAGTGAAAAGTGAAAGGGAAGTCGCTCAGTCATGTCCGACTTTTCTCGACCCCATGGACTGCAGCCTACCAGGCTCCTCCATCCATGGGATTTTCCAGGCAAGAGTACTGGAGTGGGGTGCCATTGCCTTCTCCCCCAAGCCATTGCTTAGGGATACATATATGTGGTAGACATAGTTAATGCTAGATTCATAACCTTCTGTGGCAGTGCTTAGGAACTTGAAAGTCACGTTGAAAGAAATGATCAGTGAAATGTCACTGAAGCCTAGAGAGAGAGAAAAGCTGGTGTGGTAGAAGATAATGAGTAAAGTAGAAATGATTAAGGGGACCATTTTAAGATTATAGGCATTTTGTGATCAGAAAAAAAAATAGAATTTTACAGTTTTTGCATTATTAAGTAATAAGTTCAATGTTTTGGGTGGTGTTTATCCCATCACTGAGCCTAAGTCTGTCTGATTATTGTTGTTCAGTCCCTCAGTCCTGTCCAACTCATGAGACCCCATGGACTGCAGCATGCCAGGCTTCCATGTCCTTCACTATCTCCCAGAATTTGCTCAAACGCATGGCCATTGAGTTGATGATGCCATCCAACCATTTTATCCTCTGTTGCCCCTTCTCATTCTGTGCTCAAACTTTCCCAGCATCAGGGTCTTTTCCAGTGATTCAGTTCTTTACTTCAGGTGGCCAAAGTACTAGAGTTTCAGCTTTAGCATCAGTCCTGATCAGGACTGATTTCCTTTAGAATTGACTGGTTTGATTTCCTTGCTGTCCAAAGGACTCTCAAGAGTCTTCTCCAACACCGCAGTTTGAACCCTCAGTTCCTCTGCGCTCAGCCTTCTTTATGGTCTAGCTCTCACATCCATGCATGACCACTGGTAAAACCATAGCTTTGACTATCCAGACCTCTGTCTCTGCTTTTTAATAGGCAGTCTAGGTCCCTCATAGTTTTTCCTCTAAGGAGCAAATGTCTTAATTTCATGGCTGTAATCACTGTCCACAGTGGTTTTGGAGCCCAAGAAATAAAGTCTGTCACTGTTTCCATTGTTTCTCCATCTATTTGCCGTGAAGTGATGGGACCAGTGCTANATGCATGACCACTGGTAAAACCATAGCTTTGACTATCCAGACCTCTGTCTCTGCTTTTTAATAGGCAGTCTAGGTCCCTCATAGTTTTTCCTCTAAGGAGCAAATGTCTTAATTTCATGGCTGTAATCACTGTCCACAGTGGTTTTGGAGCCCAAGAAATAAAGTCTGTCACTATTTCCATTGTTTCTCCATCTATTTGCCGTGAAGTGATGGGACCAGGTGCTATGATCTTAGTTTTTTGAATTTTGAGTTTTAAGCCAGCTTTTTCACTCTCCTCTTTCACTTTCATCAAGAAGCTCTTTAGTTCCTCTTCGCTTTCTGCCATTAGGGTGGTGCACGTCTGAGGCTGTTGATATTTCTCCCAGTAATCTTGATTCCAGGTTGAGTTTCATCCAGCCCAGCATTTCTCATGATGTACTCTGCATATAAATTAAATAAGCTGGGTGGCAATATACAGCCTTGATGCACACCTTTCCCAATTTTGAACCAGTCCTTTGTTCCATGTTCAGTTCTGTTGCTTCTTGACCTCCATACAGGCCTCTCAGCAGGCAGTTAAGGTGGTCTGCTATTCCTATCTGTTTAAGAATTTTCCACAGTTTGTTGTGATCCACACACAAAGGGTTTAGCATAGTCAGTGAAGCAGAAGTAGATGTTTTTCTGGAATTCCCTTGCTTTTTCTATGATCAAGCAGATGTTGACAATTTGATCACTGGTTCCTCTGCCTTTTCTAAGTCCAGCTAAAACATCTGGAAGTTTTCGGTTCATGTACTATTGAAGCCAAGCTTGCAGGATTTTGAGCATTGCCTTGCTGGAATGTGAAATGAGTGCAACTGTGCATTCTCCCTGATGTTAACTCCATTTTTGACCTCCAACAAATCCCTAAGACTCAACCTAACCTTGACAGTCACCCAATCTTTGATCTCTACCCTAACACTGTGTCCAATTCTTAGGCTCCTATTTCATTCTTGACACACACTGTATGTGTGTGTGTGATGTGCACATTGCTTTTATAAACAAATTTTAGCATGGAATAATGAGCTCCTAGTGCATCGTGTTGGAGATTATCCTCACTGCTATAGGCTGTTGAAGAATGCCTCCCTTAAGATCTGGGTGATGTGAGGGTAAGAACTTTGGCATAGTGCACATACTTCACCTAAGAAGTGAGGTGGACTTACGTTGGGTTCAGCAATGATCTGGTTTAAGCTGCTTTCTGGTCCAGTTTCTATCTCTGGGCTATTATACTGCTGCTGCTCCTGTCATTATCACTGCTTGAAGACCAGTGTTATATAGCTGGGAAGTTGCAGAATGAGGATTCAAACATAGGCCTTCTAATTTCAACTCCCTTCACAAATTATTGTTGCTGCATGCAGTGCTTATTCCAATAATACACATCAGAAAAATAAGTTCTCACCTTCCAAGGGAAAGTATCAATCAATGCTACAGAATGTAGTGAAAGTGCACCCATAAAGAATAAGATGGCTTCTGGGCATACACGCACGCACTTTGGTTCCTCTTAGTTGGCCTTCCTGACATATGAGTGATTCTTCTCTTAAATAACCATTACCTAAATCTAGGTCTCATCTCCAAGATAAAGTAGATGTTAGGGGCAGAGTGAATTCCAGGGTTAGAGGTTACAGGTGAATGTCAGGAATGATATGATGGAAAAGAAGTAATCCATTATTGGATAACAAAAACATTGTGGGTTACCTACTACATGCATTAATTTTTATAAAACCAATCCTGTTCATACTATTTATTTTAGGAAAGGGAATGCATATAGACATGAAAACGTTTACATATTCAAATAGTCAAGTAAATATGTCATGAATCTATGGTTATCTAAAAGTTAGTCATAGCATTATACCTGATTGGCTACTGGGTCTTAGAGGCATAGGGTGGTGAGTTAAACCATAAGGCAAATGGTGAAAACAGTGGCTATGAGAAATGCTTTGAAGTAATGGTATAAAAGTTTCAGTGAGAAAAAAGGTGTTCATTGCCTTCTCCCCTTTCCCTGAAAGTTGTTTAGTGACATTGTCATGAAGAATATAATAAAATTAAAGGTAGAACCAACCTCCTACAAAGGCAAAATAATGGGAAAGTCTTTGATGGCATAGAAAAATGAATTCCTAAGATCAGAGGAAGAGCAGAGAATAAAGGTGTGGTTGAAGCTGAAGTGTGTCTAAGGAATAAGGTGTGAGTTTGATGGGAATCAGCATACCAGAGGGTAAAGCAGAGGACATTTGACTTTCACCTTTGGTGATGACTAAGGAATTGA
Source organism: Neotragus pygmaeus (assembly GCA_006410875.1). Classification (NCBI taxonomy): domain Eukaryota; kingdom Metazoa; phylum Chordata; class Mammalia; order Artiodactyla; family Bovidae; genus Neotragus; species Neotragus pygmaeus. Next base: position 516,708 of record SJYV01055904.1, read on the forward strand.
CAGATACTAGAGTTGGGGAATAAGCTAGAAGCCCACAGTAAAACAGGAAACAGGATATGTAGGCTTTGCTGTTGGCAGAATGTGAAGATTTCTGAAACCACAGAGGCCTGACTGGGGCCTGGGATGTTGGTGTGATCTCATAAACTTGCTTCCTCTGTTTGCCTCTGTTGCTGATAACAGCTTTGTGTTGGAAAAGCGGTTGTTGCAGGCCTGTCCCTCAGCATTTGTGCCTTTATTACACAAGCTCAGCTCTCAGTGAAAACAGAGAACCTTAGGTGCAAAGGAGCCTGGGCCTCCTTGTTCTGGGAATTATGTTGAAATGACTAAGCNCTGTCTCTTATACACATCTAGTATTCTTCCTGGGAAATTTCATGGACAGAGGAGCCTGGTGGGCTAAAGTCCATAGAGTCACAAAAGAATTGGACGCAACTTAGCAACTAACTAACAACAATTCTAACAAAACACATACAGGACTTAAATGCTAAAAATTACAAAATGCTTATAAAATAGATCACATATCTAAGCACAAGTTCATGGCTTAGAAGACTCAACATAGTAAAGAAGTCAATCCTCTCCCAAACTGATATACAGTTTTAATGCAGAAGGAAATGGCAATGCACTCCAGTATTCTTGCCTGGGAAATCCTATGGACAGAAGAGCCTGGCAGGCTACAGTCCACACGGTAGCAAGAGTTGGACACGACTGAGCAACTAAACCTACCTAACTTATCAAAATCTAAACAAAATTCTTACAGGTCTAAACAAGATTATTCCATAATTACATAGAAAAACAAAGTAAATAGAATAGCTAAAACAACTTTGAACAAGAATAAAGTGGACAGAATCAGTCTATATGATTTTAAACTTATTATAATGTTAAAGTAATCAGGACTGTGTGATATTGGTGGAGGGACAGACACATAGACCAATGAAATAAAATAGAGAACCCAGAACTGGACCCACACAAATATGCCCAACTGAGTTTTGATAGAGTTGTAAAGGCAACCAAATGGAAGAAACATAGACTTTTTAACAAATGACGATGGAGGAACTGGTCATCCATCAGCAAAAACTNTAAGCGTTTCCATGTGCTTATGTTACTATATAACCTGACGTTTCCAGGTCACAGTGACATCAGTAATGAGATGACCCATGTAACTCTTTGGGGGTCAACACGATCACATTTGCATGTTGTTGTTCAGTCGCTAAGTCACGTCTGATTCATTTTGTGAGAACTCTTCACTCTGACCATCTGTCTTGGGTGGCCTTGCACAGTGTGGCTCATAGCTTCATTGAGTTATTCAAGCACCTGCCACGACAAGGCTCTGATCCATGAAGAGTTTTTTGCATATTAGAAAGATGATTTTGACACTGGGACCAAGAGTGGATTATTAACGGTTTATAGGAAGAACACAGTAGAACTAAATGAAGAAACCATTATCAAAATCTAGAACTCATGGTCTCATAGGAGACAGAGTATGTTTAGCAGGATTAAAGTTTGATGACTATTTGGATATGAGGGAAAGAATGAAGTAGAGAGAAGAGGTAACTAGGATGAAAGCAAGATCTCTGGTTTGGGTTGGAGGTGCCCTTTCTTATAGAACATAAGAAGGTGAATGTGTGTGAGGGGAAAGATGCCAAATTTACATTTAAGGCACGTTGATTTTGGATATTCCCTTAAAGTCATGTTGGAGATACCCAGCAAGCATAAAGATAAACAGATTTGAAGGTATATGTTCAGAGTGTACCGACTTGATGAGAGGATGACCTAGAAAAAAGACTTCTGAGACTCAGACAACATATTTTCATTTTAATATGTTTGAAACTTTGAACAAATAACAGTGGAGTAAGAACTAACTTTATATAAAACTTCATTTGAAAAAAATTATTGTGTGTAAATGATTGGCATCTAATAGATTCATTTCCTTACAGTCATGGGTGTGATTAAATGTCCACTTAGCAGAAAACAAGGAGAAACATATCCTTGTCTGTAAGTATGTGTCCTTGAGCACCTGTGCATGTACAACCAAAAGTATTGTATATATATAAAATTCTAGTCAATAAATATGTATACAGAAATAAAAAATTTATTCTTCAGGGCTAAGAGGAACACTAGCTTTTGGAGGAAGAGGAAGGAAATGTTTGTTGTGTGGGTATGATTATTTTACTTATAGTTCTGCTTCTGGGGGGGGTGTGAAGTTAAGGTCACCCAAAGAAAGCCTATTCAATAATAAAAATGCTAGAAAACATGCTTCTCAGGGAAAGATCTTCTCAAAAGCAAATAATCCTTGAATAATTCGATTGTAAATTCCAGTTCATATGTATGTTGTATGTGTACGTGTACACAAATCACACACATTGCACACACATGATTTTTTNATAAAAATGCTAGAAAACATGCTTCTCAGGGAAAGATCTTCTCAAAAGCAAATAATCCTTGAATAATTCGATTGTAAATTCCAGTTCATATGTATGTTGTATGTGTACGTGTACACAAATCACACACATTGCACACACATGATTTTTTGAGTTGTGGGAGAATAAACAACTTTTAAGGGTATGATGATTATAGTAAAACACTTAAAGATTTATCATCAAAAACTAAAATAAATGAATTGTGGTTAAATAATAACCTAACAACTTGCATGTGTTTGTCCTTTAACGATTAATGAATTTCAAAAATTTGATTAATTGTGCATATGCTTAACATGTCAATTTTGATAAATTGGATAGCTTATTGAAAATTATATTAAAAACTATTAATTCCTTGTTCTCTGTATTTTATCTATGGCTTTTATATATTCTTGAAATTTACATGAAATTCATGTTTACATAGGACAGTTCTATCATCCTTTACTTAAGCCCAGACCACTTATTGAAGTTTATGCTTGACATTACCTAAAGAGTGTTCAGAATGTCTCCATAAACAGACTGTTCTAAAGACAAGAAGTTGAATACTGAAATAGTTTAAGAGTTTTAGGGGTCCAATGTGACCCCAGGTGGCGCCAGTGGCAAAGAATCTGCGTGCTATTGCAGGAGATGTAAGAGACGCAGGTTTGATCCCAGGATCAGGAAGATCCCCTGGAGAAGGGCATGGCAACCCACTCCAGTACCCTTGACTGGAGAATCACATGGACAGAGGAACCTGGTGGGCTACAGTCCACGGGATCGCAACGAGTCAGACACGACTGAAGCGACTTAGCACGCAGGCACAGGGATCCAATAAATGGCACCCGTATTTGTTTCTTCATTCTGAGTTTGTATAAAATCAAAAACTGACAGGTAGAGCTCAAAATACTAACTTTACTACTAGTGAAGCTGATCAGAGAGAATGACTTTTGATCTGTGACCAAATGAGTTAACTAAATGAATCAGATTTGATTGGATAAGAACAGATGCCCCAACAGGGATACAGCAATGCTCTCGCGAGCTTACAGTGTGAAGAGCAGAAAAGAATGCACGTACCAGGCAGGTAGTTTGGCTGTGAGAAAGGCCACCAGGGCCTGAGTCAAGCACGTTTAGCTTTTTTCCTCCCAAACTTTTCGCTCAGGTAAGTCATTCCACTTTCAGAGGAGAAGGGAGAAAAAACGGAAAGAGAGAAATTCAAAGTATCCTCATACATTTCGTTTCTGGGCAAGTAGAGCAGAAACTTGCTTTCCTCTTTGAAAACATGGGCAGAATAAAAAGGTATCCCTACTTCACAGGTAGTGAGTAACAAGGGCACATCCATTTCAATGTAGACAAACCCCTTGTATTAAGAGGGATGATGGAAATCAGTGTAATTTTATGGAAAATGCAGTCAATTCTATACTGATAAAAATGTTCAATTTCAGTTTATTTTTCTTTTCATTACTCTAGCTGGTTTAAGGAAATGAGTGATTCTCATCTTGTCTAAGAGGACCAGAGTCTTTATGTGTCTATCTGTAGTTCTTATTTAAACCCTAGAATCCTAATAAGTATTTTAATGGACATATTTATCACATTTCATTCTTCACATATCCGTAATATTTAATACACTTACAGAATGCCCTACTTTTAATCTGTCTCTACTTTGTTCTGTTTATTTTTTTAGAAGACTCATTACAAGCTCAAATGAAAATTATAATTGACATATAACATTGTATTCATTTTAGGTATGTGGCATAATGATTTGATATATGCATCTATTAAGAAATGACTGCTACAATAAATTTATTAACATCTATCAGTTACAGCTTTTTCTTTTTGTGATGAAAACATGTAAGGCTTACTCTTTTCTAATTTTCAAACATACAGTACAGTATTGTTAACTATAGTCACAATGTTGTATATTACATCATCAGGACTTATTTATAACCAGAAGTTTGTAACTTGTGACCTCCTTCACCCCTGCCTCTGGCAGTCACCAACCTGATTTCTAAATTTGAGTTTGATTTTCTTTTCAGATTGCACATAAGTGATACCATACAGTATACAGCTTACTCTGAGTGATTTATTTCACTTAGCATAATGCCCATAAGGCCTATTCATTTTGCAAGTGGTAGGATTTCCTTCTTTTTATAATCAAATAATATTCCACTGTAAGACATAACTGTCAGCTACTTGCTTGTTGAGCCAGTCTATTACGCCAACAGCATTTGCTCACTTTGTGTCTCTGTTGTCACATTTTGGTATTTCTCAAAATATTTCAAACCAGAAAAAATATTACAACTCACTGGAGGTTCAGATGATGGTTAGCATTTTTTAGCAATAAACTTTTAAATTAACGTACTTTTTAAGCAAAATGATATTGTACACTTAGACTACAGTATAGTGGAAACATAACTTCTAAACTTTTTTCCATCTAGTGTTATTGCAATATAATTGACATACAGCACTGTATAAGTTTAAGGAATAAGCATAATGATTTTTTAATCTTTTTTATTGAAGTAGTTAATTTACAATGTATTAATTTCTGCTGCACAGAAAAGTGATTTGGTATTACATATATATATATATATAATTTTTATATTACTTTCCATTATGGTTTATCATAGGATATTGTATATAGTTTCCTGTGCTATACAGTAGAACCTTGTTATTTATTCATTCTATATATATCATTTGCATCTGCTAGCCCCAAATTCCCACTTCATTCCTCTTCCATTCCCTCCCCCTTGGCAGTTCAGTTCAGTTCAGTCACTCAGTCGTGTCCAACTCTTTGCGCCCCCATGGACTGTAGCTCACTAGGCTTCCCTGTCCATCACCAACTCCCAGAGCTTGCTCAAACTCATGTCGTTGAGTCGGTGATGCCATGCAACCATCTCATCCTCTGTCGTCCCCTTCTCCTCCTGCCCCCAATCTTTCCCAGCATCAGGGTCTTTTCTAATGAATCAGTTCTTCACATCAGGTGGCCAAAGTATTGGAGTTTCAGCTTTAGCATCAGTCCTTCCAACGAATATTCAGGACTGATCTCCTTTAGGATGGACTGGTTGGATCTCCTTGCAGTCCAAGGGACTCTCGAGCGTCTTCTCCATCACCACAGTTCAAAGCATCGATTCTTTTGTGCTCAGCTTGCACTATGGTCACCCTTGGCAACCACATGTCTATTATCTATGTCTGTGGGCCTGCTGCTGTTTCACAGATGCCATATTTTAGATTCGACTTGTAAGTGATATCATCTGATATTTGTCTTTCCCTGTCTGGCTGACTTATGATGATAATCTCTAGGCTCATCCATTTGCTGCAGATGGCATTATCTCTTTCCTTTTCATGGCCAAGTAGTATTCCATTGTATATATGTACCACATCTTCTTTATCCAATCATCTGTAGATAGACATTTAGGTTGCTTCCAGTATTGTTACCTGGAAAAATCCTGTAGACAGAGGAGCCTGGAGGGCTGTGGTCTGTGGGGTTGCAGGGTCAAACACGACTGGGCACACAGAGATGCTTGCATGCATATCCTGGCTATTGTGAACAGTGCCATTCAGTCAGTCAGTCAGTTCAGTCGCTCAGTCGTGTCCGACTTTGTGACCCCATGAACCGCAGCACGCCAGGCCTCCCTGTCCATCACCATCTCCCAGAGTTCACTCAGACTCATGTCCATCAAGTCTGTGACGCCATCCAGCCATCTCATTCTTGGTTGTCCCCTTCTCCTCCTGTCCCCAATCCCTCCCAGCATCAAAGTCTTTTCCAATGAGTCAACTCTTCGCATGAGGTGGCCAAAGTACTGGAGTTTCAGCTTTAGCATCATTCCTTCCAAAGAAATCCCAGGGTTGATCTCCTTCAGAATGGACTGGTTGGATCTCCTTGCAGTCCAAGGGACTCTCAAGAGTCTTCTCCAACACCACAGTTCAAAAGCATCAGTTCTTCGGCGCTCAGCCTTCTTCACAGTCCAACTCTCACATCCATACATGACCACAGGAAAAAACCTATGAATAAAAAATTGCACGTATCTTTTTAAATTATAGTTTCGTCTGGATATATGCCTAGGAGTTAGATCACTGGACATATGGCAACTCTATTTTTAGTTTCAGTAGGAACCTCCATATTGTTTTCCATAGTGGCTGTACCAACTTATATTTCCACCAACAGTGTATGAAGATTCCCTTTTCCTCACACCTCTATAGCATTTGTTATTTGTAGACTCAAATCTTAACAGTCATTCTGACCAGTGTGAGGTGTCATCTCCTTACATAATAGCTTTGATTGGCATTTCTCTAATAATTAGCAATATAAACATCTTTTCATGTGCTTCTTGGCCCTCTGTATGTCTTCTTTGGAGAAATGTCTACTTAGGTTTTCTGCCCATTTTTTGATTGAGGTTTTCTGTTTTTTTTTAATTGCTGAGTTGTCTGACCTATTTGTATATTTTGAAAATTAAAACCTTGTTGATCTCATCATTTGCAAAAATTTTCTCTCATTCTGTAGACTGTCTTTTCATTTTGTTTGTGGTTTCTTTTGCTGTGTAAAAGCTTATAAGTTTGATTAGGTTCCATTTTTTATTTTTGCTTTTATTTCTTTTGCCTTGTAAGACTGACCTAAGAAAATATTGGTACAATTTATGTCAGAGAATGTTTGTCTATGTTCTCTTCTAGGAATTTTATGGTGTCATGTCTTATATTTAAGTCTTTAGGTTTATTTTTGTGCATGCTATGAGAGTGTGTTCTAACTTCATTGATTTACATGTAGCTGTCCAACTTTCCTGATACCACTTGCTGTAAAGACTTTTTTTCCATTTTATAGTCTTGCCTCCTTTTTCAAAGATTAATTGACATTGGTGTGTGAGTTAATTTCTGGGTTCTCTATTCTGTTCCATTGATCCATGTAAACATAACTTTTATATGCACTGGGGATGAAAAAATAATCCATGTGACTTTTAGTGATCTTTTCTTTATTGTGGTGGTCTGGAACATAATCTGCAATATCTTGGAGGTAGGACTATACATAGACCCAATATATTCTTTATTCATTAAACCACTGAAAGACACTTAGATTGTTAGCTTGTCTTGACTATTTGCAAATAATACTGTGATGAACATGTGGGTGAAGGTATCTTTCAAGTTCATGATTTTATTTTCCTTGTATTCCACTCAGAAGTGGAATTGCTGGATCATATAGTAGCTCTAGTTTCAATTTTTGGAGGAAACTTCATGCTATTTTCCATAGTGGCTGCACCAATTTAGATTTCTACCAACAATGCACAAGAGTTGCTTTTTCTCCACATTTTTACCAACACTTCTTATGTCTTATCTTTTTTATAATAGCCCATTTTAAAATCAGATTGTACATTTTCTTTTCTGTTGAGTTGCAATAGTTCTTATATATTTTGAGTAGTATCAAATATTTGATTTGCAAAGATCTTTCTCCCATTTGGTAGATTACCTTTTCATTTTGTTGATGGTTTCCTTTGCTTTGCAGAAGCTTTATAGTATGACGCAGTCCTATTGATTCATATTTGCATTTGTTGTCTTTGCTTTGGTGTTAAATTTTAAAAAAAAATAATTGCAAAGACTGATGTTAAGGAGTTACATTTTCTTCTAGGAGTTTTCTGGTTTCAGGTCTTATGTTCAAGTTTTTAAACCATTTTGAATTGATGTGTGTGTGTGGTGTAAGACAGTGGTCCAGTTTCATTCTTTTGCACCTGCTGACCAGTTTTCCCAACACCATTTATTGAAGAGACTATTCTCTCCCCATTGTATATTCCTGATGGTTTTGTCAAATGCATTCCTTTTAAAGTCTTTATCCAAATGAGGTGACACTGTGATTAATGGTCACTAGAATGACTTTTTTTTCTTTGTTTTCAGGAGTGAAAGACAGTGGTGTATTTGCGGGGTGGGCAGTGACTATTTGAGACAAAGAGACAAATTAAGAGTTTGGACAGGAGATAGTTAACTTTGAATTATTTGATTAAAAAATAATCTATATGCTTAAAGATACCTAAAAACAAGCAATATAATTATATTTACTTCAGTTTCTAAAGATTTATTCTAATCAGTGAGTTAAGGGTAGAAACTGCACTATACAGAATATCTAACAGGTGTTCTCCCTGTCAATGTTATTAGATTTAATATTACTATTATGTGAAACTTGAAACTCTACCCTAGAGAAAAGAAAACTGGTAATAAAAATTTAGGTTTGTGATTTAATCACACAGTTAACATATACATTTATGATCCTAAAAGGTAATGTTGTTATGGATCAGTTCACTGGCTATATTAACATTTCTATTTAAATTAAAATTTTTCATAGGACTGCTTTAGCTTTTTATCACTACAATTAATATAGGAACTTGGAAAAAATGAGTGATGATCCCTCATGCCTTTGGAGTTCATGAAAACGGAGGTAACATTTAATCAGTTTGTTCACCAAAGTATTCTTTAAGCTGAACACACAGTAAGAAGGCAATAAGTTTTGTTGAATGCATGAATAGATTTACCAAATGGAGGCAGCTGAGAATATAAAAAAAATGTCAGTCTCTGTCTTCCCAGAAGGCTTTATTAGTTTATAATGGGGATGAAATTCCTGACCTTTTCAAGAGAAAAGGAAACATACAGATCTTCTTCATAATTATATTATGTCGAAAGATGCCAGATTTTTATTGAGCTTTTTTAAAAGCATTTTTTTTTAAATAGAATAAATGTAGCTTTAACATAAGAAATAGTGTCTTCGAAAGTCCCCTTGTATTCTTTATTCCTAAAGGATCTTTTAAATAAATTAAGGAGAGTAGTGATAACCCTTATTAAGCATTGAATAATGAACTGTTGACCTGCTCTTATGTTGAACAGAGAAATTTTCATTTGTACTTTAATTTGTCTAGATTAGCGATGAACAATATGAGAAAAAAAGAGCAAAGGCAATACTGATTTCTCCAGGCTCTGAGTTTAGGAACAGATAGAATGATTATTTGGTATAAATTGGGAGATTTCCTACCTTTTAAGACAGAAAAGATGTTGGAAGTATAAGTATAATCACCCTGGGGTAATTTGTAATTTAAAGCAACTCAGAAAATGGGACAAGTTGTGTAGCAACATAGTAAGAAATAAGATTCAAATCTCAGTTTATTTGCTTTGGAACCATGTAATTTTATTTCTCTGTATTTAATTACATGATTTATAAAATGAGAATGAGAACACTGCTATTTCATGAGGGCTATTGTAAGGATTTAATAAGACCACTTAAAAGAGGAATGGTGCCATACCTGGCATATGGTAGGTTTCCAATAAGTATCAGTACCCCTTTTTGTTCCCTCAGAAACATGGGGAAATTTTGAAGAAAATCAGCTCACCCTTTGGCTAGGAAAGCACTCAAAGGAACATAAAGATAAGCAATCTTATCAAAGTTTTATAATCGTAAGCCTCTATCAGAAAGATGCTAATCAATCCTATGAAAGGTTTTAAACAGAAATGTTAATAAAGTCAATGCAGTGATCCATAACAATACTGCCTTTTAGCATCTACTGAGTTGTGTTTGGAAAAAGTGAGAGATACAGAATTTCCCACAGACCTAATTTCTCTTGCCAAAACTTTCCATAAGGGTTTGACTGGTGTGGGTAAATAAGGAAAAAAATCATCACTGATGATCTCTGGCAAGAGACTTTTGGCACAAGGGTCAAGCCTTTGTTCTAAAAAACTCCCCAGCTGATTATTAAATACACCAAGACTTGAGATGCACTCATCTCCAGAATAATTTTCCTGAGCCCATTATTTTTTGAAGAATAAAGAAACTACTCAGCAAGTACCATTGGAAAAGCTGTGTGTTCTTCCCACTTTTCCCCTGAAGGCCCAGAATCTGTATGATATAATTATAAATGGCATCGAGGTAGCTCAGATGGTAAAGAATCCAGCTACAATGCATGAGATCAGTTCAGTTCAGTCACTCAGTCGTGTCTGACTCTTTGTGACCCCATGAATCGCAGCAGGCCAGGCCTCCGTGTTCTTCACCATCTCCCGGAGTTCACTCAGACTCATGTCCATCGAGTCTGTNGAAGTAGCTTGCCATTCCCTTCTCCAGTGGACCATGGGTTAGATATCTGTGTTGGGAAGATCCCCTGCAGAAGGAATGACAACCCACTCCAGTATTCTTGCCTGGAGAATCCCATGGACAGAGGAGCCTGGTAGTCTACAGTCCATGAGGTCACAAAGAATCTGACATGACTGAGCGATTAATGCTTTCACTTTCATAATTATAAATAACAAACAACTGGGGGAAAAGATGGTTTTCAGTGCTTGAGCCATTAAGAGACCCACCCTACCTTTTCACTTATCTTTTTAGGGTGGTCCCCTTGGGTGACTATCAGTTAAAGTTCAGGGAGAACTGAACTGAATTCCCAAAGTGTATTCTAATCAAAAGTTATAGACACAAACTAGGCTGGGTTTAAATCAAAATGAAATAAAGTACAGAGCTGTTGAGGTTGATATAGGCTGAAGATTCTCACCTTCTCTTCTTTTCCAGCAAGAAGGTGCCTTTCTTGTATAACTGATGGATAGGCTTCATGACTTGGAGACATCATTCTATTTTTTAACTGTTGGTTTAGCTGTTACTATTTTACCAATTCCCAGATCCATTTTTGTGCCATTAATAATGCCACAGAGCAGCTGTGTTAAAGCTGAGGCTGTCTCCTGAATTTGCCGACCTTTGAGGTCACCAAGTATAAGTAGTTCAAAGGGATTCTGTTCCTTTCAAGGTCTGATGCTTCCCCCACCTGTTACGCTGTTAGGGCAATTCTCAACTTCATTTGCTAGTATAAACTTTTTCCATTCATTTCTGTGGTGGTTCTTTTTTTCTACTTTTCCAATGAATATTGCCATTCTCATTTCTTTCTAATCCTTTATGATTAGAATTTCTTTTCAGGATCACATCACACTCTCTTAATTTTTATAAGAATCTTGGTTTCAACAAGGAGCTGCTCCTACCTTGTAAAGATCAGCTCTGGAGTCTTCCTCTTGAATCACATCAGCTTCTTCTCCAGCTGCTCTGGTGTTTTTCAGACTCTAGAAAAATTCTCCATTGTCATTTTTTTAAGATTTTCAAGTCTTGTCTCCTATGAGGGAAGAAGTAAAATAGAAAAAGCCAGAAACAATATGAACATACAAAAGCAAACAAGAAAGTGACTTTGATGTTGCATCAAATATGGCGCCAGTGCCCTTATCTAGGGTTCATGTGTTTAATATCAATTATAACATTCTGATGTTCTAAATCAAAGATATGGCTAAGGTCACAGTTACTATGGAGACCTCAAAGAGAATTGCTAACCTTCAGTGAGTTCTTTATAGTATCAATGAAAGACACATGAAAAAGAAAGGCATTTAAAGAGGTTCAATATTTCATTCAGAGAATTTCTTTTTACTAAGGTTTAGTGAGGTCTAGGTTATATGTTTTTTTGTGTGTCTGTTGTGAATATATCCTTATTTTTAATATTAAATACTTTAAAATACTATCAAATACTTTTGTTTGTTTGTGTACTTCTCCAAGCTGCCCAAAGTTTTATTTGGTTGTCAATTTGCATCACTTTGCAAAAGTGACCAATCAATGTCATGGGTACATAAAAAGTGATTAATTCTGTTAATCTAACCAGACTTACAGAATTTTAAAGTCTCTCCCATTTAAACTGGGAGAAATGTTACTCACTCCAAGTGGGGTTTCAAGCAAGAGTGCACTGCCATTGGCTACTGGCTGTTATAAACTATGAATATGTATCTTAGAAGAGAGACAAGTTAGGGGACAGAAACCCCAAAATGATCAAATGAAAATAAAAAACTAGAGAATTAAGTGGTGCAAAGGCCAGCAAAGTCCCAGCACTCTTCCTTTGCCCATCTAGAAACTGAGCTTTCTGAGTAAATCATCTTACCTAAATGAGGCTTCTTACTTTTATATATACAGTTTTTGTGGGGAAAGAGATGGTTCCTCATAACCATTAAATTTTCAGGAAAAATGTCCCTACAAAAATACACCTGAAATATTTTCTGTTTTCCCCACCTTCAACACAGACCTTAATGAATATCACACACACACACACACACACACACACACACACACACACACACAGACACTATGCTGTATATGTGTTCTATTGATGCGTAACCAACTACCCAAAACTTAGCGCTTTAAACGCATATTTTATCATCTCACAGTTCCTGTGGGACAGCTAGGGCTCAGCTTAACTTGCTCCTCTGCTCTTGTATGACTTCTATCAAGATGTCAGCAGGGCTGGGTTCTCATCTGGAAGGTTGACAGCGGAGGAATCCATTACCAAACTCGTTCAGGTTTGGGCAGAATGCATTTCCGTGAGGCTGTGTGACTGAGGCCTGCAGGGGCTACAGGCTGCCTGTACTTTGTGCCACCTGGGCCTCTCCTTAGGCAGTTCACTAATTCCTTAAGACAAGCAGAAGAGTGCGAATGGAGCTTTTTAAAATTCTCTAGGCTCTGGTCTTAATACACGTAGGGAGAGATTACTACTTGTCAGAAGGCCACATCAACGAGAGCGAACTTAGTTTTCCTGCAGCCATCCTAAGACCAAAAATTATGGATTCCTGCACTGTGGTCATCTCTGCATTATTTTCCTGCATATTCTAGGACTCAAAGAAGGGCCTGCATCATTTCCTGCAGATATGTTTCAGTTGAAGGCTTTACGTTTTTAATCCTTTACCTCCTGAGATGAGAGTTCCCCAGGACTTCAGACTTACAACATCTGTAAAGGTGTATACCAGCCCCCTTTCTCCTTTATTATGGAATCTCCACACCCACCCCTGGTTATTTCATCCATTCCAAGGCCTTAAAGACAATCTGCATGCCAAAGATTCCTAGAACTAGCTAAGCGAAGCCCAGAGTTCTCTTTCCATATTCAACACTGCATTACAATTAAAATTTATTGTAATTGATTATATTACAATCAATGTACATCGATTATATTACAATCAATCCCCAATATTTTACTAAGATGTAGTGTAGCTATCTTTATCTGAACAGTTAAAAATTGATTCATCTCCGTTCTCCCTACTCACTCACTCCCACCCATCCTTGCCTGATTCTCTTCTTCCTCTCATTAAATAGCAGCATCACCCACTCAGTGACTCAGGTCACCAGTGTGGGACTCCTGTGCTCTTTCCTCTTCCTCACCATTTACAAATGATCATATACTAACTATTCCATGGGCTTCCCTTGAAGCTCAGCTGGTAAAGAATCTGCTTGCAATGCAGGAGACCTGGGTTTGATCCCTGGGTTGGGAAGATCCCCTGGAGAAGGGAAAGGCTACCCACTCCAATATTCTGCTTACCAATATTTAAAATTAACACCCCTGAGCCCATCACTCAAATTAAGAAATATGTTACTATTACTTTCTGATGGATTTAACTTTGTACTTGCCTGAAGAACATTCTACTTCCTCCACGTTCCCCCAGAGCTAATTTCTATTCCAAACTTTATATTAATCATTGCCTTGTTCTTCCTTAGATGCATCCTCTAACAAAATAATAGTTATATTTGTTTGGTTTTGAACACTATAAAAACAATATTATAACACATGCTTTCTTCAACAGCCTGCTTTTTTCAGTGTTCCGTGAGATCTCTCCAAAGTATTGTATGTAGGGATAGTTAAGTTGGAATCTGTATACATTTTGTAAATATATAACAATTTATGTATATGTTTACCTAACAATGGTCATTTGTGTCTTAATTTTTCTTTAACTATTATAATGCTATAAAAGTAATTATATAGATTACTATATTTATTACAATATATATATATATGTGTGTGTGTGTGTGTGTATAGTAATGTATTACTGTATTATATAACAGGAATGTTTTTAAAAGTCCTTATCTAGAAGTAGAACTTCTGGATTGTAATACATGCAAATTCCCAAGTTTAATAGTTAATGCCAAATTATTTTGCAGTGTATAGTATAGATAAAAATTTAAACTTCCTCATGAAGTGTTTTAAGGGTTCCTGTTGCTCTATATCCTGATCAAGATTTGATTTTTAAAAACTTTGTCAGTTTGGTAGGTGTAAAACAGCATTTCACTGTGGTTTAATTTTCATTTTTCCAAATTTAATGTAGGTGGATATATTTCAGTTTATTTTGGGCTCTTCTGTGACATTTATGTTTGCTTTTTTGTCCATTTTCCTATTAGGTTGTTTGCTATTTCTCAGTGAATTTTATACGAAACTTCTTTATACTGTATATGTGTGACATTATTTTTCAGTTATTCTCTCAGTTGGTGGCCTATAAAAAATTTATTTGCAAGCAACAGAAAATTTCCCCCTTTGGTCAACAGAAGTTCTTGATTTTAATGTAAATTAAGTAATTATTAATTTTTATATTAAGTGATTTTGTATCTGACTCAATTCACTCCCCAAAAGTCATGAAGTTGTCCTATAATTTCTCATAAAAATTCAAAATGTTCAGCTTTTGAGTTTTAATCCACATAGGACTAGTTTTAGTGTATGATGTGATGAGTGTGATGTAAGAGACAAATTATTTTTTTAATAGAGTTGAAAATTCATTCAGTTACCATTGATTACACAATTCCCTGTTTTAGATCCTGTTTCTATACATTGGTGGTTCTGTTTCTTGGCTCTCTTCTGTTGTATATTTTCTGTCTTTTAGGCAAAAATCACACTCTTACATGCTATAGCTTTATCATAAGTCTGGATCCAGTAGAGCAAGTTCACTTAGATTTGCTTAAAGAATGTTATGACCATATTTTTCTCTTTCCTGAGTGAAGTCGTGAGTGAAGTCGCTCAGTCGTGTCCGACTCTTTGAGACCCCATGAACTGTAGCCTACCGGGCTCCTCCATCCATGGGATTTTCCAGGTAAGAGTACTGGAGTGGGGTGCCATTTCCTTCTCCAGGAGATCTTCCTGACCCAGGGATTGAACCCAGGTCTCCCGCATTGTAGGCAGACGCTTTACCGTCTGAGCCACCATGGAAGTCTTTAATTGCCATAATCTATGAAAAATCCTATTGAGATTTTGATCAGATTTGTGTTGAAGGTTTAAGTATATTTGCAAAGAATTGACAACTTTACTGACCCTCCATATTCTTAAATATGGTATACTTTATAATAACTTGCTAAATTCTTATTAATTCTAATAATCAGTCGTTTGAATGTTTCTTACAGATAATGTCATCTATTTCTTCCTTTCCAATACATAAAACATTTATTTACTTATTTTTGTTTGATGGAGAGCCCCAGAACCTCCATTATACAGGGAATGGAAGCAGTGATAACTGCAGATAATAACCTGCCAATGTTTCGTCTTTGTTTCTCTCACAGTTCAACTCCTGGCTTTCTTACCACTCTATCTCCATTTTCTACTTTATTAATTTCTGATCTTAACTTTAGTATATCCTTACTTCTACATATTTTATGTATTTCACTTTTTTTTTTTTTGACCATGCTGCCTGGCTTGTAGGAGTTTAGTTCCTCAACCAGGGATTGTACCTGCGCCTTAACCAGTGGTTCACCAGGGAATTCTAACTTTACCATTTTTTATGCTTCTTGCTAACTTAAGTTTGATAAGTAATTAATTTTCAACCTTTATTCTGAGATAGATATTAATGTTATAATTTTCTTTTGGGAATTTTTTTGCATCCCACAAGATTCGAAATATTTCTTATTATTGGTCATTTAAATATTTTCTATTACAAAATCTGCCTTGACCTATTAGTTATGTCATAAATGACTTCAGATTTTTTAAAACATTTTTTTGGTTTTTGTTAATTTCTAAGTATATTTAAATTTTACCTATTTAGATGTTAAGTGATTGACTATTAAGCAATTTTGGTCAGTGCATATTCTTTGGAATTTTTCAAGATTTATGAAACAACTTCTTTACATGTGCTTTACACATATGTTTTATTTTTAAAAACAAAAGCTAGTTTAATCACATTATTAGAATCTTTTATACTCTTACTCTTTTATCTTGATCTAATAATTTTTAAGGGGACTGTGATAAAATATCTCATTTTGATGTCAGACTTTCACTTCATATATTCTGAAGCTATATTAAAAAGTGTTTTATAAGTTTTAAAGTTATTGTATATTTTTGGTGAAACATTTATCATTATATTGTTACCTTCTTCATCTCTAGTAATAGAATTTTTGCCTTAAAAACTACTTGTCTGACATAAATATTGTATGGCATTGTTTTCTAGAGCATCCTTGTGTTAAACTAGCCCTTTATGAACCCAGGCTCCATGCAGAGGTCATTGAGAAGTGAGTACAGAGCAAGGCTTTGTCCTTTGTCTATTGTCCCCTGTACAAATGAGTCATGAAAACCTGGATCTAGGCTACTCACGATCAGCAAATACACCCAGGTCAGCGGTTACCCTCAGTGCTTATTAACTTCTTTGGATTCATGCTCATGCTTCATTTCTGGCCCCACAGCATTTGCATTTCATTTTATTACTTGAAAACTAGCTTATTTATTAAAGAAAAAATATAATAGATAGAAACACACACAATTATTATTTAGGTATAGAAGAAGCATTGTAGTTCTCTTGTCTTCCATACCATCATTAAATATCTTTTTAAAACACCCAGTTCCCATCATTTCCACTGCCACTAACTTCAGTTAGGTCCTCACTAATCTTCCTGCATTTGCCCTTCCAACCATTTCTACCACAGCCTGAGAATCTTTAATACAGCCCATGGCTGGCCTGATGTCTGATGACTACTTCTGATGATTACTTATTTGCCCATAGTTTTGCCTCATATGAACCCTTCCCCAACTCCAAAACACTTGACTCTGCTCTAAAGGTTGCTACCTACATTTATGGAGGAACTTTTAATATATACTTTGCTATAAACATTATCTTAGCTGGTCCTTGCAAAAATTGTATTCATTCTTATTATCCCCTTCTTATAGAAGTAGAGAAGGTAAGTGACTTAAGAAAAGTGACACAGCTATTAATTGGAAAACTTGAGTTTCATCCTATGTCTGCTTGACTTCAAAGAACCTATGTTATTTTCTGATCCTACTATTATAGTTCCTTTCTCATTTCTGAGCTTTGGTTCCTTGTCCAAGAATTCATCTCTTCCTTCTCTCTTGTCATGACTTTTTTATCCTTGAGGTCTTACTTGCTCAAGTGCCCTCTTTAATGTGCCTTTTTACACTGCCATAATTTCTCAGCTTCTTTACTCTTCTGAATTTCCCTTTAGATGCTAAGCTGTGCAACAGTAGAGATGAAATCTACTTTGTTCTCAGTGGCATCTTTAGTATCATGATACATAGTTTCTAAAAAATCTCTCATATTGGTTCCAAAAATTCTGATGTAACTTAAGGGATTTTGTTTCACGGTAAATCAAAACATGGGGAATTTTTTTTTCATTTCAGAAGAACCGATCAGTAATTCCCAGGTCAAAGAGAGTACTGATTTGATTTACTGTTTTCAGTATAAATCTCCTTCTCATGGTCGAAATTGTATAAATATAAAAGTGGAAGTTATATTTTAAAAGCAAGCTCTTTAATGAACCCATAGAATGGTTGTTTAACTGCATGCTAAGCAATATTTTCAAGCTTTGTAATACTGTGAGAAAAATGTGAGTTCCATAAAATGAAAATCTAAGCATTGTACTCCACTTTTGAATCTCCATAAGGTCTATGTATTTCTGTCTTCACTCTTAAGAATTTAGATAAATGTGGTTGATGCATTCTTATCATTTCTATGAGAAAAAATATGTATTTTCATCAGGAAAAAAGTACAATATTTATTCATCCCTTTTAGGCATTAATATTTTATTTTACATTGTATTTTGAATTATTTTGTCAGACTATTTACTTGTTTCCATGTGATTCATGTAATGAGAGATGGAATTTACCTTCAGAATTTAAGAAATTACTTTGGAAAACCAGTTAAACTAGTATAACTAATGAAAAATTCATTTTCATTGTAGTAAATTTGAGGATATATATATTTTTCAGACCCAGCATTCACTTCTAATTGTATGCCCTACCAAAAAACATGGTTAGACATACTAGGATAGATATGCACAAATGCCATAGCATCCTTACTCATGATAACCAAAAACTAAAACTAATCAAAATGTTCATCACCAATGGAATGGAAAAGTAAATTAAGGTGTATTCATACAGTAAATGATTGACAGCAATTAAAATAAATGAATTACAGATATCTAGAATCCTGGAGAAATCTTAATTAAAAGCCTAATATTAACTGAAAGAAGTCACACCAAAGAAATATATACTATATGATTCCATTTAAATAAAGTTCACACAGGCAAAACTGAATTACTTAGTGATATATCTTCAGGTGATAAAACTATAAAGAAAAGCAACCAAGTTATTACCATAAATGTCTGGACAGTGATTTCTTTGAGTGGCAGCAGCTGGATTACAATTGGATAGGTTTTTCGCATAGTTCTATTTTGTAATGTGTTGGTGGTTACATAAATATTTGCTTTGTTACAATTCATTAAATTGTGCACTTATGCTTTTATACTTTTTCTTATATTTGCATATTTCATAATTAAAGGAGGACAGAACAACAGTAAAATTTCATTTCTGTTTAAGTCTGGAATATTACTGAAAGATGAACTTACACCAGGCTCTATAGCACATTAGTCTATACTCACTGCTCAGGTAGGAAATTACTTCACTGAGGAAAAAGAAGATAAAGTTTTTTGTGGTTAAGGAAGAGTCAACTATTGTCATTATCAAGATGTATAAAACACTTGTTTTACATTTGTAGCAATAAGCTAGGTTTGAGCCCGTCAAAACTATTTTGAATAGTGGCTGATTTCACAAAGTAAGGCTGTAGAATAGAACTTCATTTTTATACAAAGTTAACGTGGCTAGTCATTTTAATGCCTGATATTCTTTTTATTATTATGCTCTAAGAAAATTCATAATTTTATCAAGTAACTAGTAGAAACAGTTTTGACATCCTTATTTCATCAGCCATTCAGTGTATAGAAAAAGTTGTAAAAGAGTCACAAACACATGTGAATGAACTGGTGAGAATTTTGTAATGCTTTTTGCTTTTCTGAAGTATTTAAGGGAAAACCTAATAATTCATTAAAGAAATATTAATTGGCCAGCAACTGTTGTAAATCACAATGCTTGAGCTAGGAATGTAAATATAAAGATGATATGCCTTTTGTTCTTAACTTGCTTAAAATATTTGTTTCTAATGGGTTAGGGTTTTGAAATTTCGTATTTTAGCTGTGGTTCATTCAACTGTTTCAATTAAGAGAGGTATATTGTCAGCTCCATTTAATGGTTTCCTCTGGCCATGTGAAGTAAAACTTCCTTACTCAATTACAGATGTTCTGAAATTCTGGAGTCCTTTAGTTTACCTTAATCAGGCTGAGCATAATGCTTTTAGAAAAGAAAAAACAAAAGTTCACGTATCTGAGAAATATTTAGAAAGTCTGGCTAAAAGAATGAAGGAAGGAGATGGTCCATTCAGTTTTGGATATGCTGCCTTTCAGATGGCCATGGGACATCCAAGCAGAGGAGTCAAGACGTTAATTTGGCACAGACCAACATAATTCTGTAAAGCAATTATTCTTCTATTACAAAAATAAATTTAAATTGCATTTAAATTAAAAAATAGACTGAGATTATAAAAAAAATGAAAGTTCTTGAGGATTTATTTCTCGGCGTGGATTCTTTCACATGGAGATGGTAATCGAAGCAATAAGCATATAGACAGTAATTAAAGCTATAAATGATGCTCCTCAAAAGATTGTATACAGGACGTGGCAAGAGATAACCCTGAAGACACCACTGTTGAGGGAACTGGCTGTGAAATAGAAAGAAAGACAAAGAACATGACAGAGCGTGGTATTAAAGCAGAGAGTCTGTCTTTAAAGAGGAGAAATTAGTCACCAGCACTAAGCCCTGTAAGTAAAATAAGGGATTAGAAACTCACTAGGGATTTAGAAACAAAGCATTTAACAAGAGTTTCAGGAAATTCTTGGGGGTGGTTTCCAGATTGTAACGGGTTGGGGAATGCACAGAGAATGAGGCAAGGGGGAAACACTTCTTAAAGAAGCCTTCCTGTGAAGGGGGAAAATAGAACAATACCTCAAGAGTGACTTGAGCACAAGGGTACTGAGCTGTTTTTAAAGATGGAGAGACTCAGGTATGTCAACATTTGCTTGTAGTCTTTGGATGATGGACTCCGTTCTCTTGTGCTGTGCTTAGTCAGTCAGTTGTGTCCGACTCTTTGCCACCCCGTGTCTGCTTCCTTTGTGAAGAGATAATAAACTGGAGGTGAAAAGATAGCTAACATAAAGGAGAAGAGAGGCGATAACCATTTATTTGAATAATGGGAAAAGATGTGGGGAACTAAGGAAGAATTTATCCAATCTTGAGTGGAGAGTTGGTTTTTGTTTTTTCCAGTAAGGTATAATATAGAAGGAAAATTGGGCAAGGACTTTGAGGTAAGAGTGGCTTCCCTGGGGGCTCAGAGGGTAAGGAATCTGCCTATAACGTGGGAGGGAGACCCAGGTTTGATCCCTGAGTCAGGAAGATCCCCTGGAGAAGGGCGTGGCAATCCACTCCAGTGTTCTTGCCTGGAGAATTCCATGGACAGAGGAGCCTGGTGGGCTACAGTCTGTGGGGTCTCAAAATGAGTCAGACACAACTGAGTAACTAACACTTGAGGTAAAAAGAGAGGTCAGAGTGATAGGCCAGGGAGGCTAAGTTAGTCAGGATTTAGACTGGGAATGATAGAGACAGACAGTTTTGAGGGTTAAGGGATTAAAGGTCTTGATCAACATGGAGAATGAGGAGGCCTGAATGAGAACTCCAAGGATAAGACTTTGTCAGAGAAAGGAATTTAAGATTTTAGAGATGGACCAGATAATGATAAGTTCCAAGTTTGTACGAGGCAACTGATAGCCAAGATGGAACATGAGCAGACCCGTCATATTGGCCTGTATTTCCCTCAGTCTCCCATATTGGTTTAATACACGTTTATCTCCAAATATCTGTTGCTCCCTTTTAACTTTACCTACAGTATACAATTATTTCTTTATCTTTCTGTTCAAAGATATAGCTTAATTTTATGAGTCAACTGAAGACCAATGTCACTCCAGCCCTTCCTCATTACCCCAGCCCCCTGGGATTGCTGCTGCTTATATCCTGTTACGAGTGCACGATATTCAGTGTGCTTCCCTCAGTGGTCCACGTGGGTTACCAGGGTGTGCTACAAACATGCCATGTTCTGCTATCCCTTTCGTTCTATCAGTACTTTTTGTTCATGCCTGTGCCTGCCTGGGAAGACTTTCCTTCTCTGTCAAGCTCTATCCGCTCTCTGAGCTAGATACCTTCCCCTATGCTCTTATCACTCCCTAAACACACAACTATTTCAGCACTGCTGCCTTGGGCCCACATGAAACATTTTACATTTGATTCCTTACAAGCCTCTACATTTCTTGAAACAGCTTTTGCATTTTATTTATTCCAGTGCCAAGAACTATGCCTGGTATAGACCAGATGTTCAGTGTATGTTTGAGGAGGTAAACGTCAATAAAGCCTTGTTCAGTCACTTAGTGGCTATGTGATTGACTCATGTTACATTCATTTCCCCAGCCTCTGTTGTCTAGAGGAAGAATGAGGATCTCACAAAGTTGTTGAGGTGTCATTTGAGATAACTAATGGAGAGGAAGCCTCCAGTCTAGTATCTGCAGATAGAAAACTATAGTGAATACTTTCAACCTAATTTGAGTCTACTTTGTATCCTTTTGTATTTTTAAATTGACATTTAATATATGTCCTGCTATTCAGATTTTATAAGACTATCTTAACCAATCAACTAGAATTTATTAGTTTCTTAAGGGTAGGGATCATATAGTATATTGGCTTGTGTATTTCACATTACCTAGCATATATTATGAATGTGAATAAGTAATCATGAACAATGAACATTAAGCATTACCAAGCAGAGGAACTACTTTCATAGATTCTGATGGCCTAGCTCTGAGACAAATAAGGCAGGATAATTTAAAACATTCTTTAAAGAGGACAGGGCTACATATAAATGTATCTGTAATCAATGACACACTTCAGCCTAATCAAGCACTACCTGAATGGGGGGTAAAAATCATGAATTTAAATTTGTATAAAACATAAGCAGAATGCTTTTCCCCCTAAATGATTATAAGCCAAACTGCATACAGTCTAGTCTCTATTATTTGTGGTGCAGGAAAATTCTAATCTGGGCTACTCACCATACAAGCAGACATTTCACCACATGAAATGAATTACACCAGATATATAGATGCTATATAACACCTGAATCATTAAATCTCTTTTCTCTGTGTTTATAGAAATGTTCTGGATTATATAGGGATAGCATTTAGCTGTACATTATGTTGGAAATTAAAGCAGACAAAAGCCTTGATATAGATGACCTACATCAAATAGTGTTTTTCTCATATAAATGTGCACAATTTTCATTAAAAAGCGTATTCTTAACTAGTTAGTGATTTCCTGGTGAAGATAGCAAAGCCTATTTCATAACTGTATGGTAGAAAGATTTATATATGTCTCATTATACAGAAAGAAGCTGAAGCAAAAAAAGAATTTCACAGAATAACTTAATAGTGAATATATAGAAACATACTTGTTGCTCAGTTCTAGCTATTCAGAAAGAAGACAGGTGTAACCCTCATCTATCAAGTCCATTCCTTTATTCTGGCAATTTAGTATGGTACCGATCAGGAAGTTTTGAATAATATGCATGTCACAACCTCAGAGTGGAGAGCTCATTTGACTTGTCTATTTGTTTGTACATATTTTGAATTTTTTAAAATGACACAATACAACTTGAAAAAGAAACATTTGATTGCAGGAGTTCATATGTACTCTTTAGATGTTTTCATAAACCTTCTTCATCTATATTTTCAGCAATTTTTCTTGGACGTCTAACAAATACCGAAATCAGTTTGCCTCTCCACTTACCCTTTCATAATGTTCGTGACACAATCCTGTGTAATTTGACACCTTGGAACTTTAAACAGACTCAGAATCTTTTGGACCTTCTAGCCATCATCAATTCACATAGTGTGCAGTAAATCCAGCTCAAAATAAACAACACAGATGGAATCGAAGCTTATAGTACAATGTCAGCAGTATCCACAGATTGACAGAGCTAGTTAGGCTGCCAGATGCACAGAATGTTGTTCTATCTACTTGTTCTTTATAACTGGACTTGATGGAGTACATCAGTGTCAAACTCCTTGCTGGTTTCCACACGCACACGCACAGAAACGCACCCGCATAAACACGCACATTCCTGCGCTCTATATCAACGGCGCCATCTGCTCTCAGCTTTACATGTGGTAGCTAACTAACTATCCTACTGTGCCTGGGTCTCACCGACTGCTTTCCCTGGAAACAAATGACAACAGTTTTTATCTTGTGCCCTCCTTGGCATTATAAAATAAGGCTCTTAACATTTCCATACGCATATATTTTACATGCATTTTTTAAATTCTGTTCTCCGTTTTATTTACTGATTCCCTAGAGAATGGCAATATCTCTTTTTATATCTCCCCCAAATTGAGATCTTCCTATGGAACTTCACATTCCAAGATTGTTTTTTTCTAACTAAGATTTACATAAAAGCAATATATATATATATGTGCCATGGGCCCTGGGATCACTTTGCTCTTTCCACACTTTTGAAGGGTGCTATACCCTACTTGCCAAATGGGGATGTAAAAATTTGGGGGGTTCAACAGATATTCACTGAGGCAAGACATTCATTCCTTTTCAATATCTTTCTATAAAATTCCACTGGCAAAAATGACCATGCTGGGAATGTTAAGATAAAGGAATTGTACAAACAAATATTTTCATACACAAGTATCTTGCCTGCAGCCGAAAGCTCATGTTAAAGAAATTCGTTCCCAAACACAGAAGTTTTTGCCTTGAACTCTTTGCCTTCTCTTATGAGATCTAGACATGTACTAATAAAAAAGGGATAATCACTTTTTTAAACTGATAAAATTCAATTGTAATGTCTTTTCAAAGCAATATTCATATATTCATATAACTAGGAGTATGAAATGTCATAAGAAGATGTACAAAATGAAATGACAGAAAGATGACCGAGGTTTGGGCCATACCAAACATCTATTTCTGACCTATTTCCACATCTGGCACCTGTCTTTATGACAGTCTCTCCAGAAGATCTACAGAAATTATACTTACCTTCTGGTAACTAGGTAACATAATCTCCTGGAGGCTAGCTAATTGCAGCCCACGATAACCTCACATACAGTAACTGTTAAATTTTTCATTTCTTTCAAATTATTATGGATCAGTGGAGAGGGTATTGATTTGATTCATTAACAGATTCCCAGTCTGTTCCAAGGTTAATGATTACATGTATCTCAATTACATCCTTAACAGGTTATACCGTATGATTTGTTTTAACTGATTTGTACATTGTGTATCTTCCTCAGCTGAAAGGCTTCTTAGCACCTCATGATTTAACAAATCTTTCTTCTCCTCTCCCTAAAACAATGAACCTGCTTTGACAGAACATAGCAAAGCAGGGCAAAAATAAAATAAAAAGCTTTTTGCAGGATTCTCCAAGAACCATAGCATAACAGTTTATTTTAGTCAGGTAAATAGTCTGTGATTCATTCATGTTTAAAATGTTTATAAATATAGAGCAGGGAGGGGGGTCAATCTTTTTTATTTGGTATTTTATACCACTTTTCTTAGGTAGGAAGCACTTTTTTAACTTTAATCTTTAAAATATACACATAGGGCAATTTTATATTAGAAAAGTAGAAGTAAAATAAATATTTTTTAAATCACCTGTAATTCTTCCAGCAAAATTCAGACACATTTTAATGGCTTTGAAAAACAAAAACAAAATAATTCAAAATATAACATTCAGATGACACTCTTTAGGATGACAGTAAGGTAAATGGTTTACAGGTGCACTCACACACTTGCCATGGAGCCAGGAGAACAGAGAGAGGCACTGGGCAGGGGGTTCCTAGGGCAGAGAACCCACATCTCTCAACCAGAGGACAACACAGGGATTTTAACAAGAAAGAAGATAACTGTTTTTTCTAGTCCTTCTATTTCCTTTTTATCCGCTTTCTACTGCCTGCAACCGTATTTGCCCCTATATGTTTAAGCCAAGCAAACAAATCTCCTGTGTCCTGAACTAAAATCATTGAATCATGGGACAGTCTATCTAATCTTGCCTTCTCTTTGGTGAGAAAGCTCTGCTTCCTGCACATAGTACTGTTGAGTCCAGAGCAGGAATTATTTCTTAAAGAATCTTACAACTTTCACTATCCACTTGTATTCGGAACAATCAAAGCACCCGAGTCCTTTCCTTTCTGGAACCCCCAAGATTCTGACAGAGTCTGGGGACTCAGAAGCCAAATGGGAATCATCAGGAGGAGAGACTTCAGTTATACAATCCATTAAATAAAACAATAGAGCCTGCAGCTGAGCTATTAAAAAGAGTCGAGCAATTTTTATTTCAATGGCTACATTTTATTTCCTCTTCTGAGTGACTGTTAACAAAGGGCCGCTGAAAGGACTGGATAAAAAGCAGGCGTCAGATGCAGGATCCATGAGTTAAACAACATTATTAGATACAATTTCATAAAATCTAGTTGCTTTTTTGCTACTAGAAATCATGTCCTTTTGTCAACTTGTGGTCACATCAGCACTTCTGCTGATATAATTTGCTCCAGCTGCAGAGCATAGCTGGCCTGCAAATCAAGAACCAGAATGAGGACAGGCAGGAATAACTCAATGGCTTGGATAATGTGCAAATCACTACACTTCTCGCTATTAGTCTACTTTTTTTTTTTTTTTTTCAGAATATTTGGAAGAGGAAAGATTTATCTTTAGCAAAGCAGCCAATCAGCCACCCTCTTAAGAACTGGTTTGTCTGGTTATCTTCTGAAGCCTAACCCTCTTTGCAGTGATGCTCTGTAATCATGACATTATGTATTAAAAAAAAAAAAAAAACACTAACTTTCTTCACCCACCATAAACTGGCAGTCTGAACACCTAATGTCAAACAGCTGCTGGTTTTATTCACCTCCCCTACAAAAGTGTTCCTTAGATTTAAATATATTCCTGAGTAGTTCTCTTAATCATTTTTACATTTCAAGTGCTTCTATCTGGCCTGGGATGTACAGGTACAAAATAATACACCTTCTAATGTCAACAAATTGCTGTAAATGCCTCGATTCCAGACACAAAAGATCCAGTCAAAAATGAAATAAAATGCTACTTATTGATTTTGGCATAAGTTAAAATGTTAGGGTCTTAACTAGTCATTCAGCATTGAACTTCAGACAGCTCCGTTGGCTTGATTAGAAAATCTATGGATTTACATTGAAATCAATTAGAATTGGATCCTAACTGTTTCAAATTCAGCTATAATTGAATGCTCAACAATCACTCGTACTCGTACGAAAGAAAAAGAGTTTCTAAATAGAAGCACAACCCAAGTACTCTTGCTATCTGGGGAAATCATTACATATGGTGAGCAAATAAGAGAGACTAAACAATAGCGTATACAGCTGGAACAGCTGAATCAGTGTCCGTAATAGCAAGAACAGCTTACCAAGCGTACAAAGGCAGCACTGGTCTGCTGTTCAGCAGGGCAAGTGAGCTGAGATTCTCAGTTCACAGGATGGCAACCTTTGAGGGCCAGGTACAATCCTATGTGCAAACTCATCACGTAACCTGTCACCTTTGAAAATTCATTATTGCAGCAAGTACCCACATCCAAAGCTTGGGTATGAATATTTTCTCTCTTTCTTTGTCAACTAACCTCAGAAGTCTGATGGCTACTGAACATGCTTTTAGGAACCACTGTTGGAGAGAGGACTGAAAGCAGCAATGTGCCGTGCACCTATGGTACTGAACCTGTTTTCCTTTTGGCAGAACTCCACAGTGACATGTACATCAGTTCCATGCTTTTTCTCTTCTTCTCTTATAACATGTTGCAGAGGTGTATTCGTCAAAATACAGGGCCCTGGACTCCTTAAATTAGAATGGAAGCTAGAACACTTTCTGAAATGTATGTGGGTGATTTTTTCCTCCATCCTGAAAGTTTTAGCAGCTTTCCCCTGCTAGGTGCAGGCCTAGCTCTAGCCTATAAAAACAGAACTTAATGCCTAGTGGGAATCAATGAGAGCTGATTCTTCACATTTTTCAGGTGTATAGTATGTACATTTATTGTTGGTCCCTTCTGAGAAGGTGGAAAATTACAGTATATTTAAAATAGAATTATATTCTATTATGATGAAAAAGTGTGCTAGGCTCTTGGTTGTGCTGACTCTTTGTGATCCCACGGACTGTAGGCCACCAGGCTCCTCTGTCCATGGCATTCCAGGCTAGAATACTGGAGTGGGTTACCATTCTTTTCTCCAGGGGATCTTCCTGGCCCAGGGATCGAACCTGAGTCTCCTGCATTGCAGGCAGATTCTTTACCATCTGAGCCACCAGGCAACTCTATTCTACTATGCTATTGACTAACAAGTCTGCATTATTCATTATGTCAGGCAATTTTCTTTCCTCGAATAAATGAGAAACAAAGTGAATGAACTGCAACGCTTTTTATCCTCTGGGAAAATAAAAACACCAGATAACAAAAGAAAAATGTTCGGCAAAAATGAACTTTGATCTCTCTCATCACACTCTTTCAACCCTGCTCTCACCTGACATCCTTACAGGTGGGGCCTGTATAAAAGACAGGGCAAGGAGGGGAGCCTGAGATCTGTGAGGGGGCTCTTTAATGAGAAGCAGCTCTTGTATGGTTCTGCGTTTGTTCTAGCCCAGAACAAGTCCTTCTTTTATCATCATTAACCCATAAACTGGTTGTAGTAGTGAGTAAAATGTGTGGGTTACTTTCTAAATGATAGTACACACGGATGTACTCAACGCCACCAAACTGCGACCTTGTCAGATCATAGATGCTCATCCGATATCCTGAACTGATGGCTAGACAGGGAACAGTAACAATTTTAAAAAGTGTTTCTGATGTTTTCTTTCATTTTTCAAAAGGGAAAGCATAATTTACTCTATCCACATTGAAGTTAGAAAGAAGCTGTTCTTTCTTAAACTTCTGTTTCTATATCCTCTGAATTGCTGGTATTGTGGAAGTCACAAATCAGGCAGAATAATATATGTGGCTTTGAAAGTCTACTGGATCAGTCTAATAATTTGCTTAACAAAATGGTTTCAAAAATATTGTGCTTGGAAGTTGCATCACCCCACAAATACACAGAGAATCTTTTTGAGCACTGAAATATACTGTTACTTGGGTCTGCTTCATGAGGTGTTAATCTAGAATGGGGAAGATAAGTTAAAGTATTTCCATCTTACCAGATTCAAAGTATCATAGTTCAAATAGTAATAGTAATATCCAACACCTTACCTGCTTGTATGCTATTTTGCCAGTTGCTTTTGCTGGCAGTTGCCCCCTCTTTGAAAAGATAAAGATTTCTACAACAAATCTCTGTATAAATTTTAGTTTTTCTGCATTTTATTCCCAGTCCCTGTATGTTATATTAGATTTATGTCTATAAGCACCAGATGATGAGAGAGGGAAAACCACTCTGGACTGTTCTGAGGGTTAACAGACAGTCAACCTTAATGTATCATCAGACTATTGAGGCAAAGTTAATTGCAGAAGGAAATTTAAATGGACAAAAAACAAAAGAAGAAGAGGTAGGAGAAAGAAAAGAAACAAACAGAGAGATTAAAAAAAAAAAGGGAAAACAAAACCTTGGAACAATTTCTGCTATTTTATCTAATGTTTTGTCTGCTTTAAACAGATTAGTGAGTCACTGTCTTTTTGTTTTGTTTTATAAGAAATTCCGTTGACTTAAAACACTACTGCCAACATAGACAGCAATACCACAAGTACAGTTTTATGACAAAAACATTTAAAGCAAAAAAGAATATTTCAGAAGTATTCATGTTATTGAGGATGCCTGAATTTTCACAAAATATTTCCTGGGACTCAGTGAGAGTCCAGGAGCCAGTTGTTTCTTGATGATTTCCAGTCAGCCCAAGGCAGCCTCACAGTGAAATGCAGGTCCATGCAGGCTTAGCTTAGGCAGCTGGTAAATGAAACCAGTGACGAGTTATTTTCAGACCTTTCTTATGTGGATCTTCCTTAGAACAATGTGTATTTATAAATTTATAGAAAATTTGCATGCAAAAATATCATGATTACTTGCATTGTCATTTCATTGAGCATAAATCAAAAGATTCTAACATTTTTGCTTGTTTTTTGTGGTTGATAGTATTTGCTTTCAAGTTTGGATGCACACCTCCCTCAAAAAATGGGGACTACCAAAATTAATATTCAACTTACTTAGGATATAGTATGTGCTCTCTGAGGCAAGTATTTATGGAAAACTCTTGTTCCCCTGCTGGATTGTAAGGCTGACTAAATCACAGATTGTGTCCTGCTTAGCTATGCATGTCCTGGTGAACAGCAGAGTTCCTTGCACAGAGCAGAATGAGTGAACATTTGCAGAGTTAAAGTGGAATCCAATTGAATTATAATGGTAGCAAGACAGCAGTCATTTGACAATTCTCTAAAACAGACGCAGCTGATAAATGGACAATTTCTAGCATCTAAAAGATTAAGGAAAGATAAGCTTGTATCTTTGTGTTAGAAGACCCTAATTTTTTTCGCCTTGGATTTTCAAATACCTGTGTCCCCAACTGATTGCAGTTTTTCTGGAAAAAAATAATAATTATCCTTCATTGGACGGCAACTGTGTTCTAGGCATTATGGTAGACATTGTATAAGCATTATTTTAGCTCTTGCTACATTAATCCCTTGAAAGGGTCATGTTCAGCCACATTTTTCCAGTGGGGAGACTGGAATCCAGAGATATAATGAATGACTACTCACAGTGCATGATAAGACTGAAAAAATGGCTCCTCCCCCCAAAAGATACCATGGACTAACCCTCAAAATTCATTAATGTAAGTTTATTTGGCAAAAGAAGGAGAAAAGATCTTTGTAGACATGCTGTCCATAGGGTCGTGCAGAGTCAGACACGACTGACGTGGCTTAGCATGCATGCATGCACTGGAAAAGGAAATAGCAACCCACTCCAGTATTCTTTCCTGGAGAATCCCAGGGACAGAGGAGCCTAGTAGGCTGCTGTCTATGGGGTCGCACAGAGTTGGACACGACTGAGGCGACTTAGCAGCAGCAACAGACATGACGTGATTGAGAATCTTGAGATGGGTAAATTATTCTGGCTTATCCAGATACACCCCAAATACAATGACATGAATCCTTATAAAAGGGAGGCAGAGGGAGATTGTACACACACAAGGGGTGGGGGGAAATGAGGAGGACAAGGGTGGTGTAAAGACTGAGCTAGGGACTGGAGTGCTACAGTCACAAGCTAAGAAATTCCATGAGCCACCAGAAGACAGGAGGTAAGCGATGGATTCCCTTAGGGTCCCAGAGCAAGCAGAGTCCTACTGATATTTTGATTTTGGCCCAGTGATACTGCTTTCAGATTAACAGCCTCTAAAACCTATGAGAAATTAAATTTCTGTTGCTTTAACTCACTAGGTTTATGGTACTCTGTTATACTGTGTTCTTGGGAAACCAATATAGCACTTGGGTGTAACAACATTAGACTATGAATTGAGCATATTAGTATTCTATTACTGCCTTACAAATTACCACAACTTTAGCATCTTAAACAACACCCATTTATTATCTTACAGTTCTGTAGGTCAGATGTCAGGGTGGCCTCGACTGCAGTTCTTTGCTTGGACTGAAATCAGTGGGTTGGCATGCTGGCATCTTACCATGAGACAGTTTTGGGCAATTTTGGGCACATTTGGGGCACTGTTCTGGAGCCAGGAACATTAAGGGCCGGCCACTCTAAAAATCCTTACCTAGCAGAAATGGATTTTGTCCAGATTGTTTTCTGCTGATAGAGAATATAGCATGGTCCTTACCTGGTAGCCAGGTTCTCTACTGTCAACCAGATGCCTCTCCTGAGAGTGAGAACTCAGAGACTCCTCTAGTACCTCTGGAAAAAAAAAAATCTTTGTCTTTGGCCATTATTTGAAACTCATTGCTTAAAATTGTGCATATAGATTTCCTCTGGCTCCGTCTTGCTATTTCCCAGTGTGTATATGTGTAGTGAATGATCAAGTACCTCTATAAAATACAATGGTGAGTACATACATTCAAGGCCAAATGAACTTGCAAAGAGAGTTTTAAACATTATCCTAGTTATTGCAAATCTGCACTTGATTGGTGAATGTGAGTGCAAACTATAAAGTGATGACTGGCAGATGGATCCACTGAGCACTCCTAACTGCATATTCAGGTGCACGTGAATAACGCTGTAAGCAGAATCAGGATTCAACAAAAGAACAGGATACGAAATATTGCACCAAGGTTGTTCCCTAGAAACTATATTTTTTATGTAATTAGTGTACTTAGCTGTGGTGGGTCTTTTGGAACATGCTGTCTGTGGGCTTTCTCTAGTCGCCGAGAGCAGGGACTACTCTTTTTTTTTTTTAATTTGACTTTACAATACTCTATTGGCTTTGCCATACATCGACATGAATCCACCACAGGTGTACACAAGCTCCCAATCCTGAAGGGATTCAGGGACCACTCTTTGTGGTGGCTTCTCTTGTTCTAGGAGAATGAGTTTCAGTAGTTGCGGGACACAGGGTTAGTTGCTCCGCAGCACATGGAATCTTCCCAAACCAGGGAGCAAACTGGTCTCCCTTGCATGGCAAGGTGGAGTCTTAACCACTGAACCACCAGGGAAGCCCCCACTAGAAACTATGGAGAACTTGCCGTTGCCCAAGAGTGGGCAGTGCTCATCAGCTATATTTGGTGAAGGTATGAGATTTCAACCATGGTACCCTATTGTCTCTTGAATTAAAAACAAAGAAAAAACCCTTTTATATGGAAAAAGGGATTCTGCAGACATAATTAAGATTACTAATCAGTTGACCTGAAATTGGGGAGATCACCGTAGTGGAACTAAGCTAATCACAAGATCCGTTTTTAAAAGTTCCAGATATCTAGAGCCTGGTTGACTGGGACCTATTGCAATATGGCAGCTCTTGAGCACAAGGAAATTACTCTGAAGCTTCTAAGGCCATTCTTTTTTTGTTTTGTTTTGTTTATTTTATCAATATTTTATTTACATAACTATAGCTGACTTACAGTATTAGCTTCAGGTAATAGCTTCAGATTATTTTCCATTGTAGGTGATTACAAGACATTGAATATTGTTCCATGTGCTATACAGCAAATCCTTGTTGCCCATCTATTTTATATATAGTGATGCGTATCTCATAATCTCATACTCCTAATTTATCCCTCCTCTTCTCCTTTCCCTTTTGGTAACCATAAGTTTTTTTATCTGTGCACGTGAGTCTGTTTCTAGGTTGTTGTTTTTATATTGAGCTGTATGAGATGTTTCTGCATTTTGGAAATGCAACCCTTGGTTGCATTGCTTGCAAATATTTTCTCCCAGTCCATAGACTGTCTTTGCATCTATGGTTTCTTGACTGTACAAAAGCTTATAAGTTTGATTAAGGCTCATTTGTTTGCATTTGCTTTTGTATCTTTTGCTTGGGAGACTGATCTAAAAAAAAAAAATTGGTATGATTTGTCTGACAATGTTTTGCCTATGTTCTCTTCTAGGAGTTTTATGGTATCATGTCTTATATTTAAGTCCTTAAGTCATTCTGCATTTATTTATGTGTAAGCTGTGAGGGAGTGTTCTAACTTTACTGATTTATAGTAGGCTCTCCAGCTTTCCCAGTACCACTTACTAAAGATATTGTCTTTTCTCCATTGCTTCTTCTTTCCTTCTATGTTGTAGATTAATTGACCATAGCTGTGCAGGTTTACTTCTCAGCTCTCTATTCTGTTCCACTGAGCTATACATCAATACCATGCTGTTTTGATTATTGCAGCTTTGTAGTATTATCTAGAGTCTAGAATGTTTCTATCTCTGCCTTCATTCTTTTCTTCAGAATTGCTTTGGCAATTCTGGATCTTCTGCAGTTCCATATAAATTCTGAATATTTGTTCCAGTTCTGTGAAAAATGTCATCGGTAATTTGATGGATATCACATTAAGTCTGTAGATTGCTCTGGGTAGTATGAACATTTTAACAATATTAATTCTTCCAATCCAAAAGCAAGGGATATCTTTCCACTTATTTGTATCATCTTTCAATTTCCTTAATCACTGTTTTAGTTTTCAGCATATAGGTCTTTCACATCATTGGCTAGGTTTATTTCTAAGTATTTTTTGACACTAATTTAAATAGGATTTTTTTTAATCTTCCCTGATATTTCATTGTTAATATACAGAAATGCAACTGATTTTGATATGTTGATCTCATATCCTGCTACCTAGATGAATTCATTTATCAGTTCTAATAGTTTTTGTGTGGAGTCTTTTAAGATTTTCTATATAGAGTATCATGTCATCTACAAATAGTGACAGTTTTACCTTTTCCCTTCCAAAAGGGATAACTTTTATTTCTTTTCCTAATCTCATTGCTGTGGTTAGGAGTTCCAACACTGTGTTAAATAGAAGGGAAGGGGCATCCTTGTCTTATTACAGAATTTAGCAGAAAGACTTTCAACTTTTCAGCCTTGAGTATTAAAGTGGCTGTGTGCACGTTGTAAATGATTTTCATTATTGAATACTTTCCTTCTGTACCCATCTTGGTGAGACTTTTTATAATGAATAGATGTAGAGTTTTATCAAATGCTTTTTCTGCACTCATGAAGAGGAGCATGTGGCTTATGGAATACCAGACCACCCAACCTGCCTCTTGAGAAATCTGTATGCAGGTCAGGAAGCAACAGTTAGAACTGGACACGGAACAACAGACTGGTTCCAAATAGGAAAAGGAGTACGTCAAGGCTGTATATTGTCACCCTGCTTATTTAACTTCTATGCAGAGTATATCATGAGAAACGCTGGACTGGAAGAAACACAAGCGGGAATCAAGATTGCCGTGAGAAATATCAAAAACCTTAGATATGCAGATGACACCACCGTTATGGCAGAAAGTAAACAGGAGCTAAAAAGCCTCTTGATGAAAGTGAAAGAGGAGAGTTAAAAAGTTGGCTTAAAGCTCAACATTCAGAAAACAAAGATCATGGCATCTGGTCCCATCACTTCATGGGAAATAGATGGGGAAACAGTGGAAACAGTGGCAGATTTTATATTTTTGGGCTCGAAAATCACTGCAGATGGTGACTGCAGCCATGAAATTAGAAGATGCTTACTCCTTGGAAGAAAAGTTATGACCAACCTAGA
>SJYV01055904.1:553958-566434 GCA_006410875.1 Neotragus pygmaeus
CCCATCTTTGCATGAAATATTCCCTTGGTTTCTCTAATTTTCTTGAAGAGATCTCTAGTTTTTCCCATTCTGTTCTTCTCCTCTATTTCTTTGCATTCATTACTGAAGAAGGCTTTCTTATCTCTTCTTGCTATTCTTTGGAACTCTGCATTCAGATGCTTATATCTTTTCTTTTCTCCATTGTTTTTCGCCTATCTTCTTTTCACAGCTATTTGTAAGGCCTTGCAGACAGACATTTTGCTTTTTTGCATTTATTTTCCATAGGGATGGTCTTGATCCCTGTTTCCTGTACAATGTCACGAACCTCATTCCATAGTTCATCAGGCACTCTATCCATCAAATCTAGGCCCTTAAATCTATTCCTCACTTCCACTGTATAATCATAAGGGATTTTATTTAGGTCATACCTGAATAGTCTAGCGGTTTTCCCTACTTTCTTCAATTTAACTCTGAATTTGGTAATAAGGAGTTTATGATCTGAGCCACAGTCAGCTGCTGGTCTTGTTTTTGTTGACTGTATAGAGCTTCTCCATCTTTGGCTCCAAAGAATATAATCAATCTGATTTTGGTGAATATAATCAATATGACATCTGAACATACCATGCTGTAATGTCAATTTATGAATGTTCCTGTGCAGGGTTCAGTGCTAGGTTGCTATGGTAAAATATTAATGGGAATTTCTCCTTGGGCCAGGGGGATTATATGACATAAAGGGGACTGGCATCATTTCATTTTCCAGAAGCCTTGTAGAGGTCCTGAAATGTGCTGCTCTACAGTTTGTTACTAATTTTTGATGTCACACTCTCCAGTAAAACATGGACCTGAAAAAAAAAAATGATAAAGGAAAAAAAGGCTTTTTTTGTAAACTAATGAAGTTAATCAAAACAAAATGCCAGAACCAAAGCTTGTTAATTATTAAGCAGTGTTGAATAACTTCAGCCTAAACCATCTAAGTACTTATTATTACAAAATTCTTATTTTCTGTATTATGTCATCATTTGGATACTAGCCATCCTCCAGTAAAAAATCTCAGAGTTTAAAGCTTGGTTTTAATTAGTTATTAATTAGTTGACCTTAGAGAAATTAGGGAATGAAACTAATCTAATGACTCCTTTTTAAAATTCCAGATATCTAGAGCCTGTTTGAATAGGACCCATCATTATATGGTAATTCTTGAATACAAGGAAGGTAGTCTAAAGCTTCTAAGGCCATTCTTTGTAACCAACTCAGTACCATTACTTCACCTGATAGTGTTTACTAAATGGAATGATCTCTAGACTAGGAATGAACAGTGTGATCTGTATCTTCCTATGCTACTCATCTGCCCCTCAGCCAAGTTATTTATAATAATTTTCTTTTGGTTTCTTCATACTCAAATTATACTATCATATTAGCTATCTTTAAGGTATCTTGATTCTATGTAAGTTTGGACTTTTATCTTTTAGGAAGCAGCTTGCAATGGAGCATATGAGCCCAAATGAACTAAACAAGTCATATTTGTCAGACCTTAAACTTTAGTGGTATGATTTTATTTCCACACTTACGTTATCCATTTAGTCAGTCAATTACTTTGCCTTTGCGTTGCATATCTATGAGTTGGGCTTTTGAATTTCAGTAAGTCTAGGATCCTAGACTAGTTTTAGTTTTCTGAAACCAGAAAGCCAAATAAAGGTGATCTCTTTCAAGTAGCCACTATTTCTTGCAAAAATCAATGTCTCTGACATTGAAGAGCTAGGAATACCAGGAACAACACTCAGCTTGATTAATAATATATGCTGTTGAGCGCAGCTGCCATGGAGAAGACAAGTGGGCTTAGTCAGGATAGCAGGCAGTGGGTTTCAGGCCCAGGTGAGTCATCATGCTGAAGGACACAGAACTCCAAATGGACCTAGGAATCCATGGAATGGAATCAACTTAACAGGTTCCAGTTAGAATAATGAAGAGGAGGTAGAACTCAAGGTTTCAAAAGTAGACTAGTGAAAAGCACCAGGATACTAAGTGAATCTAGAATCTTAGAGACAACGGAACAATAAACATTAAAAATGCAAGATATTTTTAAATACTTTTTTTCTTTAGTGCCCTGACTTTGGATTGATACAGCTTTCTTTATTTGCACTATAAACAAGATGTTAGAGGACAAGTGGTATGCCTTTCCTCCTGACAGGTGTGTGAGTAGACACAGGAAGACAGGTCCCTTTTGTTCTTAGCTCAATGCACACAAACATCATGATTTTCCTTCTGAGTCATAGTCAGCTTCCCCTCAGCTAGCTACCTAAACTATACTGCTAATTAGGGCAACTACAATTTCTTTCTTTTTTTTAATCCCACCATATTGACATATCCTTTATTCTCCCCTTGCTTTTAAAATATGAATGAAGCATATATTGATTTTTAGTGGTATTACACAGGATAATATCCAAGACATGATTTATATTACTTTTTGAATAGTGCCTTCAAATCATATATATCCAATATATCCATATTTTACAAAATTAGGATCATACTTTATATACTACTTTGCAGCCAGATTTCCTCTCAAGATATAGTTGAAATTTTCCATATAAATGTCTATGGTACAATAAACTTGTTTGCTCTTTGATATACACATTTAACATCTACCCCAATGTTGGCCATTTATGTTGTTATCATTTTCACTATTATAAAAATAACATGAAATGAACATTAATGTATTATCTTACTCTTGTGATAGTTTATTCACTGCAACTTTATAGTAAGTTATAATAACATTCTGTAAAACATCAAATATTCTTACATAAATTTTCTTCTAGATTTACTTTTTAAAACACCCCTAAAAATTTGAGAGGTCATTTCAAATACAGTTAGTGTCACAGATTAATCCAAGGAGAATTCGCATTTCTATCTGAGGCAGATAGAATTCGCATTTCTATCAATTAGAAAACATGTTTTTAAAAGTAGTTCTTATTACTGGAAAGCAACAATCATCAATCGCCCCTAATACCACAAGAGAGATTAGAAGGTTTAAGAGATAATTTTTCTCTTTTGTTTATATTTTCTTCACCTCCCACTACATTCCAGATGTTCCTTTCTTCAGTCAGTTTTTTCATACACGAGTTTTTTCATTTTTCCTGCATTTTTAATACTTTTCAACTTTTATTTCTCTTTTTCCCTTTTCTTGATATTGTTTTATCTTCTTTCATTTAACAAACATCATTTCCACTTACGTACGAAAGTCAAACACAAAGAATAAACTAGTGAATGATATGGCAAAGAATTTGTAATCTAATATTCTGGTGAGAATTTGTTTATAGTTTACATGGGCGTCACAAGCTCTTTTGAGTAAAAAGTCAGACAGCGAATGTTTTAGGCTTTCTGGGCCAGTTTCTGTTGCAACTAAACTCTCCTATCGTAGCACAAAAGCATAAATAGACAATATGCAAATGAGTGGGCATGGCTGTGTCCCAAATAACATTATGTAGAAAAACAAGTGGTAGGCCAGGTTTGACTAGTAAGATGTAGTTTGCCAACCTCTAATTTAAATGTGCATTTATATGAGAAATGTGATAAGAGAAATAGAAAGGTATATAGAAACCAAGACTTGCCTCCTTTCCAACAGCTCATGTTAATACTCTTCTAATGTAATTTCCTTCTTCCTTAATATTTTAAATATTTATTATTTACTCAGTGTAATTAGTGAAGAGTCTTACTGCTAGATTATAAAATCTTGTTGAACTATCATGATGCCATATAATGAGCAATATATAGGGCATAGATTTTTTGTTGGTGTTGCCATAGCCTTCTCTGCGAATATATTTGAAGCTATATCATCATTATTCTTGGAAAATTAGAAACCTCTTCATATATGGCTAAGAAACATAGGGTATCTAAAAATGGATACTGTGAACAATTTATGGTATTCACCCTTCATTATAGAATACAATGCCTGAGAAACATGGAAACAAATTAGTTAATATGCTCAGGTGTGGAGAGTTAACGCAAAGACAAGCTCACAAGGATAAAAGTGTCATTCTTTGCTGTATATGAGTTTAGTGTTTTTCATATTTGTGTTATGAGGAAAATGTATTAAGGAAAGTACTTCATAATATTAACATTAAGGTAGAAGATCAATAATAATATCATCAGAGTGATTTTCAGCTGAGGCCATTTTACCCCTAAGGGGACATCTGCCAATGTCTGGGCACCGTTTTGGTTTTCACTACTGAGTGAAGTACTACTGGTAACTAGTATATAGAGGCCAAAGATCCTGCTAAACATCCTATAAGACAGAGGACAAACCCCACAGCAAAGAATTATCCAGTCTGGCAGGTCAGTGGCAAGGTTGAGAAATCCAACTCAGCCTTTTAGGCCATTTGGTTGATACTGTTTTAACAAATGTTTTGAGAAATGTAGATTCACATTCAGTTGTAAGAAGTAACAGAGGTAAGATGATACTAATAGGCCATGTAGCCTCTACCTAGCTGCCCCTAAGGATGACACCTTGCAAAAACTATACTACAAAGTCACAACCAGGACAGTCACGCTGAAACAGTCAAGATACAAAACATTCTTATCATAAGATAAGATCCCTCGGGTGCCCACACATTTCCCACCAAACCCAAGGCCACATACTGTTTTATTCCATTTATATAAAGCATGTAGAATATTTCCAGCTGTAGGGACAGAAACATATTTGTTTGATTCCATTTATATAAAGCATGTAGAATATTTCCAGCTGCAGGGACAGAAAGTAGAGAAGTGGTTACCAGGGCTGGGAAAGGAAATGGGGATTGACTGCTAATGGGTATTGGAACCTTTCTATGGTGGTAAAAGTGTTCTAAAATTAGATGTTAGCAATTGTTATATAACTTTATGAATACAATAAACATCACTAAACTGTACACTTCAAATGGGTGATTATTATGCTACTTGAATTATCTCTATATGTTGTTATAAATGAAAAAAATAAAGCAGTGTGTTTCTATTTCTGAGCTTTATATTCTTTCGCTTAGCATGTCCATCCCTTCCCAGTTACCATGCTGGTCTTTATTGCTGTAATGTTTCAAAGTTTTAAATTCAAGTAAGTGATTGCTGCATTCTGTAAAACTGTATCTGTAAAATGCCTGCTACAGCTTTGATTGGGATTATGTTAAATATAGAAATTATTCTCAGGAAAAACTGACATCTTGACTCTTTAAGACTTCCAATCCATGAACATAGTTTTTCTCTCCTTTTTTAGGTCTTCTCTGATCACTTTCATCAACATTTTATTGTTCTTGTCATTCAGTCACTCAGTCGTGTCCAATTCTTTGTGATTCCAAGGACTGCAGCATGCCAGGCTTCCCCGTCTTTAACTATATCTCCCTGAGTTTGCTTAAACTTAAGTCCATTGAGTTGATGAGGCCATCCAACCATCTCATCCTCTGTCATCCCCTTTTCCTTTTGTCTCAGTCTTTCCCAGCATCAGGATCTTTTCCAAGGAGTCAGCTCTTTGCATCAGGTGACCAAAGTATTGGCGCTTCACTTTCAGCACTCGTCCTTCCAATGAATATTCAGGGTTGATTTCCTTTAGGATTGACTGGTTTGATCTCCTTGCTGTCCATGGGACTCTCAAGAGTCTTCTCCAGCATTACAGTTAGAAAGCATCCATTCTTCAGTGCTCAGCTTTAATGTTTCAATATATAAATCCTGTACATATTTTATTAGATTTATATGCCTAAGTATAAATTTTGGGAAGGCACTATTATAAATGCTACTTTTAAAAAATAATTCAAGTTTCCAAAAAGTAGTATATAGAAAAACAATTAATTTTTTGTCTTGAGCTTGTACTGTACAACCTTGAAACTCATTATTTCTACAGGGTCCTTTGTAGGTTTCTTAAAATTATCTGTCAACAATCATGTCACCTAGGTTTAAAGACATTGTCATTTCTTCTCTATATCTCATTTTTTAAAATTTCTGTTTCTGGCCTAATTTCTTTGAGTAGAATTTCTACTATATTGAGGAACAGAAGTAGATGTTGTTCAGTTGCTAAGTCACGTCCCACTCTTTGTGGCCCCATGGACTGCAGTATCCCAGGTTCCACTGTCCTTCACTACCAGTTAGAATTTGTTCTAATTCATATCCATAGAGTTGATATTGCTACCTAACCATCTCATCCTCTGCCATCCACTTCTCCTTATGCCTTCAATCTCTCTCAATAATACTCCTTTTCCAATGAGTCAACTCTTTGNCACTGTCCTTCACTACCAGTTAGAATTTGTTCTAATTCATATCCATAGAGTTGATATTGCTACCTAACCATCTCATCCTCTGCCATCCACTTCTCCTTATGCCTTCAATCTTTCTCAATAATACTCCTTTTCCAATGAGTCAACTCTTTGCCTCAGGTGGCCAAAGTGTTGAAGCTTCAGCTTCAGCATCAGTCTTTCAAATAAATGTTCAGGGTTGATTTCCTATAGGATTGTCTAGTTTGATCTCCTTGCTGTCTAAGGGATTGTCAAGAGTCTTCTCCAGCACCATGATTGAAAAGCATCACTTCTTCACTGCTCAGTCTTTTTTATGGTCCAACTCTTGCATAGGTACATAACTACTGGATAAACCATAGCTTTGACGGTATGGACCTTTGTTGGCAAAGTGATGTCTCTGCTTTTTAATACACCATTTGTCGTAGCCTTTCTTCTAAGGAGCAAGTGTCTTAATTTCATTGCTATAGTCACTATTCACAGTGATTCTGAAGCCTCAGAAATAAAATCCATCATTGCTTCCACTTTTCCTCTTCGATTTGCCCATGAAGTTGTGGGACTACAAGCCATGATCTTAATTTTTTTTAATGTTTACTCTTAAGCCAGATTTTTCACTCTCCTCTTTCACCCTCATCAAGAGGCCTTTTAGATCCTGTTCACTTTCTGCCATTAGAGTGGTTCTGTTGATTAGTTGTGTTCGAATCTTTGCAACTCCATGGATTGCAGCAAGTCAGGCTTTCCTCTCCTTCACTATCTCCCAGAGTTTGCTCAAAGTCATGTGAATTGAGTCAGTGATATTATCAACCATCTCATCCTCTGTTGTCCTTTCTCTTCCTGCCCTCAATATTTCCCAGCATCAGGGTCTCTTCCAGTGAATCAGATCTTCTTAGGTGGCCAAAGTATTAGAGCTTCAGCTTCAGCACTTCCAACGAATACTCAAGAGTGTATTTCCCTTAGGATTGACTGGTTTGATCTCCCTACAGTCCAAGGGACTCTCAAGAGTCTTCTCCAACACCACCGTTCAAAAGCATCAGTTCTTTGACACTTAGCCTTCTTTACCGTCCAACTCTCACACCCTTACATGACTACTGGAAAAACCATAGCTTTGCCTATAAGGACCTTTGTCCAAAAAGTGATGTCTCCACTTTTTAATACATTGTCTAGGTTTGTCATAGCTTTCCTTACAAAAGGAGCAAGCGTGTTTTAATTTCGTGGTTGCAGTCACCATCTGCAGTGATTTGGGAGTCCGAGAAAAGGAAATATGACACTGCTTTCACTTTTCCCCCTTCTATTTGCCATAAAGTGATGGGACCGGATGCCATAATCTTAGTTTTTGAATGTTGAGTTTTAAGTCAGCTTTTTCAATTTCCTCTTTTACCCTCATCAAGAGGCTCTTTAGTTCCTCTTTACTT
Organism: Neotragus pygmaeus; assembly: GCA_006410875.1. Taxonomy (NCBI): domain Eukaryota; kingdom Metazoa; phylum Chordata; class Mammalia; order Artiodactyla; family Bovidae; genus Neotragus; species Neotragus pygmaeus. The sequence continues at coordinate 561,592 of SJYV01055904.1, forward strand.
TCTGCCATTAGAATGGTATCATCTGCATATCTGAGGTTGTTGACATTTCTCCTGGCAATCTTGATTCAAGCTTATGCTTCATCCAGCCCAGTGTTTCACATGATGTACTCTGCACAGAAGTTAAATAAGCTGGGTAACAACATACAGCCTAGATGTACGCCTTTTCCAGTTTTGAACCTGTACATTGTTCATTCCATGACCGGTTCTAACTGTTGCTTCTTGATCTGCATACAGGTTTCTAGGGAGACAGGTATGGTGGTCTGGTATTCCCATCTTTTTAAGAATTTTCTACAGTTCGTTTTGATCCATAGTCAAAGGCTTTGTTATTGTTGTTCAGTCAATAAGTCATGTTTTGCAACTCCATGGACTACATCATGCCAGACTTCCCTGTTCTTCATTATATCCCAGAGTTTGCTCAAATTCATATCCATAGGATCAGTGATACTATCTAACTATCTCATCTTTTGCAGTCAGTGAAGCAGTAGATGTTTTCCTGGAATTCTCTTGCTCTCTCTGTGATCCAGTGAATGTTGGCAATTTGATCTCTAGTTCTGCTTTTGCTAAACCCAGCTTGTATATCTGGAATTTCTCTGATCGTGTAATGCTGAAGCCTAGCTTGAAGGATTTTGAGAATTACCTTTCTAGCGTGTGAAATGAGTGCAACTGTATGGTAGCTGGAACATTGTCTGGCATTGTCCTTCTTGGAACTGGAATGAAAATTGACCCTCTCCAGCCCTGTGGCCACTACTTAATTTTCCATACTTTAACAGCATAATCTTTTAGGATTTGAAATAGGCCAGCTGGACTTTGAGTACCTTCCCTAGCTTTGTTCCTAGTAATGCTTCCTAAGGCCCACTTGACTTCACACATGCACATCCTTATCTTGTTCCCAGATTTAGGGACAAAGTATTCACTCTCTTACCATTAACTATAATGCTAGATGCAAGATCTGTCAATCTCTCTCATTGCTGCTGCTGCTAAGTCGCTTCAGTTGTGTCCGACTCTTAGCGACCCCATGGACGGCACCCTACCAGGCTCCTCTGTCCATGGGATTTTCCAGGCAAGAGTACTGGAGCGGGGTGCCATTGCCTTCTCTTATCTCTCTCATTAGGTTGATAAAATTCCCTTGTATTCCTAGTTTGCTAAGAATGTGTTATTACAAATGGATGTTTATTTCAAATGTGTTTTCTTCATCAGTTGATATAATCATGTGGTCCTCTTCAAACTGTTAAATGGTGAACTACATTGATTTTTGAGTGTTGGATCAAGCTTGTATTCTCACCCCTCATTTGATCATGGTGTATTAAATTTGCTAATATTTTTTGAGGATTATCTGTGTCCTTATTCATGGAAAATATTTGTCTATATTTTTTCTCCTCTTACTTTCTATATATAGTTTTGTTATCAGAGTGCTACTTTTATAAAATAAGCTGTGAATTGTTTCTTCCCTTTTATTTATTTTGTGTGTGTGTGTGTGAAATTGATGTCATTGTCATTCAGTTGCTAAGTCATGTCTGACTCTCTGTGACCCCACAGACTGCAGCATGCCAGGCTTTCCTGTCCTTCATTATCTCCTGGAGTTCATTCAAACTCATGTCCATTGAGTCAGTGATGCCATCCAACCATCTCATCCTCTGTCACCACCTTCTGTTTTTTCCTAGCATCAGGGTCTTTTCCAGTGAGTTGGCTCTTCTCATGAGGTGTTCAAAGTACTGGAGCTTCAGTACTTCAGCTTCAGCACCAGTCCTTCCAATGAATATTCAGGGTTGATTTTCTTTAGGATGGACTGGTTGGATCTCCTTGCAGTCCAAGGGACTCTTTAGAGTCTTCTCCAGTACCACAGTTCAAAAGCATCAATTCTTCAGTGCTCAGCCTTCTTTATGATCCAGCTCTCACATCTATATATGGCTACTGGAAAAACCATAGCATGTTTAACGATTGCTGGAATTTGCTAGTAAAACTATCCGGACCTGAAGAGCATTTCTTCAGAGGAGTTTAACCCTGAGTTCAATTTTTAAAATAGTTATATGATTAATTCAAGTATCTATTTCACCTTGGGTGAGTTTTGAGCCAACAAATTTTTTTTCAATCATAGGAAAAATTATCTTTGAGTAATTGTTCCATTTAATCTAAATGAGCCATTTTACAGCATTTTGTAGGATTTCTTTGTTTTTAAAAAAATAGAATAATAGAATAAATTACAATAATAAAAGAGTACTTCTGGGTTTGCAGTTTATGTGATACTCCAGCATTTATTTCCAGTTATATTTGTTATATTGATTTTTCTTTATCAGTCTCGTTTAAGATGTGTCAATATTACTGATCCTTTTAAAGAACAAATTATAGTGTCTTATTTTCTCTATTTTTATGTTTTTAATTTTATTAATGTATGATTTTTATTTAATTCTTCATCTTCCTTTAGATAACTTTGTTCTTTTTTGCTAATTTCTTTATTTGGAAGCTTAACTTATTAATTTGAGACATTTCTTTTATTCTAATATAAATATTTAATGTTATAAATATGACTTTAAGTACTGTTTTATCTACATAGTACAAATTTCAATATGTAGTATTTTTATTTTTATATGAGTCATAATACTTTAAGACCTCATATCTTTGACTCATGTATTATTTAGAAGTGTTATTTAATGTGCAGGTGTTTGAGGATATTTCTTTTGTCTTTCTTCCATTTATTCCTAATCTAATTCCATTAATGTCAGAGAACATATTTTGTATGAATTAACCCCTCTTAACTGTTTTAAGGTTTATCTGTGATGTAATATATGGTTTATCTTGGTGAAAACTCCATCAGCACTGATAAGAATGTGTGTCCTTCTGTTGTCAGACAGAGTATTGTATGCCTTTGTTGTTGTTTAGCCCCTAAGTTGAGTCTGACTCTTGTGACTGCATGGACTGTAGCTCACCAGACTCCTCTGTCCGTGGGATTTCCCAAGAAAGAGGCAAGAATACTGGAGTGGGTTGCTATTGCCTTCTCCAGGGGTCTTTCCCATTGAGAGACTGAACTCGCATGTCTTGCATTGACAGGCAGATTCTTTACCACTGAGCCGCAAGAGTAGTTATATAGTATCTATTACATCCAACTGATTGATTTGGTTCTTCTAAATCTTTGCTATACTTTGTCTGATGTTTCTATCAATTACAGAGAGATAAGTGTTTAAGGTTCTAACTGTAAGGGTTCGTTTATTTCTCTTTTCAGTTTTATCATTTTTTGTCATGTATCTTAATGACTTATTGCTTGCGCTTATACATTTAGACTTATTACATTATTTTGATGAACTGACCCCTTTTTCATTAAGTAGTGCTCCTTGAAAAGTGAAAGTTGCTTATCACGTCTGACTCTTTGTGACCCATAGACTGTACCCTGCCAGGCTTCTTTGTGCATGGAATTCTCTGGCAAGAATACTGGAGTAGGTTGCCATTTCCTTCTCTAGGGGATCTTCCCAACCCAGGGATCAAACCCAGGTCTCTGCAGGCAGATTCTTTACCATCTGAGCCACCAGGGAAGCCAAGTGCTCCTCGATAATTCTATTTGGTATGAATTTTAATATGTCTGATATTAAAATAGTTTTCTTTGACATTTGCATGATATATCTTTTCCATTCTCTCACTTTAAGTCTAACTATATCATTATATTTGAAGTAAATCTCTTGCAGAAAACATAGTTTGTGTATTAGGATTCTCCAGAGAAATAGGAAGTATATATCTATAGAAAGAGATTTATTATAGGAATTAGCTCATGTGATTATGAAGGATGAAAAAAATCCCACAATATGCAAGTTGAAGACCCAAGAGAGGTGATGGTATAGTTCGTCTGCATACAAAGCTTTGAGAATCATGAAAACCAACTGCTAGGAACTGAAATGCCCCTACCACCCCAATGTGTATGTCAAAGCCTTAATCCTCAATGAGATAATATGTCAAGATCGGCCTCTGGGAGTGAATCAGGTTTAGATGAGGTTATGAGGATGAGACGGTGATGGTGACTGCAGCCATGAAATTAAAAGACACTTACTCCTTGGAAGAAAAGTTATGACCAACCTAGATAGCATATTGAAAAGCAGAGACATTACTTTGCCAACAANGTCCCCTCCCTCTTGAACCTCCCTTCCCTATCCCACCCCTCTAGGTTGTCACAGAGCATCAGCTTTGGGTTCCCAGCCACTGTTCTAAGACACTGAATGAACAAATGAGTGAATGAATGTGTGAGCGAATGAATGAATGAATGAATGAGTGAAAGGCCCACCCACGTGCATCTGGCAACAGGAGATTCCAAAGAAATGTCTGTCATTAAGACGTCTAATTGTCTAGTGGGCAGCAAACAGCTTGTTGCCAGAGCAGAGATTAAGTAGTCATCTATCCCTGGGGCACGACCGACCACGGTGGTCACTGCTGAGCTGCCAAGTCACCAGTAAGTCGCCCCAGGGAGCAGCCACAGAGCTGGGAACCTGGAGTAGTGGCGAGAGTTGGGGCTAGGGAGTGGGGCAGGGGAAGGAACCACTAAGTTAGAAATGAGTTTTGGGGGGTGGGGATCTTTAAAATGCATTGTTTCTGGAGTTGCAGCAGAGAGTTGGACATGGCCCCAGAGCTGTGTGCTGGAAGTGGGGTAATCTGGGGTTGCAGGGCTGGCTGTGCAGCTCTCTTTGCCATGCAACTGTGCTGGGGAGTATACCAGAGAGGATGAAAACCCTCTCCCAGCTTCACTGGCAAGAATGAAAATATATGGTTTAATAAAAACGGCTGATTCAGTTTCAAACAAGTGGCTCATACCCACCTCTGAGTAGCTGCTGTTAAAAATCCAGGCTCTGGCCCTGTTTTAAATGAA
>SJYV01055904.1:566561-581493 GCA_006410875.1 Neotragus pygmaeus
GGGGGGGGGGGGGGGGGCGGGGAAGGCCTATTTGGATTGTGGGGAGGTCATAGAGCTGGGGTGAAGTCTGTTTCAATGTGAGTTTGGAAACTGGAGTCAAAGCAAGGACTTCGTGTTGCTTGATGATTTTTTCCCTGCTCAGAGTTGGCTCCAAATGGCATTAGCTGTAATGAGGTGGCCCCCTGCGCTGCTGGATGGGGGTGTGTAGTGGGGAAGTGATTACAGAGCAGGAGTCCCTGCAGGACTAGCTGCCGTCCTGGGAGCTGGCCTCTGGGGCTCTGGAGTGCTTTGTTGGGGCTCCCCGCCTCCCTTTGTTCCGTCTCCATGGCCAGAAGGAGCCTGAGGCAGAGCAGGGTGGCATTCTGAGCTCCCCCAGCCCCAGCTGCCAGTTCCCTGGTTATCTGAATTGAAGAGGTCAGAGGTTAAGTGAGAGATCAGAGTCCTTGGGTCAGGGAAAGAAAAACAAATCCCCAGGGCCTTTGGCTGCGCTCTTGAAGCGTGTAGGCCATGCCCTCTGGTACAGATGGGGGAATATTTTATACATGACCCTGTCCTTTTCTGTTACCATGTAAATTGATTGATTTTTTTTTCTTTAATCGAGTTAGGGGAATTTCATGGAGGGGAAAAAGGATTGGATGGGCATTTGGATTTTGCTGGAGGCCAGGGAGTAGCAACTCCAGCTCTGGCTTCCGCTTCACACAAGGAAGCTGGCAAGGACCGCTGGCCTCAGTTTCCCTGTCTTCATGTGACAAAGTCCCAGAGAGGATGTCGTGACAAGGGATCTGAGAAGCACAGGATCTTATAAGGAAACTGGGACATGGAACCTGCTCCTATGAAGGAAGGAGGCACATTTAAGAGCATGTTACTCTGTGGTTTTAACAAGTCTTTAAGGCTCATCAATCAGGAAGCCATTGTGGAGTCTCCTCTGGGTTCTTAGCCTGTGTGAAGAGCAGGAAGGGTTACTGAAGGATAACACAAGATAATGCCTCTCAAGGGACATTTTAGATTGTTTCAGAGACAAAAAGACTCTTAGCACTGATCGTTTCTGGCCCTGAAACCTCAGGCCAGACTCTCGAGGCCTTGATTTACCTGTCTGTAGTATGGGAATATGGAGAAGGCAATGGCAGCCCACTCCAGTACTCTTGCCTGGAGAATCCCATGGACGGAGGAGCCTTATGGGCTGCCGTCTATGGGGTCTCACAGAGTCAGACATGACTGAAGCGACTTCACTTTCACTTTTCACTTTCATGACTGGAGAAGGAAATGGCAACCCACTCCAGTGTTCTTGCCNCTCACTTCAATCTTTGACATACCTTGCCTCCACAGTGAATTTTGCTTGTACAATCCCAAAGGATAAGACTTGCAACTACAAAGACTCATATTTTATCCCAGTGATTTCTTCTTCCTGAGGAGGCAATATATAATGGCTTAATTAGTACTACAGAACTTAGAATCAGGCCGCCTGGCACACCAAGTAATTTATTGGCTGTGTGATCTAAAACATGTTATTTAAGCTTTCTTTCTGGATAATGAAATGGCAACTCACTCCAGTGTTCTTGCCTGGAGAATCCCAGGGACGGTGGAGCCTGATGGGCTGCCGTCTATGGGATCGCACAGAGCTGGACACGACTGAAGCGACTTAGCAGCTTAGCAGCAAGCTTTCTTTCTCTCAGTTTCCTCATCTATAAACTGAGGATAATAACAGCATGTATCTCAAGGTTTTTAAGAAGGTCAAATAGAATTAAATCCTGAAGACCTTCTCAGAATTTTACACAATTTAAGTCCTTAGTAAATATGTTTGTTATTGTTGCTGTGACAGATGTATTCTGAAACCCAGAGCAGAGAATAACCTCTATCGTGCCACCTCCCACAACCCCAGGGCAGAAGAGGTTCATTAATTCCCTGGTTAAGTAGAAGGAAATGTGGAAAGTGGGCTAATGATTCTAAAGGTAGAAAAAAATAATGAAATTAAATTAGCACTGTTATTCTTCAGCCTTTTTCCTATTAATAAATAACTTCCTTAAACCAATCTCCCCCTCCCCTTCCAATATTCCCTTCCCTTGTCCTCATTGTCTAAGGTCTTTTAACCCCTTTCTCAGGTCAGACATACTACTTCAACTTACCTACCTCAAGGAGAGCAGGTCCTAGTCCCTTCTGATATCTTATAAACTGTAATCTCTCCTGCTTTGAACCATGCCCATATGCCATCTGCTCTGTTTCTGGAGTCTGCAGTGGGAAGATATTAGGTTGATTCCCATAAGATAGGAAAGAGAAGGATTGAGGACCACAACTCTAGTCTCTCTTCAGCAGACTGTGAAGTGCTGCAGCCAAATTATCTTACTGCAAATATGATTCAACAGTATGAAAGTCAGATTATTTCTTGAAAATAAGACAATCTAGTCTACACGTGGTATATTATTTATTCACTCATTAGGCAGTATAATGAAGGGCTACCTGAATTGACTAAACGACTTACATGTTCACCTGGACAAAAGGCACCATGTTCATATAATTATTTTATAATCTGGTCATTTTTAACAATAGTTACAGTTTCATGCCAGCACACTCTGGAAATGGCAATTTCACAGTACTTTTATATATAGGTACATGTTATACATTCATAGTCTCCAATTTTCTCTCTAGAGGGTTTGGCCTGAAGGGCAAGGATGGCAGAGTGGAAGGATTACAAAAGGCACACGAAAGCAAGAAGTACAGAGAGATCCGTATTTTAAATACCAACTTACCTTTTATAAGTTACATGACCTTAAGCATGATTTAATCTCTCTAAGCCTCAGTTTTTCTGGTCCTAAAATGTAGCTACTTATATTCATTATTTAAAATTAGATCTAAATAGAAAATATACCCAGGAGTAAGTTAGACTTTAGAATATCTATTTTCATCTTAGTAATCTAGATCAGAAAACACTGACTAAATTCTAAAGTCAAAATTAAGTAGTTTATTACTTTCAACTAAACAAAGTGGTTGGAACAGTTTTAGTAATTTCCATACTGGACAAGAGCCGCAGGAAGTCCTCAGAAGACAGTATCCTCACATGAGTTTCCCTAGTTTCACTGCTTAGAAATATGCTTTCTCTTCCCATAAGGAAGAGTGAGTGAAAGGGCAGGATGGAAGTGAGACCAGCAACTTTCCCTTCAGTACTGTTCTCTCCTGGAAAGAGTAGCTACTCAGTTGTAAAGAAAATTGTCAAATCAAAGAATAAGAACTACTTTCCAATGTCAGCTTCACTGGACACTTTTAAGGACTAAAAAAGGCTTCCCAGAAGGTGCAATGGTAAAGAATCTTCATATCAGTGCAGGAGACACAAGAAACAGGTTTTATTCCTGGGTGGGGAGGATCCCCTGGAGAAGGAAATGGCAACCCACTAAGTAATCTTGCCTGGGAAATCCCATGGACAGAAGAGCCTGGCAGGTTATAGTCCATGGGGTCACAAAGAGTTGGACATGACTGAGTACAATAATAAGGACTAAAGAAAGCAGTAAATGTTTAGCAGAACACTGGTCATACAAAGGAAGCTCAGTATATTATGAATTTTTATCACTGTTGAGTTGTTGTTACAATAAAGTTGAACAAATCTGAAGTGAAGATGGCCAAGAACTTGTCTTAACATACAATGGACCGGTTATTTCTCTAATATAGTAAATCCAATTTTATCAATCTACCAAACCAGTCTATTCTGGGATTTCTTTGGAAGGAATGATACTAAAGCTGAAACTCCAGTACTTTGGCCACCTCATGCGAAGAGTTGACTCATTGGAAAAGACTCTGATGCTGGGAGGGATTGGGGGCAGGAGGAGAAGGGGATGACAGAGGATGAGATGGCTGGATGGCATCACTGATTCGATGGATGTGAACTCCGGGAGTTGGTGATAGACAGGGAGGCCTGGCGTGCTGTGATTCATGGGGTCGCAGAGGGTCAGACACGACTGAGCGACTGAACTGAACTGAACTGATGAGGATGAAGCACTTGTTATAAGATTTGTTTTCTTTGAAGAAGAAATACCAGGGCTTGCTTTCTCTCTCTCTACCCGGTGAGGACACAATAATAAGGCAGTCATTTGCAAGCCAGGGCTTCTCTGGCAGATCAGTGGTAAAGAACTGAATGCAAGAGAGATGGGTTCAACTTCTGGGTCAGGAAGATCCCCTGGAGCAGGAAACGGCAACCCACTCCAGTATTCTTGCCTGGGAAATCCCATGGACAGAGGAGCCTGGTGGGCTACAGTCCATGGAGTTGCAAAGAACTGGATGAGACTTAGTGACTAAACAATATCTGCAAACCAGGAAGAAAGCTCTCAGAAGGGAGTCACATTGGTCAGCACCTTGATCTTGGAGTCCGTAGCCTCCAGAACTGTGAGAAATATACTCTTATTGTTTAAGCCACCCAGTCTATGGTATTTTGCTGTGGCAGCCCAAGCTGACTAATACACTGATGGTATAATTCAAGGCTGAATCTGAGCACCTGAGAACCATGAAAGCCAGTGGTATAGTTCTAGTCCAAAGAGCAGAACTCATCAAAAGTTGATGTATCACTTCAGCTCTGAAGACAAGGGACAAACCAGTGTCCCAGCTCAAAGGCAGTCAGGTAGGAGTTCCTTCTCCTGGTGGAGGTCAGTCTTCTCCACATAGGTTCTATCCAGGCCTTCGGTGGAATGGAAGAGGCACACCATATTAGAAACAGAACTCTTGCTTTATTCAGTCTGAATCAGATATTAATCACATGCTGAGGCACCCTCCTATATACATCAGGGATAATGTTTGATCAAATATTTAAGCACTTCATGGTCCAATTAAGTATTTGCATGGATTTAGGTCTACCTTTTTTTCCCCCTCTTTGTCTCTCTCTTTCCTATTTCTTTGGACTAGTTAACTTTCTCTCTCATTCCATTTTAATGAATTTATTATTTTTGGATCATAAATATTTTACAAGGTTTCGGTGATTGCTCTAGGAATATACTATACATACTTACCTTTTAACAGTCTAATGACAATTAATTTTTTAACCATTTTAAGTGTAGTGTGAAAACCTTAACCACTTTAAATGTTCCTTTACCCTCCCTTTCTTTATGCTTGGCTTATATGCTTTATCTACATACACCAAAAACTCTTTTAGAAAAAAGTAACTTTTTCTACAATGAAAAATACTCAAATAACTGAAAAAAATATTCTATTTACTCAGATATTTAACAGTTCTCTTTCCTTTCCTAAATTCCAAATGCTTTATGTTTACTTTTGGTAAAAATTTTTTCCTTCTTCGTGAACAACTGTTTCACAATTATTATAGAGCTGATATCAGGCAATGCTTAGTTTTCATCATCTTAGAGTATATTAATGTTACCTTTATTCATAAAGAATATCTCTACTGACTAAAATCCCTAGATTGACTTCTCTTTTTAGCACTTTAAAACTTTTGTTGCACATTCTTCTGGCCGCCATTGTTTTAGATGTGATATCCACAATAATTCAAATCATTGTTCTGTTATAGTTTACAGAACATAATTTGTCTCCAGCTGATTTTTAGAACTTTAGTTTTCAGTGGTTTGACTATACTGTCTCTGGACCAGAATTTCTCTATTTTATCCTGTTTGGGGTTTACTGAGTTTACTAAAGCCAAAGATTTCGATCTTTACATAAATCTGAGAAGTTTCAGCTGTTATTTTCTCAATTTTTTTCCTCATCACACTGTTTTTCTTCTCCTTCTGGGATGCCAGTGACATGAACTGTAATATTTTGGTATTGTTCAAGTCTCTGGGGTTATGTCCATTTATGTTGCAATCTATCTTTATATTTGGAGTAGATAATATATATTTAATGATCCTTTCCTTTGTCATCCCTATTCTGCTATTGAATCCACAGATTGAGTTTTATTATTCTCAATATTTTAATTTTTTAAATTTCTGTTTGGTTCTAATTTGATTTTTCTATGGCTTTGCTGACAATTTCTATCTTTATATTCATTCCAAGAGTGTTTGCCCTTCTTGCATCATTTTCATGATAGCTGCTTTAAAGTCCCTGTCAGATAATTATGACTTCTATGCTGCTTGGGTGTTGGTGTCTGCTGATATTCTTCTCCATGGCATATGGCTCTTCCTTTGCTAAGAAATTCTGCATTGTGTTCTAAATATTTTAAATATCATGATAGCCTATGTCTTGGTTAAATCCTTCAGTTCAGTTCAGTTCAGTTGCTCAGTCATGTCCAACTCTTTGTGACCCCATGGACTGCAGCACGCCACACTTCCCTGTCCTTCACCAACACCCAAAGCTTGCTCAAACTCATCCCCATTGAGTCAGTGATGTCATCCAACCATCTCATCCTCTGTCATCCCTTTCTCCTCCTGCCTTCAATCTTTCCCAGCATCAGGGTCTTTTCCAAAGAGTCAGTTCTTCACATCAGGTGGCCAAAGTATTGGAGTTTCCGCTTTAGCATCAGTCCTTTCAATGAATATTCAGGATTGATTTCCTTTAGGATTGACTGGTTTGATCTTGCAGTCCAAGGGACTCTCAAGAGTCTTCTCCAAAACCACAGTTCAAAAGCATCAGTTATTCAGTGCTCATCTTTCTTTGTAGTCCCAATTCTCACATCCATACATGACTACTGCAAAAACCATAGCTTTGACTAGATGGACCTTTGTCAGCAGAGTAATGTCTTTGCTTTTTAATATGCTGAAGAATGTTGATATATTGTTTAGCAGACAATCAACTCAGCTGGATTCAGGCCACAAATTCTTGACTGGCCTTTTGAGGGTTGTGGTTTTAATGTCAGTTCCATTTTTCAAAGCTTTTGAAATGCTATTTATATCTGTCCTGAGTTTGCTACACCCAGTAGCTAGTCTGAGATTGGTAGTAGTCTATGTCTTGTTTCAGTTCTCAGACATTTTGTTATAATGTTTGGGATCAGGTCCATATATATAAAACTCAGGAGTTAGCCCAAGAGCTTATGAGCAACTTGATGGATCATTTCTCCAAATCTCTCCCTCTCTCTTGATAGCCCCAGTACTTTCTGTCCAAAATACTGGGGATTTAGTTATCTTTTCTGCTATACACTTTAAATTACTGAATTCTCATCCAGGCTAAGGAAAAGGAGAACAAAGAAAGGGAAAATAAACGGACTTGCCCAACCTCCATGGGACCAGAGATTCTATGACAGGAAAGAAAAGTTATCTTCCTCCAGAGGGAAAGGGTTGTAGGCTCCACACTGTGGTTACTGCTGCTAATAGGATATACCTTTCCTCTCCCTCAAGCCTGAAATTAAAGTTTTTTAGATCCTTCTCTGTGCTTATGCCTACTTAAAATTTCACAATGAGCTGAGTCCAAATCTTGGATTATTGGAGGGGAATAAAAAGATAAATTTACTGTTAGTTTGGTTGTACATCACATTCTGGTTTTTCTTCAACTGGTCTTCTACTAACTCCTCATAGTCCTGAACACTTGCTCGATGTATTCTGCTCAAATTTTATAGCTGCATTCAGTGACAGAGAGAGTATAGAGTATAAACTGTGCTTTACCATGTCTTATCAAAAATAAAAAAAAAATAAACTTACTAATCATGTTAAAAATAATAAAATATAACAACCATAATTTGTGCAAAAAGTTGTGCCATATTGGATTTCTATTTAAGCTATGATAGTTTTCTCTTCATTTTAAGGTAAGATCTTTTAGTATAAGATATTTATAAGAATATAAATCATACCTGTTCCAACTCAGTCATTTGATACAACAAATATTTATAGAACAGTTACTTTAAGAAAGGCAATTTACTAGGCACCACAAGGTTTAAAACTTATTTTGTGTGGTAGTAGAGGCAAACCAGTCATGCATCAGTGTGGAATCCAATGTACAGAAGATTCTCCATTGTCAATATGACAATTGTTTTACTTGGGAAGATCCAAATATATTTGTTATCTAATTTTAGCTTAGTGTTCTTAACTCAGCAGGCATTCATGTTTATAGTATTTAAGAAAAATTATTATTTTGACAGATTGATAAGCTATTTCTTAAAAACTCTGTGTTAGGTCTATTTCTTCATCAAATTGCTGCAAAGTATTCATATTTTACCTCTCTGATTTTTTATTCTATCTTGGTAATTATTCACTTTATCTTCCTTTTTTATGAGGACTGGATAGTTGAGTCATATTTTGCCATATTACTAAAGATATTTTTCTGACTTACCATATTATAAATTATTTTATTCACTTTTTAGGGGGAAAAATTAGCAAATTCAACATATGAGCAGGATTTATTAACTAAGTCTGCAAAATCAGACTGTACGTGAACAAAAGACTTAAGAAGACTTCTAATTGAAAGTGACAAAAATTTTCCTTCTTACCAGTATGTTTAAAGATTAGGACTAGAAGGGAGGATGAAGACAGTGAGGTAGGAGGACCGGGAACTCACCTACCCAGACAAGCAAATCAAAAATACAACTACATGTGAAAAATTCTCACAGAAAACCAACTGGAAACCAGAGGGAGCTCTCTCATACAACCAAAGCTGCAAGAAAAATCTACGTGCTACCAGGTAGGAGAGGACCAGTTGCTCTGGGAGGGATCTGTGAAGGAAAGGACAGCCACACACTAGAATCTTGCCTGGCGATCCCCTCTTGCATGCTGAGAGGTCCCCTGGGACAGACAGAGGAGCTAGAGGGGCCTGGATTCTGCTTGCAAGGAGTGTGCATGTCCTGGCTTACTAGCAGTCAGGGTGGAGTGAGATTTGTGCTGATGGCTGCCATAATCCTATACTTCCCAGCCCAAATGCTCACCAGGAACGGCTGCAGTGGTGTGGCACTAAATCTCAGAGGATGGCCCCTGGGATAGAACTTGGTCTAGCTTTGCAGAAACAGCCCTAAAGGCCTGAGGTGTAGTCCTGACCACAACTCAGAGCTCACTATCAGCATGCACCCAGCAGGGGTGGGTCAGACCACAGTGGACCTTATCAGTGTGCATATAAGATGGCACCATGGTGGTGCACATGTTAGGTGGACACAGCTGGGGAGGAGGACACAGTGGTTCATTTCCATGCAGGAACACTCCACCCACCCCAAACCACAGCTTGAAGCTGGAATGTGGTGAACGAGACCTGGGAGAGGCCTCCAACAGGTGACAACCCAGGTCTCAGGCTGCAGCACAACACTCTTGATATATGTAGCCACAAAAACTCTATCCCTGGCCCGTTCCACACCACAGCCTTGCACTAGGTCTGGGATGAACACAACGAAGAAAGGTACATGTCCTTGTGCTGTTTTTGGACAGAACTGTGGAAGCTTGCATAGGCGACACAGGGGTTGACCACATAAGCCTCATTTGTTTCAGCAGTCACTTTTGGGACAGGGCATGCACTCGAGGGCAATAGAGCCGTACTGAACCCAACCAGCAGGGATTCTGCTCCAAACACTAGGGGAGTGTATAGCTGTATTGACCAAAGAGGAGACCTTGCCCAACATCCAGTGCAGTCCCTGGATACTGTAACACCGATCACACCCCCTATCCAGGGCAATGATGGGCAGCACACTCTGAGGATAAACCTGATGTGAAATCATACTGAAAACAGCCCTCACATCAAAAAATACTGGACTCACAGAGTCCACACAGGGATACTCCCACTTAAAAAACCTCTTCAAGAGCACAGTAGATGGATGGACCTAGGGATTATCATATTAAGTGAAGTAAGTCAGAGAAAAACAAATATTAATACCATATGATATCACTTATATGTGAACTAAAATATGATACAAGTGAAACGAACAAATCCGTACAGAGAAAAAACTTGTCACTGGCAAGGGGGATGGAGTGGGGGAGGGATGGATGAGGAGTTTCAGATCAGCAGACACAAACTATTATATATAGAATGGCTAAACAACAAGGTCCTACTGTATATAACACAGGGAACTATAGTCAATATCTTGTGACAAACCATAATGGGAATGAATATGAAAAATGTATATATATATATATGTGTGTGTGTAACAATCATTCTGCTGTATAGCAGAAATCAACAACATTGTAAATCAAGTATACTTCAATAAAATAAAAAAAATTTTAAAGACCACAATAGATAAATGCTTCTCATAAATTCAGAGAGACTGAGGAAATAAAACCAAAAAGCAAAGGAAATACTTGCAACTAAAGAACAAGAGAAATCCCCGGAGAGTAAAATAATGAAACAGACCTCACATGTCTATTAAACTCTGTGTTCTTTATATAAAGAAGGTCATAAAATTGACACATCTCTAGCCAGGCTCACCAAGAAGAAAAAAGAGAGGACCCAAATAAAAAAGAAATGAAAGGGAAATATAACAACTAATATCACAAGAAATACAAAAAAAATCATAAGAGAAAATTATGGACAGTTATATGTGAACAAACTGGACAATCTAGAAGAGACAAGTTTCTAGAAACATACAGCCTGTCAAAATTGAATCAAGAAGAAACAGATAATTTGAATTGACTGATCACTGGAAGTCAAATGGAATCAATTTGTAATTTAAAAAACAAAATAAAACAATAAGAACTCCTTAGAAACAAAAGCTCAGTACCAGACAGCTTCACTACAAAATTCTATCAATCCCACAAAGAACTTACACCTATTCCTCCCAAACTATTCCAAAAGATTGAAGAGGAAGGAACTCTCCCAAATTCTTTCTGTGGAAGCCATGATCACTCTGACACCAATACCAGCAGATGCTACAAAAAAGTAAACTATGTGGCAATATCTTTGATGGATATAGATGTAAAAATTTTCAACAAAATATTAGCAAACCAAATCCAAAAATACAAAAGAAAGAAAGTAAAGTCGCTCAGTTGTGTCCAGCTCTTTGTGACCCCATGGACTGTAGCCCACAAGGTTCCTCCATCCATGGGATTCTCCAGGCAAGAATACTGGAGTGGGTTGCCACTTCCTTCTCCAGGGGGATCTTCCTGACCCTGGGATCGAACCCAGGTCTCCCGCATTGCAGGCAGACGCTTTAACCTCTGAGCCACCAGGGAAGCACAATTTTAAAAAAATACATAAAAGGCTCACATACCATGATTAAGTTAGATTAATTCCAGGGTGGCAAGGATGGTTTAATATATGCAAATCAATCAGTGTGATACACCACAATAAGAAAAGGAAAGACAAAAAAACACACACTCCTCTCAATAGACTCAGCAAAAGCACTTGATAAAATCTAACATCCTCTCATGATGAATAACTCTCACCAAAGCGGCTATAGAGGGAACATACTTCAGCATAATAAAAGCCAATTTTGGCAAACCCATAGCCAATATAATATTCAGCAGTGAAAAGCTGAAAATCTTCCCCCTAAACTCAGGGGCACGACTAGATGCCCACTCTTACTACTACTATTCAATATACTATTGGAGCTCCTAGGCACAGAAATCAGATAAGAAAAGGTATCCAAATTGGAAGGGAAGAGGTAAAACTATCACTATTGCAGATGACATCATATTCTAAACAGAAAACCCTAAAGGCTTCACACAAATCTATTAGAACTAATAAATGAATTCAGCAAGGTAGCAGAATACAAGATTAATAAAAAGAAAATATGTTGCATTTTTAACTATCAGTGAAATATTGGAAAGAGAAAGTAAGAAAACAATTTGTGTGTGTGTGTGTGTGTGTGTGTGTGTATAATATCTTGGAGCTTCCCAGGTGGCACAGTGGTAAAGAATTCACCTGCCAATGCAGGAAATACAAGGTACATGGGTTCAATCCCTGGGTCAGGAAGATCCCCTGGAAGAGGAAATGGCAACCCACTCCAGTATTTTTGCCAGGAAAATTTCATGGATGAAGGAAACTGGTGGGCTACTGTAGCTCTGTCTCCTGCATCTCTTGCATTGCAGGTGGATTCTTTACCCACTGAGCCACCTGGGAAGCATGTAAACTCAGCCAAGAAGGTTAAAACTATAAAATACTGATAAAACAAATTGAAGGATGATACAAAGAAATGGCAAATATCCTCTGCTCTTGGATTGGAAGAATTGATATTGTTAAAATAGCCATACTACTCAAAGCAATGTACAGACTTAACGTGATCTCTATCAAAATACTCATGACATTTTTTACAGAACAAGAATAAATAATCATAAAATGTACATGGGGCCAACAACGACACAGAATTGCCAAGGCAATCCTGAGGGAAAAGATCAAAGGTGGAGTTATAAACTTTCCAGCCTCTGGACAATACTACAAAGCCACAGTAATCAAAACAGCATGGTATTGGCATAAAAACCTTGATATGGATCAGTGGAACAGAGAATCCAAAAACAAATCCACACATCTAGTCAATTAGTCTACTACAAAGGAAGCAAGGCTACACAGTGAAGAAAAGACTCTCTTCAACAAGTGGAGCTAGAAAAGCTAAAGCTACATATAAATCAGTGAAATTGGAACACTCCCTCACACCACATATAAAAATTAACTCAAAATGGCTTAAAGACTTGACATAAGACATAAAATGGCATAAGACATGACACCATCAAACTCTTAGAACATAAGCAAAACATCCTCAGACATAAATAATATTAATTTTTTTAGATCAATCTCCCAAGGCAAAAGAAATAAAAGAAAATATAACAAATAGAACCAAAGCAATCTTATAATCTTTTGCACAGCCAAGGAAACTATAAACAAGAAGAAAAGGCAGCCTATGGACTGGGAGAAAATATTTGCAAACAATGCAACCAATAAGGGGTTAATTACCAAAATACAGAAGCTCATAGAAGTCAATATAAAAAATAAGCCCAAAACATGAAACTCAATCAAAAACCGATTGAACACCGAAATGGAAATCTCTTGAAAGAAGATATATATATAGATATATAGATATATATATGGCTAAAAGGCACTTGAAAAGATGCTTGGCACCATTAATTATTAGAGAAATGGAAATCAAAACCACAATGAATTATCTCCTCACACTGGTCACAATGGCTATCATCAAAATGTGTTAAAATAATAAATGCTGTAAAGGGTGTGAAGAAACAGGGACCCTGATACATTTCTTGTGGGGATGTAAAATGATGCAGCCACTATGGAAAACATGGATATTCCTTTAAATACTAAAAATAGAGCTATCATATGACCCAGCAATCCCACTCCCGGCCATGGATCTGGAAGAAATGAAACTAAAATAATTCAAAAAAATACGTGCATCTCAGTGTTCATAGCAGCACTATTTACAATAGCCAAGACATGGAAACAACCCAAGTGCCCATCAAAGACTATTTGTTTAAGAAAAGTGGTGTGTGTATTGTGTGTGTGTGTGTTTGTGTATGTGTGTATACATATACATGGTTTGTCTGTACATACACACACACTGGAATATTACTCAGCAATAAAAAGGAATAAAACAATGACATTTGCAGCAACATGGATGGAGCTAAAGAGTATCATACTAAGTGGAGTCCGAGAAAGACAGATACTATGTGCTCTCACTTATATGCTTGCCTGCCCACTCTCTTGCTCTTACCTTTGCCTAGAAAACAATGCTTTATATAAGGGGAGTTTCTTCGTCCTGGATGCTAGAATGAGAAGACACGACTAGGAGAGGTGCAGCCAACCCTCACTAGTTTCAGCTTACCATAAATAGCAGCAGCTGTCATGTCAACCTGAATAAGAAATAAATCATTGTTACAAGCTATTGATATTAGCAAGTCATTTATTACCACAGTATTATATTGAATACATTGAAAGTTGATATTTAAGGTGGAATTTAACACTGACACTTTATTGCCATTGCCAGGGAATCCTTTTTATAAGCAAAACCAATCTGTAATACACCCCAAATGCTTTCAAAACACGTTTAGAAACTACTTACACAAATATTCGCCTGATGGCACAAAGTATACTTTTGAGAGAAGAAAACTACAAAAAGTAAATATTAATAGAAGATGGAGATTCTACACATATTTTAGCTTTTTGCTCAAAGCCAACACTGTAAAAACTCAAACTTGCATGTATCAAAAACTTTAGAACATGGAAGAACCTACATAATATTATCCAGCCCCTTAGTTTCATAACCAGTGCATCCATGGCTCAAGGATGTTAAATGGTCTGTGGAAGAAGTAAGCTAAAAGGCTACATTATAGTCAGGTCTCCTAACTTACAGTGTAGTTTACTGTCTTCTACACAATGGTAACAATAATGATAATAGCTAACTCTTATTCCACACTTACTATGAACAACATTGTTTTAAGTGTTTTATACAAACACTCATTCAATTCTATTTCATTCAGTTAATCCACTTAATCCTCACCAATGAAAAAACAATAATGAGGTAAATATTAATAGCTAATGTTAACAAATACTGATCTTAAGCTACATAACTTACCCATGATCACAAGCATTAAATGATCAATACAATTTCACAGCCTCATACTTTATCACTGGGTCAGTCTGCCTCACTCTTAGTGTTCCATGACATGCTAAGACATCTGAACTATAACCAGAATGCTCTTTACTTTCTGAGGGCCATCATGTCTTTTTTTTTTTTTTCTTAGAAAGATCACAATGTTGTTTTAAACTGAATTAAATTATTTTGAGAGATGCATCACCTTCCAAATTACTACCTACTCCAATCAAAACCATCTACTCAGAAGACAGTTTTTTATGGGGGGAAGGGTATTATTTTTGGTTTGTTTTGTTGCTTTAACTTAAAATGTTCTCTTCAAGAATACTGGAAATTATTATCTTTCTAAATTCCATATATATGTGTACGTGAGACAACAAAAGAGACACAGACATATAGAACGGACTTTTGGCTTCTGAGGGAGAGGGAGAGGGAGAGGGTGGGATGATTTGGGAGAATGGCATTGAAGCATGTATACTATCATGTAAGAAATGAGGCGCCGGCCTATGTTCGATGCAGGATGCTTGGGGCTGGTGCACGGGGATGATCCAGAGAGACGTTGTGGGGTGG
>SJYV01055904.1:588446-608719 GCA_006410875.1 Neotragus pygmaeus
TTTTTTTTTTTTTTAATTTATTTATTTTTAAATTTAACTTTACAATACTCTATTGGGTTTGCCATACACGGTTCTTTACCACTAGCAACACCTGGAAAACCTGTAGCCCTCTTTTATTCCAACTTTATACATTCTTTGAGAACCTAGGATAGGATTGGATGTATGGATGTACTGGATGTCATGTATGGATGTGAGAGTTGGACTATAATGAAAGCTGAGCACAGAAGAATTGATGCTTTTGAGCTGTGGTGTTGGAGAAGACTCTTGAGAGTCCCTTGGGCTGCAAGGAGATCCAACCAGTCCATCCTAAAGGAAGTCAGTCCTGAATGTTCATTGGAAGGACTGATGTTGAAGCTGAAACTCCAATACTTTGGCCACCTGATGCGAAGAGCTGACTCATTTGAAAAGACCCTGAAGCTGGGAAAGATTGAAGGCGGGAGGAGAAGGGGATGGTAGAGGATGAGTTGGTTGGATGGCATCACCAACTCAATGGACATGAGTCTGAGTAAACTCTGGGATTTGGTGATGGACAGAGAGGCCTGGCGTGCTGCAGTCCATGGGGTCGCAAAGAGTTGGACACAATTGTATGACTGAACTAAACTGAGGATATGATTATGATTAAGTACAATGCAGATATTCAATGCTTGATAGATGGATGGATGTATGAATAGAACTAAATAATGGGTATCCTCCTGTTTACATTCATTCAATTTATATGTCAGGCACTTTCTCGGGTGCTCAAGATACAGTTGTGAACAAAGCAGAAAAGAAAATATGTTTTCCAGTGTTCTCATTTTGTTTACAGTAAAGGTTTTGTTCAACTACCAAGTTCAGGCTCACGTCATTTCTCAAACAGGAGCATACTGACCTCAAATTTGTACCTTCTAAGTTACTGCCAAAGGAAAATTATTAAGATCTATATCTGATTTGTTATTTTACATAAAATATTTTTGATATTTAATGTCCTTAAGTTTGTGCTTAGCACTCAGTCATGTCTGACTCTTTATTACTCCGTGGACTGTAGCCCACCAGGCTCCTCTGTCCATGGGGATTCTCCAGGCAAAAATACTGGAGTGGGTTGCCATGCCCTCTTCCAGGGGATCTTCCCATCCCCAGGATTAAATCCAGGTCTCCCACATTGCAGGTGAATTCTTTACTGTCTGAGCCACCAGTCAAGCCCAGGAATACTGGAGTGAGTAGCAGCTCCCTTTTCTAGGGGATCTTCCCAACCAGGAATCAAACCCAGGTCTCCTGCATCATGGATTCTTAACCAGCTGAAATACCTGTACACTTGTTGGCATGGTTGAATGACCACATCTCTGACCTTAATAACCTACGCTCTAGTCATGTAAATGTTTTCTTTTCACTTCTCTCACTGTGTCTTTGCATAAGGGATTCCTTCAGTCTCTAAGATCCTTCCTCTTTTCAATCTCCATCCACAATATCTGCTTGTAGAATTCTCTTTATTCTTTCTTCTTTGCTCCTTAAGAAATCTCTTGACATTTTCTTGTCCTGTTAGACAGAGGTAAAATTTTCTTCTCGGACTTGTGTATTAATTTGTGTCTCTAAGCTGAGTCTTGGTACAGATTATGCACTCATAGACAGTAGAATAATCAGAGGTATAATACCAAGTAAGGTGGTCTGAAAGATCCTATTCAGGAGGGAGACAAGGGAAGAGTAAGATGTACAAAAGCAGAATTGGAACTCGGTGTTCAGAAGTAAAGATTGCCAGGGCTAGGAGCCAGCTACAAAATTCAGAGCTACCTACCAAGCAACACTCCGGATCTCATCCCCACCCAGATCCTACAGGCATGTACCCTTCAGGGGCTAGGTACAAAAGGGCTGTAAACCACTAGCTGGATGACCCAAATCTATACAAAGAGAGTCAATGACCAAGAACACTGGAAATGGGGAAAACTTCTGCCCTCAAATTCAAAAAATGTATGACAAATTTTGAATTCTGTTTAATCCTCAGTAGACTAGACTAATAGTGTTGTCACTTAATTTGCTACATGACACAGGCTGCTGATTGGAGCTAGTTTGAGTGTAAACAAGGACACTTTCTCAAAAAGAAAAAAAGCTTGTTACATTTTTTGTTAAAAATCCCATTTGTCCTTTTAGGCAGTGGGGCCCTCAAGGCCACACTAAATTCTTTTCTGCATGGCCCATCAGAGGCACAGAAAATTCTATTTTAATAATAAGTTAACAGTTTTCAGTGAGTAGTAGTCACACAAAGCATTCTTCAGTCCTTAAACATGTACTCTTTGTTTGAGGTTATAATGGGTTTTGTTGCCATGAGAACATTTTGCCAATTAAAAGTCTGTGAAGAAAATAATCTAAAGATGTTACATCCAAATAGCAAATAGATTAGCTCAAAATCAATTAATAAGCTTATATTGCATAGACAAATGATATTTTTAAAAATTTGTGTGTCTGATTGTTAAATTGAATCATTGATGTACAATATTATCCAGGTTATAGGTGTACAACATAGTGATTCACTATTTTTGAAGGTTATATTCCATTAATAGTTACTACAGAATATTGGCTATATTTGCTGTGCTGTAGAATATATCCTTGTAGTTTATTTTATACATGTTAGTTTGTACCTCTTAATCCCCTACTCCTCTTATCCCTCCCCACTCTCCTCCCATTACTGTCAACCACTAGGTTATTCGATACACCTGTGAGTGCTTCTTTTTTGCTATAGTCACTGGTTTATTTTTTAGATTCCACATATAGGTGCAATCATTCATACAGTGTTTATCTTTCTCTCTCTGACATTTCACTGAGCATTTCTTATTTCCTCTTTCTCGGCGTATTATTTCAATTTGGTGGAGCGTCTTCTGACACTTTCTTGAGAATGGTGCACAGGCAGAAGAGCACAAGACACAGAGTAGAAAGGCCCCGAGCTCACCGCCTCTCACAGGCACACCAAAATCGCACAACTTTTGGTAGAACAATGAACGATAAAAAGAACAGACTCTGTCAGAAGAGATCTTCCACAATTACAGACACAAAGAAGGAACCCCAATGAATTGGGAAGAAGTGGCAGACTCGTGATGTCGTCTAGTCCCATACCCCGGGGTGGGCAACCCACAAACTGGGGAATAATTACATTGCACAGTTTCTCCCAAAGCACTGAGAACTCTGAGCCCCACGATGGGCTCCCCAGCACCAGAAAAATAAGCCCCCAGATCATTTGGCTTTGAAGGCCAGCAGGACTTCCTTTCAGGAGTCCCAGAGCCTGTGGGAAACAGAGACTCTACTCCTAAAGGAGACACACACAATCTCACACACTCCAGGACCCAGGGAAGGAGTAATTTGATAGCAGCCCGGGTCAGACCTAACTGCAGGTCCTGAGAGCCTCGCAGAGAGGCAGGAGGCAACTGCAGTTCACCCTGGGGATGGAGACACTGACGGCAGCCATTTTTAGAAGCTCCTTCTACCGCATGGACATTAAAGCTGGCGGGCACCATTGTAGGATCCTCCTTCTAGCTTCTTAGCCCCAGGACCTAGCCTTGACTTGGTCCAGCAGCCTTTAGGCACCAGTGCTGAGACACCTTAGGCCGAGAAACTAACTGAGCAGCCCTACCCATTAGCAGGCTGCCCTAAGACACCTGGAGCTCACAGCTACCTCTAAACACCACCCTGCCCACTCCATCCACAAGTGGGAAAGCAGCAGTTCCAGAATGCCCTGGGTCCTAGCTCTGCCCTCCAGGGAGCAGCCAACTGAGGCAAGAAAACCACAACCCTGCAGCCTGTAGACTCAGCTTGCCCACCAGGTCAGACCCTGCCCTGAACCAGTAGGGCCCCAGCCCTGCTGATCAGCAGGCTAATACAAGCTCCAAGAATGCCCAATCCTATACTCAACTGTTATACACAACTCAGGGGCTCCCTGCCCCGACCTAAGTACCACCAATGATCCAACATCAGCTCGGGGACCATGGGTTCTACAATCAGACTCCAGGACCCAGCTCTGCCCATCCTGAGGCTAAATCCTGGATCTGGCCTCACCCACTGGGTAGGCAGTAGCCCCTGGAGTCCTCTAGACCCTGCCTCTGCCTACCAGCGAGCCAGCACTTGCCCTGGATTCTGCAGTCAGCTGCCTCATGACCTGGTCCCACCAACCATTGCCCAGAAGCCTCTGCACAAGGCAGGGCTTGGCTTCTTAATTCTTTATTTTTCATCCCATGAATGGATTATTCTAATATAATTTATAATTATTATCCAAATATATGAGCTTTTCTCTTAGAATGGACTTCCTAGATATTTCAAAGTATTTTGCCCCTATTGCTCTGTGCAATACTGATTCAAGGAAATAGTAACAGATGTACCATGTGAGGACATACATTTTAGAAGCACAGAAATTCAGATCTTTCTCTCTAAAAGATACACAGTGCATATCAAAATATTAAGACTCCAAGAAGTCCTATGTGGGGAGAAGGTGATTTTTAACACATAGATCTCCAAAAAGTTCATCATAAAATACTTCCTTTGTAACAAGTTAATAATCTTTGAGCAGGGGCTCCGGTGGAAAGCAGTTTAAGAGATTTCTTCAAAAGAATAGTGATTGTTTTCTTTAGGAAGACATGGAACCAAATACAGTAAAATTATGATAGACCTTGGAGTCAGAGGTCATAGGTTCAAACCATTGTATCTGGGAAAGTTCTTTAACCTCTCTGAAGATTAGAGAGACAGACTCACAGGCATAAGGTTTTTTGGCTTTTGTTTTTTTTTAACTTTGTAATCCCCTCTCACATTCTGAGGATGGACTGAGTACTAGACTATGGCCCAGCTGGGGTTGACCATCCCTTAACAAGTGGTGTGCCTCGTGGGTAGCACCTGTGTTTCTGGGGAGCCAGGTGGGGTAGAGTGATATCAAGACTAGGCTGAAGATCAGTGGGGAAGTGGTTATTCCACCCACACATTCTCACATGCTGCAAAACGCAGCTGGTGATTATTCTCTCAAGAGAAGGCTACTACCACGCATACAAATGAAAGTACGTTCTGGTGTCTTATTTGGCACGTGTGCCTTACTTACTGACCACCCCCCCCCACCCCCCAAGGGAGCAAAGGAAGGACGATGTTTTCTCCCTTTCTGTGAAACAATCATAAAGTTCCCCAGAAGAGTTAAGGTCAATTATTTTCAAATCTAATACCTGGAAATTTCTTTAGGCTATAAGCACAGTATCCTCTAGAAGATTTTTCTTCTGTATTATCCAATGCTAGCTACACATCAAAATGTTAAATGACTTTGAAAACTTCTACATTTCATGAACAGATACGTGTTCTCACAAATTTTAAACAGATGAGGTTTTAACCGAACAGCCCTTTCTACCACTTTCCTCTCTGGCTCTGTTGTAAGAAATGACTACTGTGGACAGACATTTTGGTGAAAGATGTGTCCTGATTAGAACGGAGCTTAGTCTAAGAATAGCAGCACGCTGTGCCCCTCACGCCCTTCCACTTCATTCACCATTCCATCCACTACCAGTGACCAAGTAAGAGCCTAAGGACCTACCAGGCAAGCCATTTCTTCTTTAGAAAAAAATCCACTTAGTCAATTTTCCTCATAAATCCAATGGAGCTTCATAAAGATTACAGCAAATTGAGGAAAATAGGTTAAAACCTGCAAAAGATTGAAAATTAAATGCTCAAAATAAAACCACAATTTTCCGCTTGGCAATCTAGAGTTAATGACATGGGGTCTGGGACCTACATATTTCTAGGGAGTAGTTCTGTAGTCAAACCCCAGGTCAGACTGTGGCTGGTAGGGTGCCTCCAGATGGCATGGATGGATGCCAGGGTTGAATAAGCACACAGAAAGCTCTAGAAATAAAAAGGCAACCTGGCGACATTACTTATCCGTTTCTTTTTCTTCTCTGTCATTCCTTCGCCCTTCCTCCCTTCTTTCCTTCCCTCCCTCCATCCCCGGCCTTTGCCCCCTCTCTATAAAGAGAATATGAAACAGTTCCAGATGGTAAGCAAGTGGCCAGACTCAAACAAGTTGCTAAGCTTGCTGGCAGGAGAGAANACTATGGCCCAGCTGGGGTTGACCATCCCTTAACAAGTGGTGTGCCTCGTGGGTAGCACCTGTGTTTCTGGGGAGCCAGGTGGGGTAGAGTGATATCAAGACTAGGCTGAAGATCAGTGGGGAAGTGGTTATTCCACCCACACATTCTCACATGCTGCAAAACGCAGCTGGTGATTATTCTCTCAAGAGAAGGCTACTACCACGCATACAAATGAAAGTACGTTCTGGTGTCTTATTTGGCACGTGTGCCTTACTTACTGACCACCCCCCCCCACCCCCCAAGGGAGCAAAGGAAGGACGATGTTTTCTCCCTTTCTGTGAAACAATCATAAAGTTCCCCAGAAGAGTTAAGGTCAATTATTTTCAAATCTAATACCTGGAAATTTCTTTAGGCTATAAGCACAGTATCCTCTAGAAGATTTTTCTTCTGTATTATCCAATGCTAGCTACACATCAAAATGTTAAATGACTTTGAAAACTTCTACATTTCATGAACAGATACGTGTTCTCACAAATTTTAAACAGATGAGGTTTTAACCGAACAGCCCTTTCTACCACTTTCCTCTCTGGCTCTGTTGTAAGAAATGACTACTGTGGACAGACATTTTGGTGAAAGATGTGTCCTGATTAGAACGGAGCTTAGTCTAAGAATAGCAGCACGCTGTGCCCCTCACGCCCTTCCACTTCATTCACCATTCCATCCACTACCAGTGACCAAGTAAGAGCCTAAGGACCTACCAGGCAAGCCATTTCTTCTTTAGAAAAAAATCCACTTAGTCAATTTTCCTCATAAATCCAATGGAGCTTCATAAAGATTACAGCAAATTGAGGAAAATAGGTTAAAACCTGCAAAAGATTGAAAATTAAATGCTCAAAATAAAACCACAATTTTCCGCTTGGCAATCTAGAGTTAATGACATGGGGTCTGGGACCTACATATTTCTAGGGAGTAGTTCTGTAGTCAAACCCCAGGTCAGACTGTGGCTGGTAGGGTGCCTCCAGATGGCATGGATGGATGCCAGGGTTGAATAAGCACACAGAAAGCTCTAGAAATAAAAAGGCAACCTGGCGACATTACTTATCCGTTTCTTTTTCTTCTCTGTCATTCCTTCGCCCTTCCTCCCTTCTTTCCTTCCCTCCCTCCATCCCCGGCCTTTGCCCCCTCTCTATAAAGAGAATATGAAACAGTTCCAGATGGTAAGCAAGTGGCCAGACTCAAACAAGTTGCTAAGCTTGCTGGCAGGAGAGAACCTGCTTGGTGGTGACACACAAGTACAGAATCCCCAGAGTCCTGCTTCCTGGTGAAGTTGGAGAGAATGAACCAACAATAGAGAAATGAGTACTGTAATTTATCTTGGAGGCCATTTAGGTTGTTTATCCCAAACTACATTTTGATTCCAGTTACAGTTTAATTATGAGTATTTGTTCTCTAACAGAGACTAAACAAAGGGTAACTATTTTCTTTTATCTTTTTCTTTGTTATGAAAATTTCAGTTTCATGTTTGCCTCTCCTCTCTCCTTAAATAGAGTCTCACGCGATGTAAACGCGTTTCAGCTCAATTTCTTCCCATTCGCCATGAAGTCTCTAAAACAAACAATGAAAAAAGAGCAGAAGTTTTTAACATCTAAGAAACGTGTGACTTAATAAGGCCTATGTATTTCTTTAAGCTTTTATTGCATATATTTGACAGGTCTTTTCAGTTTTAA
Source organism: Neotragus pygmaeus (assembly GCA_006410875.1). Lineage (NCBI taxonomy): Eukaryota > Metazoa > Chordata > Mammalia > Artiodactyla > Bovidae > Neotragus > Neotragus pygmaeus. Next base: position 596,191 of record SJYV01055904.1, read on the forward strand.
AGAAAATACCATCAAGTCTCTCTGGGTATCAAACTCACAACAGAAATGTTCAGAAGGAAGGAAACACAGGGAGTCTAGATGCCCCTCTCCAGCAATAACTGGCAAGCTGTTTTTGTTTCTTATTATGAAATAGGAAGTGATAAAGATACAGAAGGAACGTGGCTGACAGTCTCTTTGTGTACTGCACATAGCTTTTTTCCCAGGCCAGCGATGATGGATTTGCCTGGTCTCAGAGTCCATCCTCTAGTTACAAAATGAGTTCAATGTCTGGTTTTGCAACTATTCCAATGTTATTTTCAATACACAATTTTTATCAAATATGTTGCTAAAGAGAATTTTCTTCCATCTAGAATATCCTGCACTGTTCCAGATTGGATTGAAGCTGAAATCAAAACCCACATTGAGTAACTAATAATTGAAAATTTTTAAATATATAAACCATTGTAACAATGTTTTTAAAACTCTTAATACATAGGATGCATAATTTTAATATTTAACTAATTCATTTTTTCTAAATACCATAAGAGTAATATATTTTAATTGTTTTCATTTATTACTTGCATTATTGATCAGGGTTTTTTTTTTGTTTTCAAACGTCCTTTACTTGGAGGTCAATTCTTTGTTTTTTGACCATTCTCCTAAACGACCTTATTTCCACTCCAGCATGTGTTTTTGATTCTCTTGCTTTTTATTTTGTCATGAAAGGTTTTCATATTCCAGTTCAGATCAACTATGGCTGCCACATGGTTTCAACAACACTATAAACCACAGTTGATAAAAATTTACTGAACACATAAGAAACCAGCACAGTTTTAGTTCATCAATTATAATCTGCATTTCACTCTAAATATAACAGTAAATGTAGAATCTATCAAGTTGGTTTTATTTTCAAAAATTTATCTTTGAACAGAGAAGGGTACTTTTAAATATACACATGCCCTATGTCCAGTTCTTATTGAGCCAGATTCACACTCCACATATTCCACTTGACTCCACAAGTTAATAGGTAAGGTTGAGGGATCTGGATTTGCAAAATTCCAGATTTAAATCTCAATTTACCTATTTACTAACTCTTAGATGTTCAAATCACTTAAAAGTCTGAAGCTCATTTTTCCAACCCTAAAATAGGGATATTTACCTCATAGAGGGGGCCATGAGGATGATAAAATATAAATTTATAAACATATATATATTAAAAATTAGAAATACTCAGAAAATATAGGGAATATGATAACTGTAGTTCTTGTTAATTTGACAGGGCTTCCCTGGTGGCTCGGACAGTAAAGAATCTGCCTGCAGTGTGGTAGACCCATATTCTATCCCTGGGTTGGGAAGGTCCCCTGGAGAAGGGACTGGCAATTCACTCCAGTATTCTTGCCTAGAGAATTCCATGGACAGAGTTACATACTGTAGTTGGCAGCACAATAAAAAATTTTATTGGATTTTTTAAATTCAATAAATTTGAATATTTTAAATGGCATGTTACTTCAATGGATTTGTAACTTAGCAAAAGATGTTATTCTATCAAGAAAGTCAATATATTACTTAGGCATTGACTTCTTGAAAACTATATTTAAAGGAAAGTTTTCCTGTTCCATAAAGACAGCTACAAGATTTTAATATAATCATTAAAAGAAGAAACATTCTCAGTTTCTCAACTTGAAACACTTAAAGTGCCATAGGAAAAACTCTGAAAGGAAGTTACTTTACAGATATTTGTGAGCTCCTGGATCTACACTGGGGACCTCATTGATACTGACTACATATTTTTTTTAAAAACTGATTCTTCTATAAGGCCATGTAAATTTTAATTTGAAATATGGTTATATTTTTCCTGAATAAATTTCAGGATAAATAAAAGATAGTCTACTTCGATATTATAGGAAAGGTGAACAGTAAATCATCTTTCTCAAAGCTTATTTTAAACATATTAATCTGCATTTATTTGGTGTATGTGCCACTCATATGGTCATGAGTTCACACACATTTAGAATTCTGCAATTTAACTTACAGCAAGGTACCCACAAGGGCACCTTCATTGATACCAGCAGGCCTCCCACTCTAACATTCAATAAGTGAGTTAATTTTGTTGTTCTTCAATTGCTTAATCATGTCTGACTCTTTGTGACCCTGTGGACTGTAGCCTGCCAGGCTCCTCTGTCCTCTGCTATCTCCTGGAATTTGCTCAAACTCATGTCCATTGAGTCAGTGATGCTATCTAACCATCTCATCTTCTGCCACCCCCTTCTCCTCCTGTTCTCAATCTTTCCCAGCATCTGGATCTTTTCTAATGAGTCACCTCTTATCATCAGCTGGCCAGAGTCTTAGAGCTTCAACTTTAGCATCAATCCTTCCAGTGAATATTCAGGGTTGATTTCCTTTTTGATTGGTTTGATCTCCTTGCTATCCAGAGGACTCTCAAGAGTCTTCTCCAACACCATAGTTTGAAGGCATCAGTTCTTTGGCACTCAGCCCTCTTTATGGACAAACTCTCACATCCATACAGGACTACTGGAAAAACCATAGCTTTAATTATACAGACCTTTGCTGGCAAAGCAATGTCTCTGCTTTTTAATACACTGTCTATGTTTGTTATAGCTTTCCTTCCAAGGAGCAAGTATCCTTAAATTTCACAGTTGCAGTCACCATCCACAGTGATTCTGGAGCTCAAGAAAACAAAATGTCATTGCTTGCACTTTTTCCCCATCTATTTGTCATGAAGTGATGGGACCAAATACCATGATGTTAGTTTTTTGAATTTTGAGTTTCAAGCCAGCTTTTCCACTCTCCTCTTTCACCCTCTTTAGTTCCTCTTTGCTTTCTGCCTTTAGAATGGTATTATCTGCATGTCTGAGGTTGTTGATATTTCTCCTGGCAATCTTGATTCCAGCTTGTGAGTCATCCAGCCCAGCATTTCACATGATGTACTCTGCATAGATGTTAAATAAGCAGGGTGACAATATATAGCCTTGACTCACTCCTTTCCCAATTTGGAACCAGTCCATTTTTCCATGTCTGTAACTAACTGTTGCTTCTTGACTCACATACAGGTTTCTCAGCAGGCAGGTAAGGTGGTCTGGTATTCCCATCTGTTTAAGAATTTTCCACAGTTTGTTGTGATCCATACAGTCAAAGGCTTTAGCACAGTCAATGAAGCAAAAGTAGATGTTTTTTTGGAACTCCCTTGTTTTCGCTATGAACCAAAATATGTTGGCAATTTGATCTCTGGTTTCTCTATCTCTTTGAAACCCAGCTTGTACATCTGGAAGCTCTTGGTTCACATACTGCTAAAAATCTAGCTTGAAGGATTTTCAGCATTACCTTGATAGCATGTGCATGAGTGCAATTATACAGTAGTTTGAATATTCTTTGGCACTGACCTTCTTTGGGATTGGAATGAAAAATTTTTCCAATTCTGTGGCCACTGCTGAGTTTTCCAAATTTGCTGACATATTGAGTTAATACAGAAGTGAGTCAATACAGAAGGTCAAAAATCAGAGCAATCATTGGAAAGAGAATCTCAAACCGTAACTGTAATACAATTAACTCAGACTATATTTATTTGCTGGAAATAAGTTTTCTAAAAAGAGAGTTCATTATCTGGACTATCTGGCTCAAAAGTGAGTATCTGTTGACTCTAATCACAACAAACACCTACCAACTGGTAACCAGGAACTAGGCAAGGCACTGGAGAACCAACAATGAGTAGAGTACAGATTCATGTCCCTAAGGATATCACTGTTTCTTGAGACAGATTATAGCAAATATTTGGAACATGTTGTTACTACAGAGAGTGTACATGGCCCATGGAGACACAGTTGGAGAGTCTGTATCCCAGACTTTCTTAAACCAGTCTGTGGGAAAATTCTTATAGGATGAGGTACAGTCAGGAAGGACATATGGACAATGAAGGGACAAGGCCATAGCTTGATAACAGAAGAATCAAGGTTTCTTCAATTACGAGCTGCTCTTTAGTTTCTTTGAGAAACAGGGATCAATATCTAAGCAACACTGACTTAGACGTGGTGGCTAACTACTACAGCCTATTTGGCTGGGTCTGGTTCAAATGAAAAGGAAAATCCCAGGTGGAAACCAGCTTACCCTTTGTTTTCCAAATGGTTTGCTGCTGCTCTGCCACTGGTTTGGAAACAGATTTTTTTGAAGCATCTCTGATTAGTATCTCTGGTTTATGCTTTGCTTCAAACTAACAGTTACTGTAAAGAGTCCATACGTTTCTGCTGCTTCTTACTCTTTGTCTTGGTTCATTTATATAGAAACTCTCTATTTTATAAATGTAATGAATAAAAGACATTTCTTTTTTCATAAATAAAACTACTACTGAAGGACTCTGTGTAGTTAAACATCTATCTCAATGGGGAAGCATCTGAAACATATTTCTACCCTCCCAAAGAATGATAATGGTAGTAATTTGGCTACATGCAGAACTCATTTTATGCTGCCAAACCCTTGCAGCCTCCTCAAATTGTCAACAGGAAGCGGGAGTTACTTGATCACAAACCCTTTGGAATTCAAATTTTGAGAATACAGTGAATGGGATTTCCTAATGTCTCTTCTCAGAGTTTGGCAACTGGGATGGTGACCAGAGAATTCTTGATGCTGAGCCCTCAGGTCTGGATCATGTTTCCTGTTCATCATTGTCCTGTAGCCTGATATGGGTCATTTTTAAGTCCCGATACAAGGAACATCTGTTTGAAACTTTTTTTAGCATTGAAGGAAATTTTTTACTGACTATGGGAGTGGACTTTATTGATAATGTTAATCTTTGTCATTCTTTGGATCATGCTAATTTTTAATATTTTCTTCATGTACTCAGTTGCTTTTGATTCAAGATAATAACTGAATTCAAAACAATAAAATAGTATTGACAATACATCTCAGCAAACAGTCTACTGTAACTGAACAACTAAGTAGGTACATAGGGCTTCCCAGGTGGTGCTAGTGGTAGAGAACCTGTCTGCCAATGCAGGAGATGCAAGAGACACAGGTTCGATCCCTGGGTCNACAGAAGGAACGTGGCTGACAGTCTCTTTGTGTACTGCACATAGCTTTTTTCCCAGGCCAGCGATGATGGATTTGCCTGGTCTCAGAGTCCATCCTCTAGTTACAAAATGAGTTCAATGTCTGGTTTTGCAACTATTCCAATGTTATTTTCAATACACAATTTTTATCAAATATGTTGCTAAAGAGAATTTTCTTCCATCTAGAATATCCTGCACTGTTCCAGATTGGATTGAAGCTGAAATCAAAACCCACATTGAGTAACTAATAATTGAAAATTTTTAAATATATAAACCATTGTAACAATGTTTTTAAAACTCTTAATACATAGGATGCATAATTTTAATATTTAACTAATTCATTTTTTCTAAATACCATAAGAGTAATATATTTTAATTGTTTTCATTTATTACTTGCATTATTGATCAGGGTTTTTTTTTTGTTTTCAAACGTCCTTTACTTGGAGGTCAATTCTTTGTTTTTTGACCATTCTCCTAAACGACCTTATTTCCACTCCAGCATGTGTTTTTGATTCTCTTGCTTTTTATTTTGTCATGAAAGGTTTTCATATTCCAGTTCAGATCAACTATGGCTGCCACATGGTTTCAACAACACTATAAACCACAGTTGATAAAAATTTACTGAACACATAAGAAACCAGCACAGTTTTAGTTCATCAATTATAATCTGCATTTCACTCTAAATATAACAGTAAATGTAGAATCTATCAAGTTGGTTTTATTTTCAAAAATTTATCTTTGAACAGAGAAGGGTACTTTTAAATATACACATGCCCTATGTCCAGTTCTTATTGAGCCAGATTCACACTCCACATATTCCACTTGACTCCACAAGTTAATAGGTAAGGTTGAGGGATCTGGATTTGCAAAATTCCAGATTTAAATCTCAATTTACCTATTTACTAACTCTTAGATGTTCAAATCACTTAAAAGTCTGAAGCTCATTTTTCCAACCCTAAAATAGGGATATTTACCTCATAGAGGGGGCCATGAGGATGATAAAATATAAATTTATAAACATATATATATTAAAAATTAGAAATACTCAGAAAATATAGGGAATATGATAACTGTAGTTCTTGTTAATTTGACAGGGCTTCCCTGGTGGCTCGGACAGTAAAGAATCTGCCTGCAGTGTGGTAGACCCATATTCTATCCCTGGGTTGGGAAGGTCCCCTGGAGAAGGGACTGGCAATTCACTCCAGTATTCTTGCCTAGAGAATTCCATGGACAGAGTTACATACTGTAGTTGGCAGCACAATAAAAAATTTTATTGGATTTTTTAAATTCAATAAATTTGAATATTTTAAATGGCATGTTACTTCAATGGATTTGTAACTTAGCAAAAGATGTTATTCTATCAAGAAAGTCAATATATTACTTAGGCATTGACTTCTTGAAAACTATATTTAAAGGAAAGTTTTCCTGTTCCATAAAGACAGCTACAAGATTTTAATATAATCATTAAAAGAAGAAACATTCTCAGTTTCTCAACTTGAAACACTTAAAGTGCCATAGGAAAAACTCTGAAAGGAAGTTACTTTACAGATATTTGTGAGCTCCTGGATCTACACTGGGGACCTCATTGATACTGACTACATATTTTTTTTAAAAACTGATTCTTCTATAAGGCCATGTAAATTTTAATTTGAAATATGGTTATATTTTTCCTGAATAAATTTCAGGATAAATAAAAGATAGTCTACTTCGATATTATAGGAAAGGTGAACAGTAAATCATCTTTCTCAAAGCTTATTTTAAACATATTAATCTGCATTTATTTGGTGTATGTGCCACTCATATGGTCATGAGTTCACACACATTTAGAATTCTGCAATTTAACTTACAGCAAGGTACCCACAAGGGCACCTTCATTGATACCAGCAGGCCTCCCACTCTAACATTCAATAAGTGAGTTAATTTTGTTGTTCTTCAATTGCTTAATCATGTCTGACTCTTTGTGACCCTGTGGACTGTAGCCTGCCAGGCTCCTCTGTCCTCTGCTATCTCCTGGAATTTGCTCAAACTCATGTCCATTGAGTCAGTGATGCTATCTAACCATCTCATCTTCTGCCACCCCCTTCTCCTCCTGTTCTCAATCTTTCCCAGCATCTGGATCTTTTCTAATGAGTCACCTCTTATCATCAGCTGGCCAGAGTCTTAGAGCTTCAACTTTAGCATCAATCCTTCCAGTGAATATTCAGGGTTGATTTCCTTTTTGATTGGTTTGATCTCCTTGCTATCCAGAGGACTCTCAAGAGTCTTCTCCAACACCATAGTTTGAAGGCATCAGTTCTTTGGCACTCAGCCCTCTTTATGGACAAACTCTCACATCCATACAGGACTACTGGAAAAACCATAGCTTTAATTATACAGACCTTTGCTGGCAAAGCAATGTCTCTGCTTTTTAATACACTGTCTATGTTTGTTATAGCTTTCCTTCCAAGGAGCAAGTATCCTTAAATTTCACAGTTGCAGTCACCATCCACAGTGATTCTGGAGCTCAAGAAAACAAAATGTCATTGCTTGCACTTTTTCCCCATCTATTTGTCATGAAGTGATGGGACCAAATACCATGATGTTAGTTTTTTGAATTTTGAGTTTCAAGCCAGCTTTTCCACTCTCCTCTTTCACCCTCTTTAGTTCCTCTTTGCTTTCTGCCTTTAGAATGGTATTATCTGCATGTCTGAGGTTGTTGATATTTCTCCTGGCAATCTTGATTCCAGCTTGTGAGTCATCCAGCCCAGCATTTCACATGATGTACTCTGCATAGATGTTAAATAAGCAGGGTGACAATATATAGCCTTGACTCACTCCTTTCCCAATTTGGAACCAGTCCATTTTTCCATGTCTGTAACTAACTGTTGCTTCTTGACTCACATACAGGTTTCTCAGCAGGCAGGTAAGGTGGTCTGGTATTCCCATCTGTTTAAGAATTTTCCACAGTTTGTTGTGATCCATACAGTCAAAGGCTTTAGCACAGTCAATGAAGCAAAAGTAGATGTTTTTTTGGAACTCCCTTGTTTTCGCTATGAACCAAAATATGTTGGCAATTTGATCTCTGGTTTCTCTATCTCTTTGAAACCCAGCTTGTACATCTGGAAGCTCTTGGTTCACATACTGCTAAAAATCTAGCTTGAAGGATTTTCAGCATTACCTTGATAGCATGTGCATGAGTGCAATTATACAGTAGTTTGAATATTCTTTGGCACTGACCTTCTTTGGGATTGGAATGAAAAATTTTTCCAATTCTGTGGCCACTGCTGAGTTTTCCAAATTTGCTGACATATTGAGTTAATACAGAAGTGAGTCAATACAGAAGGTCAAAAATCAGAGCAATCATTGGAAAGAGAATCTCAAACCGTAACTGTAATACAATTAACTCAGACTATATTTATTTGCTGGAAATAAGTTTTCTAAAAAGAGAGTTCATTATCTGGACTATCTGGCTCAAAAGTGAGTATCTGTTGACTCTAATCACAACAAACACCTACCAACTGGTAACCAGGAACTAGGCAAGGCACTGGAGAACCAACAATGAGTAGAGTACAGATTCATGTCCCTAAGGATATCACTGTTTCTTGAGACAGATTATAGCAAATATTTGGAACATGTTGTTACTACAGAGAGTGTACATGGCCCATGGAGACACAGTTGGAGAGTCTGTATCCCAGACTTTCTTAAACCAGTCTGTGGGAAAATTCTTATAGGATGAGGTACAGTCAGGAAGGACATATGGACAATGAAGGGACAAGGCCATAGCTTGATAACAGAAGAATCAAGGTTTCTTCAATTACGAGCTGCTCTTTAGTTTCTTTGAGAAACAGGGATCAATATCTAAGCAACACTGACTTAGACGTGGTGGCTAACTACTACAGCCTATTTGGCTGGGTCTGGTTCAAATGAAAAGGAAAATCCCAGGTGGAAACCAGCTTACCCTTTGTTTTCCAAATGGTTTGCTGCTGCTCTGCCACTGGTTTGGAAACAGATTTTTTTGAAGCATCTCTGATTAGTATCTCTGGTTTATGCTTTGCTTCAAACTAACAGTTACTGTAAAGAGTCCATACGTTTCTGCTGCTTCTTACTCTTTGTCTTGGTTCATTTATATAGAAACTCTCTATTTTATAAATGTAATGAATAAAAGACATTTCTTTTTTCATAAATAAAACTACTACTGAAGGACTCTGTGTAGTTAAACATCTATCTCAATGGGGAAGCATCTGAAACATATTTCTACCCTCCCAAAGAATGATAATGGTAGTAATTTGGCTACATGCAGAACTCATTTTATGCTGCCAAACCCTTGCAGCCTCCTCAAATTGTCAACAGGAAGCGGGAGTTACTTGATCACAAACCCTTTGGAATTCAAATTTTGAGAATACAGTGAATGGGATTTCCTAATGTCTCTTCTCAGAGTTTGGCAACTGGGATGGTGACCAGAGAATTCTTGATGCTGAGCCCTCAGGTCTGGATCATGTTTCCTGTTCATCATTGTCCTGTAGCCTGATATGGGTCATTTTTAAGTCCCGATACAAGGAACATCTGTTTGAAACTTTTTTTAGCATTGAAGGAAATTTTTTACTGACTATGGGAGTGGACTTTATTGATAATGTTAATCTTTGTCATTCTTTGGATCATGCTAATTTTTAATATTTTCTTCATGTACTCAGTTGCTTTTGATTCAAGATAATAACTGAATTCAAAACAATAAAATAGTATTGACAATACATCTCAGCAAACAGTCTACTGTAACTGAACAACTAAGTAGGTACATAGGGCTTCCCAGGTGGTGCTAGTGGTAGAGAACCTGTCTGCCAATGCAGGAGATGCAAGAGACACAGGTTCGATCCCTGGGTCAGGAAGATCCCCTGGAGAAGGGAATGGCAACCCATTCCAGTATTCTTGCCTAGAGAATCCCATGGACCGAGGAGCCTGGCAAGCTACAGTTCATAGAATCACATTAGACATGACTGAGTGACTGAACACATACAGTTGAGTTCAGTTCAGTCGTTCAGTTGTGTCCGACTCTTTGCGACCCCATGAATTGCAGCACACCAGGCCTCCCTGTTCATCACCATCTCCCGGAGTTCACTCAGACTCACGTCCATCGAGTTTGTGATGCCATCCAGCCATCTCATCCTCGGTCGTCCCCTTCTCCTCCTGCCTCCAATCCCTTCCAGCATCAGAGTCTTTGCCAATGAGTCAACTCTTCTCATGAGGTGGCCAAAGCACTGGAGTCTCAGCTTTAGCATCATTCCTTCCAAGGAAATCCCATGGTTGATCTCCTTGCAGTCCAAGGGACTTTCAAAAGTCCAACACCACAGTTCAAAAGCATCAATTCTTCGGCGTTCAGCCTTCTTCACAGTCCAACTCTCACATCCATACATGACCACAGGAAAAACCATAGCCTTGACTAGATGGACTTTAGTCGGCAAAGTAATGTCTCTGCTTTTGAATCAGGAGACAGCAATCAAGACCATCCCCATGGAAAAGAAATGCAAAAAAGCAAAATGGCTGTCTGGGGAGGCCTTACAAATAGCTGTGAAAAGAAGAGAGGCGAAAAGCAAAGGAGAAGAGGAAAGATATACGCATCTGAATGCAGAGTTCCAAAGAAGAGCAAGAAAAGATAAGAAAGCCTTCTTCAGTGATCAATGCAAAGAACACATACAAGTAGGTACATAAAACTGTATCAGTTTGAATCCTGTGGAAGAAGATATGAAAATAGGATAAGAAGTGCAAGTTATTTATTGGAGGACATGACTGCAAAAGATAAAGGGGAGAGTAAGTAAGAAGGCAGGGAAGACTTCCACCCTGTTAACGGAGGTATGGCACCTGTGAAAGAAGAAGGGGAGAAAGAGGCTTGAATTAAGAGAGTCCCAGATGCTTGTGCAGCTCTTCCTAAGTCTTAGCTAGGTCAAAGGGTAGCCCCAGAGCAAAAATCAGTTATGAGTAGGGGCTGCATTGGGCAAGCAAGGCTGAAGTCTAGTTTCCCTACAGTGTTCTGTTAGTGAATGATAAAAGTTCAGCTAGAGCATGACCTCAGGAAGATTGCTGAGGCAGCTATACACTGTTAGGTAATTTCTCACAGCAGGGTGTCTTTGAAGGGAGATCTTGAGTAGTGCACATCCTTGACTACCACACTGGTCTTTCATAATATTTTGCTATCATGGAATTCTTACTAGGAAAAAAAAAAAAAGAAGGGGAGAGTTTAAAAACCATTACACTATAAGTAATTACAGTGGTAGTGTGGTAGGTTTTTATTTTTTATTTTTTTTGACAAAATGATGACTTAAAGTTAACTAAAGGAAATGAATTTCAAACTCCCACTAAAAGAAAGTCCTACTGAAAGAATGAATTAATATTGATATTTTTTACTTTTGATTTTTATTTTATATCAGAGTATAGTTGATGAACAGTGTTATATTAGTTTCACGTGTACAGCAAAGTGATTCAGTTATACATAGACAAGTATCTACTCTTTTTCAAGATCTTTTCCCATTTAGGTTATTTTAGAATATTGAACAGAGTTCCCTGTGTGATACAGTACATCCTTGTGGGTTATCTATTTTAAATACAGAGGTGTGTTTTTGACCTTAAAATATCTTAGAGTCATTTAATTTTTGTAACACTAAAGTGAAGTTTGCAAAGATATCTAAAGGGATATTTTGTTTGAAAAAAAATTTAGGATTTTTTTTACTAAAAATCCTTTTACTAAATCCTTTTTTTTACTAAAAATTTTAGCATTTCTTCATTGTACTAGAAAGGAGAATAATCTTGCCCTTTGAGGCAACATGGATAGACTTTGGCATGATGCTTAAGTGTAATACTCAGAGAAAGACCAATACTGTATGATCTCACCTATCTGTGGAATATAAAAACAAACAAACTCAAGAAAACAAACTCAGAAAACTATGTTTTCTGTATGAAAACATACTAATGATTGACAAGAAGCAGGGGATGAGGAATGGGCAGAATGGGTGAAGATGATTACAAGGATAAACTTCCAAGTAAAAAATAAATAATTCACAGGAATCTACTGCAAAGCATGGTGACTACAGTTAACTATAATGTATATGTGAAAGTTGTATGGAGAGTAGATTTTAAAAGTTCTCGTCAATCAAAGAGGACACTAATAGATGGAGAAATATACCCTGTTCATGGATTGGAAGACTCAATATAGTGAAAATGAGTATACTACCCAAAGCAATCTACAGATTCAATGCAATCCCTATCAAGCTACCTGCGGTATTTTTCACAGAACTAGAACAAATAATTTCAAGATTTGTATGGAAATACAAAAAACCTCGAATAGCCAAAGCAATCTTGAGAAAGAAGAATGGAACTGGAGGAATCAACTTGCCTGACTTCAGGCTCTACTACAAAGCCACAGTCATTAAGACAGTATGGTACTGGCACAAAGACAGAAATATAGATCAGTGGAACAAAATAGAAAGCCCAGAGATAAATCCACACACCTATGGACACCTTAT